>CM055737.1:11076139-11620958 GCA_029465975.1 Dallia pectoralis | reverse complement strand
GGTGGGTGGTCATTCTCATTTGAGGCAGGAAGAAAGTAGCAACATTTGCATCTCCCAGCTCTCCTGCTTTTCAATAATTACCTACAAACTGCTATAAAAAATACTGCGGGGTGAAGATGATTGATTATTGAGAAAAATGAACAGCAAAGTAAATATGAACATTCGTTTTGTCTTTATACCGTACATCAAGATGTGGTTGTCTACGTGTGTGTATTAGAATGAGTATCGGATCCGCGCAGAGTCTGCTTGTGACAAGATATTCTGGTCTCTCCCTAAATTATTCCCACCTGTCCTGACCTTCCTCTAATGACAATCACTATAAAAAATAGAAAGAACACAGCATACTTTTGAGTCATCAGTTCCATTCTGTCATCAATAAAGCCTATATTTGTTGTCTAACAATTTAGGACTAGGCATATTCGTATCCTGAAACTGTTGATAACATGTACATATGAACAAGCCTGTCAATATCCTTGCTGGGTGATGTGCGGAGTAAGCCACATGCAGAGCATACATCAGCAGTCATGGTTCTTTTAATAAAGGGAACATACAATGAACAGCAAAAAGATATACGCAGTAACATAAATCAAACTGCGCTTAAATAAGCGGCTACTAATGATAAAAATTCTTACATGAAACAACACTCACCCCTGCAAAAGTGCTCGAATCGAAACAAGACCACACAAAAGAACTGTAAGGGAAAAGGTGGTTATGAATGAGCTTGTTTGGTGAATGAGATTAATTAGATTTGTCCACAGAATTCTGGGGAGTAAAAAAAGGCATTGAAAACGGAGAGGGGAATTAAATAGAAGATAATAACCGTAGAAATCTGTCTTCTTAGAATAACATGAAAAAGTTCTCTAAAAGAAGCTACAACTTCTTTTTGCTGAAGCAGAGTTTGTGACAGTTGGAGGCTGCAAAAATACTTGGTCCTGATAGTGAAATCCAAATAGAGAAAATGATCTTATCAACGTCAGAGCAGAAAAAAAATACTTTGATCTTATTCCTGACATCAAAGACACCACTCAACTTTAAATGTTATCTGAAGAAATGAATGATCATTTTTAAATAACAAAGAACTTTGATTAAACAAATTGATAATTGTAATATCCCGGGGTTTGGACTTGTGTGACAGTGAGATCTGAGATAATTAAAAGTGTCTGCACGGGGTACACTGTCACACACAAGGTGCAGGATGACTGGCTGCTTTCCCATTTGGACATAGTTGGACATGTAAACAATAAACATGATGCTCCAGGAAAACCGGGGTTGTGGATTACCTGTAAACCAAGTCCACCCTGACACTGTTTCTTCTTTTGTCCCGCAGGCAGTGTTTAAAGGGTCCCTGTCACAGTGCCACACCAGCACATAATGGGTCCCTGTCACAGTGCCACACCAGCACCAGCACATAATGAGTCCCTGTCACAGTGCCACACCAGCACATAATGGGTCCCTGCCACAGTGCCACACCAGCACCAGCACATAATGAGTCCCTGTCACAGTGCCACACCAGCACATAATGGGTCCCTGTCACAGTGCCACACCAGCACGTAACGGGTCCCTGTCACAGTGCCACACCAGCACGTAATGGGTCCCTGTCACAGTGCCACACCAGCACATAATGGGTCCCTGTCACAGTGCCACGCCAGAACATAATGGGTCCCTGCCACAGTGCCACACCAGCACATAATGGGTCCCTGTCACAGTGCCACACCAGCACGTAATGGGTCCCTGTCACAGTGCCACACCAGAACATAATGGGTCCCTGCCACAGTGCCACACCAGCACATAATGAGTCCCTGTCTCAGTGCCACACCAGCACGTAATGGGTCCCTGCCACAGTGCCACACCAGCACATAATGGGTCCCTGTCACAGTGCCACACCAGCACGTAATGGGTCCCTGCCACAGTGCCACACCAGCACATAATGGGTCCCTGTCACAGTGCCACACCAGCACGTAATGGGTCCCTGCCCATTGTAAATGAAGGACTAGCGTTCTGTCACTCTGAAAACATTGTACAACTTGAGTTCATTGACAGCCAGCGTTACAGTGTTTCGAACAAGTGAGAGACAACACAGCCACACTGTAGCTGGTTTTATGGATCACTGAACTTCACATTTACAAATGTGAATAAGCACCTCCAAGGATGCCCCTATTCTTCTAGTCCACATTTGTGTAGACAAATGTACTCAATCGTGAACTACAATATCTGTCACAGGTCACGTTCAATCAGTGATTCACTGTCAGCAGGTATGGGAATCTCTATATAAAAACGGTTCTATTTACAGTACTCCAGAGGATATTTAAAGCCTTGGAAACACTAGTTTATAGTAGCAATTATTTGTGCTTTTGAAGAATCATATTCCACATTTGATTTGAATGTACTTTAGCTTTAAACTGAAATCATTTTCACATATGCTACATTTAGACACCTGTAAACAGCAATTAAAATATTCTGTTGTAAAAGACGTAGCACCGTTAATAAATTAGAGCAGCAGTCGTTAAAATTCGTTTGTGGGTAACATAATATTATGCGGTTGCAGTCGATGTTTCATCTCCCGATGTTGTTCGTTAATAAAACGGGTAACCTGAAGGATTTATTTCTACTGCATCATGTTTTACCCCGTTTAACACAGCCCTCTGTATTCATTTCCATGGGTCAATGTTAAGATGAAATAGAGCGTAACATCTGTGATGTGCTGTGAGAGCTCTGGATGAAGACAAACTGTACGGTCAGACGTTGTATCGCAGTCATTATGACCTTGTTCAATACATAAAAGACACACAGGTAAAATATTAAAATTACTGTTAGATTTCTGCACTCTAAAATCACTCTTACTGTAGCACAAAACAAATGTCATTTGTGTTCAAATAGGCATCTATGCTTCACCAAACCATCAATTATTGGTTAATTAATCAAATCACTCCCGCAATATTAATTTAGAAACCTTTGATTCTTTAGAAAGACATTGACCATCCATCGCTGTTATATTTATCGAGACCTGCAAAAGGGTTTTTCCTCTGGACTTTGACAAACAGGCATTTTGTTTTTACAACAGGAAGAACAAGGTGATGCTCATTGCTTTTACATAATTTGTTTTCTGAGGTATTATATATATATACAAAGAAGATTTCGCAGTGATTGTAAGATATGTTAATAACCAAGGATTGAAAAGAAAATCCTGTGAGAGCAAAATACAACATAATAATGGTCATGCTTTTAGTAAAACTATTAAGAATAGCAGAAATACCAAATATGTTGCTAATAATACTTCTATTTTATATTTAGACACTTTGACTCTTTGACCCATTCACCTGTGTAATAATTGGTTACTTATAGTCTTATTTGTTAACTTACAGCTGGGCACTATAGCAACAGATTTCATAGGCATAATGTAATGCCCTATTCCTCAAGCAAACGCAGACATGGAAAAGAACAGCGTATTGCAGAATTCCAATAATATCTTTCCTGTCTTTTCTTAGGGAACATCGATGTGATCTTAGACCATAAATATGTTTACCCATGCAGGCCCCATTACGAAAAGGTCAGCTTACAATGCAATGTGAAAATGAGTCAGGAGTCTATGCTACTGAGATGATCTCAGAAAAGCCATAGGAACGGTGCTGTGGATGTTTGCTCTCCAACAGACAGGGGAGCTGAAACACTGTTCCCAGATCAGTGCTGCTAGAGCAGTGGACGTTTGCTCTCCAAAAGACAGGGGAGCTGAAACACTGTTCCCAGACACATCTGGTGCAGCATATACGTATAACGTTCATCAGTGCTCACTGGAGATCTGACCTGAATTAGATTCAAGAGAGACGTTTGTGTGGTGGTCTCTGAATTTTGAGCGCCTGACTGGAATGTTCCATAGGCAACAGCGACACAAAATAACAGTAGCAACCATTTCATTAGAGAAGTGAAATTGGCCTAGTTCTGCCAAAGACTCCCCACAGACTGCGCAAACCAGATAACGAGCATGGTGTTCTACCGTACGTAAAAACCCATGCGTCCTCAGTTGTGAGTGTGACAAGCACAGAGCAATGCCGACAAATTAGGTAAGTGTTTACGACAAAAAAGCTGCTATAAATAACATGCACTAGCTTCTTAGAAAAGTCAGTCCACTCTTGGAAAACTGCTGACAAGGCCCTTTGATGCTTTGCATAACAAACATTCCTCATGAGAGTTATTTGATTGAATAGTTCTGTTTGTGCTTACACTCTTTTCGAAATACCAAGTGAGTCTAAGACAGCAAGAATCTGACAATGTTGCAGAACACTGTGGCACTGGAGATAAAACACAACCTCCGTGTGACGGTATATCCTGTAAATATGTTAATAGACTACCTGTACCTTTTCCTGTGAGAAATACAGTCATCGGCCACTTCATAAGGTACACCTTGCTAGTACCGGGTTTGACTCCCTTTTGTCTTCAGAACTGCCGGAATTCGTTGTGTCATAGATTCATTAAGGTGCAGAAAACAATCCTTAGAGATGTTGGTCCATCTTGACATTAGATAATCACGCCACACTGTTGCTGCAGATGTCTCAGCTGCACATTGAAGATGTGATTCTCCGGTTCCACCACATCCCAACGGTGCTCAATTGGACTGAGATCTGGTGACCGACGAGGCAAACTGAGCACATTGCCATGTTTAAGGAACTTATATGAGATGATGTGGCTTTGGGCCTCATCCTGCGGAAACCGGCCATTAGATGATAATCACACTGGTGTGTACTTAATAAAGAGATGGCACAGGGTTAATCACAATAGCACGGTAGGCTGTGGTGTTTAAACAATGCTCAATTGGTACTAAGGGGTCCGCAAGCAGGCTGAGCCGTAGAGACAAGACAGGATGGATCCATGCTTTCATGTAGTTAACGCCCATGTCTGACGCTACCATCTGAATGTGGCAGCAGGTAACATTTTTCCAATCTTTTGTCGAACAGATTTCGGGGGCCTGTGCTAATTTTAGCCTCAGTCTTCTGCTGCCGTTTCCCATCTGCATCAAGGTTCGATGTGTTGTGAGTTTAAAGAGGCTCTTCTGCTTACCTTGGTTGTAATGAATGGCTATTTGAGGTACCTTTTCCTTTCAATCAGATGCAACCAGTCTGGCTATTCTCCTCCGACCTCTGCCTTTAACAAGGCATTTCGTAGATCCTCACTTGCTGAAATACTCGAACCAGCCCGTCTGGCACCAACAACCATGCCACTCGCAAAGTCACTTAACTTCCAAATTCACATTTCTTCCCCATTCTGATGCTTGGTTTAAACTTCAGCAGATCGTCATGACCACGTCTACATGCATAAATGCATTGGGTTGCTGCCACACGATTGGCTGATTAGATATCCGCGCTATCGAGCGGTTGAAAAAGTGTACCCAATGAAGTTTAACTGCGCTGTTCTATTTACATTTTATTTAAATTCAATTTCTATTCTTTATTTCCTCCGTAAAGCCAGTTGACTTGCTTCTGTGTGTGACATGTGCTCTATACATAAACATTCTTGCTTGCTTGTAGCTCGGTTCTATTTTTGTGACCAACTGTAAAACCATAACGCAGGTGAGTCTAGACCCCGCTGATGCCACTGGGGGATACATTGTCCTCTCACAATCTCATTAAGCTACCAACATTTGATAGCATTTTTCTGTCGACAATGTCCATACTCGACCTTTCCTGGAGGGTGACTGTCAAGGTCACTGTGTCTTGAAAACAAAGCTCGCCCTCCTCCTACAGATGGGGACTCGTTAAGCCACTTTGTGTGAGATTTGTAAATGTTTACAGCCGTACCTTATAATGAGCGTCGCCATTCCATATTTTCCGCGGCCTCATAACTAGCTTGACTCAGACACAGAAGCCTTATGCATTATAAAGCTATCATCAGTGCTCGGAATCCCATTATGTGTAACTGTGCCTGACTATGGTAGCAGGAAGCCGCCATTGTGGTTCAGCTGTAAATCTCATTACGCCAGCTTGGCCACGCATCCTTCATCTATGTGACATGTAAAATCACACACACACACACACACACACCTTCCCGTGAACCACTATGCATACTAAAAAGAACCGTACGAACAGCCGAGCTCTCACTTCTCCTCTCTGGCTCACCTCTCACAGACTCACACACACGTGCACACGTACATAAACACACGTGCCTAGGAGAGCATCAATGTCTGCGTCCGTATTTACTCCGACTTGTTTGCTTGCCTTATTTAATAGGCAACAGGCAAAACATATTGATTTTGCTAATGGAATAATTCTACCTCATTGAGGGTTTGGCAGCTAACGTTCCACGCCGTCTCTCTGACTGCGAACCTCTGCTTGAACAAGAGTGATTCCTACCACCACTGAAGATCTTGTCATCTACAGAGCGGGGAACATTAAACGATCAATGTCTTATCTTGCTTTATACATTTTTCTAGAAGACACCGGGGGTTCCACGTTCTCAGAACAGGCTTCGGCAATCAAAACACTATCCGAGGCCAACACTTCATTACGGTTAAGCAAGAAACAAAATGGGACCTTTTTCTGTGCTATATTTAAAGTCTGTGCCTCTCCAGTCGCCTTGCGTCTCGTTTGGTCAACCCATCTGACAGAGCACGTGGGCTCTGCAAGTAAGAACAAATGGAAACAGCGGGAAAGACTGCGCTCTCATGCAAGAGCTGTCATTCTTGTTCAGTTGATAATGAGCTACATCACAGCATCCCCACTAGGGGTGGACCCACTCCTGACGGGAACGAGACCCCTAATCTCCATGTCGTTCTGCAAATAGCCTAGCGGATACTGACAGGACTCCAAATTAAATTCCTCCCACCAAGCACCAATTTTTTGTTCCCAGTACTTAATGTCTAGGCTGAGCTTTTAAATAGAGATATTCTCCGTCGCCTACTTCCCATTGCAGTCACGGGCACAGTTGGAGAGGAGAATAGATTAGGGGCGTTATTTTAAAATGGGAAATATCAATGTCTTTCTTATCCAACCCATTACCTGAACCCTACCCGGTATTGTTTCTACTTGTGTCACCCATATTGGCAACAAGAAAATACAGCTGCATAGCTGTATGCGGCAGTTTTCTTTTACCTTTATTTATACCGCAAATTTCAGCTGAAACCGTGGTCTATTTTACAGTTGAACCCTGTGTTAGAACAATATTACAAACATACAAGAACAAAGCTATAACGAGACACACGCAATAACAGCAGCAATTGCGGCGAACGACAAGCGTTTTCACCATTGCGAGCATCCCGAATAACTGTGCCACAGTTTGATTTGGCGGATGCTCTTTGGCGGACCAGAACCACATTTTGATTGACTGAAGAGCCATTAGTCCAGCAATTGCGTAGGTTACCCAAGTCCTGCATAGCCATACTTCTAATTTGTATGATACTTCGATTCAGCAGTGGTGCTCTGTCATTATATATCATTATGCATTAAAGGTGCATCTGCGCTTTAGATAATTGCCATGTCACTTTAGTTACTGGATTCAAGTGGCATCTGCACTTGAGTTGGCCACATTAGTACTGACTGGCGCTGTGATATCGATGCAGACTAAGGACACAATAACTAGCTATATGATACAATAACAAGTTAAAGCATTATTATGGATTATTATCATTAAATCGTTATGTCATATTGTGTAATACAACGATCAGCCGTAAAAACAGCCAAAGCAGCTCTAACCCGTCGAGCCATGGAGTCCACTAGACCTCTGAAGGTGTGCTGTGGTATCTGGAACCAAGATGTTAGCAGCGGATCCCTGAAGGTGTCCTGTGGTATCTGGCACCAAGATGTTAGCAGCAGATCCCTGAAGGTGTCCTGTGGTATCTGGCACCAAGAGGTTAGCAGCAGATCCCTGAAGGTGTCCTGTGGTATCTGGCACCAAGATGTTAGCAGCGGATCCCTGAAGGTGTCCTGTGGTATCTGGCACCAAGATGTTAGCAGCGGATCCCTGAAGGTGTCCTGTGGTATCTGGCACCAAGATGTTAGCAGCAGATCCCTGAAGGTGTCCTGTGGTATCTGGCACCAAGATGTTAGCAGCAGATCCCTGAAGGTGTCCTGTGGTATCTGGCACCAAGATGTTAGCAGCAGATCCCTGAAGGTGTCCTGTGGTATCTGGCACCAAGACATTAGCAGCAGATCCCTGAAGGTGTCCTGTGGTATCTGGCACCAAGATGTTAGCAGCAGATCCCTGAAGGTGTCCTGTGGTATCTGGAACCCAGACATTAGCAGCAGATCACTGAAGGTGTCCTGTGGTATCTGGCACCAAGACATTAGCAGCAGATCCATGAACTCCACTAGACCTCTGAATGTGTGCTGTGGTATTTTTTCAGAAGGTGAGCTACTAACTGAGTCTGTTGGATCGGAGCCCGCGGGCCAGCCTTCACTCCCCACGTGAATCAATGAGCCTTGGCCGCAAATGACCCTGTTGCCTGTTCACCGCTTTTCCTTCCTTGGGCTTTTAATAAGTACTGACCTCTGAGGACTGGGAGCCCCACACAACAAGATCTGCAGTTGTGGAGATGCTCTGACCCAGTCATTTAGCCATCACAAATTTGCTCTTGTCAAAGTCACTCAAATTCTTATGCTTTCCCATATTTCCAGCTTCTAACACATCAACTTTGAGGATTTCTTCTCAACCTGCTGCCTAAGAAATTACAACCATTGACAGGTTTCATGATAATGACATTATTAGTGTTTGTCACTTCACCAATCAGTGGTCATGCTGTTATTGATGATCAGTATATATTTTTCATCTTCTCACAGATCTCTCAGGGAACCCTCATTTCTTGACTGTGGGACTGTAGTGAAAGGAAAAATACTTGTAAAATGAAAGTTTTCCAAAAGAAATATGTACTTAATTAAGTTGTAATAATGGACCAGAAATTAGAAACACATTATTGTGTCATTCTGGGCTACGTGAAGAAAGTTAAAACAGTTCATGCTTGGCTAAATAACCACTCCACAACTTTTGTTTTACCACTCTTATGGAAATGTAATGTCTGTCATCTGTTTAGATCCACTTTTGCAGACTGCCTGCAATACTTTTCTCGTTGGATAGCCCTGATATAAATATTAAGTGCAGGATTTTTATTTGTGTTGGTATTTGGCATTACATCTATTGTAAGATTACTGTTTGAAAGCACTTGATTACATGACTACACATGTGCATAAACTTACACATTCACACAAGCGTACACACTTCAATATTAACCCTAACCCATATCAAAGTGTAATTCTAAATGGTTAATGATCAGGTCAAGGTTTAGTATTAAGGTTTGGGAAAGGCGTCAAACAAAACACTGTGGTCAATGTCGCTTTTCAAAATAAACCTCCGTCCAGTTCAAAGAAATGCTCACCATTGCCATCTTGGCTGTTTGTTCAGTTAGGAAATGACTCATGTCGAGTCCAGTCTCCACACAAAGTGAGGTTTTATTTTTTGTCAACTATGTCAGATCTAGTTAGTCTGGACAGAGATGCGTGGGGTGAACTGACACGGAGAGACATCTTCACTCGCTCTTCAACAAGCGAGTCAACTGAGTTGTCACGACCTGTCTGGCATGGAGACTCACAAGGACTGAATCAAGGTGATGGAATTAAAGTCTGGCAGGTCAAATTCAAGGTCTTTGCTTGGCTTTAACAACTGAGGCAATATAGAGGGTCAATACGAGCCTTCATGTGTGCACCTTTGTCTCATTGTTCTTGGTCAATTTATAGGAAGTGACCTCATGACATCCGCGCTTCTTCCGCCAATAAACAGACTTGGCTGCTTCCCCGGCATCTCTTCTCGGTTCTTGGTTGTCAAGGTAAGCTCTCTGAGTGCCGTTCCCTCTGTAACACTCACGCATCATAGGAATTGCCAACTGCTACGTGACTAAAACAATATAAACTGCAGTAACGTACGCAGTATTCACATAGGTATTACAATAGTTTTCTAATCTATGCCGATAACATTTATCCACTGCCAGTTCAACCATCAGCAGCTGCAAATCCGACCGGCCTCTCGTTCAACGTGGCATCTCTCCTTTTCCTGATCACGCACTAACGGATGGGACAGGCAGGCTAAACAGATTGTTTTCTAATCAGCTTTTAATTGCTGCGCAACTTTGGTCCCTTGAGTTACGAGGCAATTATCTCCCGTACGGCTCTCTCACATAACTGAATCATCGCCCGGACAGTGCAGCTCCTCATTTGGCCTTCGACTCACGTTCTGATCGGCTGCCGCGGCGATGAGACCGGCGTTCGAAACGCTACGGAGAAACGAAGCATGACAGCCTGAGATAAATCAATATAAGGCGACATACTGCATTCCAGCACATTGACAGGCGCCGGGAGAATTCGTGGTTCGGCCCGAGAGCAGAGTATAATATTAACAATAGGCGTGGTAGGATGTCACCTTTGAGAACAAAAGAAGGCAATTCGAACCAATACACAGACATCTTTTTTATTGGTCAAACTGAAATAGCTCTTGTATTAAGCAACATTTTTTTTCAGCTGTACACAGTCTTAGTTTCTGATTCTCTCCTCTGCAAGCTTAGCCTAATCAGCATATAATCGGTACACGTTGCTAGATAGCGCTTGATAGTGAGACTGAAGAGATAAAAAAAACAGAATGTGTAAATGTAGACACAGAAACACAAAGTGGTCCTCCTGGTTTGTCTTCACCAGTTAGGCGTGTGTTTTTATGCAGCAGTGATGAGTGCAAAGTAAAGAATGTCCAACATAAAAACGGAACAATGTGCCTGTGGACATCGACATTTGATATACGGCGTTCGTCCTAATACATCGTGCTACGATCTCCACTGGTCAGTAAACATCTAGTTGTGTGAAAAGTGCACACAAGCAATCATCTAGAATAAGGACTCAAGCAGACAACCTTGTGGACTTAGGAGCAGCTGGAAAAGACGTACATGTAAAAAGATTGATCTGAAAATATTAAAAATAAATTAAAAAACAACAAAAATACCTAGCCATATACATCTATTATCTAGAGTGAGTTCACTGCATAGCTTGATGTTTACGCTGTACACGGTTTTACACCAATACTTCACATCATATGTTAAAGAAAATCTATCACGTTATGTACCAGGATTATCAGGCAAAGGATTTTTATGTTTGAGACCTAAGATCTTTTTCACAATCTGGCTAAGTCGATATTTTACCAACAGTTACGTGAAATATGAATATGTAATTGCCAATTATGGTCTTTGATTCAATTCAATTAACTGTCATGATGTTTGTCATAAAATGTTCATATGCAACATAGAAATAGTGGGAAACACTGAAACTAGTAATATTAATTACACATATCATAGACATACTTCTATTTATTCATAGGTTCAAAGTTCTTACATCTTTTTTGGAAAAAAACATGAATAAAAAATAGTTTTTGCGATGGTTTCCTTGTCTTTTGATATATATATATATATATATATGGTTTTCATAATTTTTTTCACACAAAAACCACGTGGCAATTTCATGTTTTTTCACATGAGAATTCTTTCATGTGGTCTGCAACAAACCTCATGTGAATATCTCGCGTGAATAATATTATGCTAATGTAAAATAAACATGAAAAATGTCAACTATTACAGTGAAAGAACGAGCCACTTTTTGAAATTGTAAAACGTTGGGCAGCAAAGAATGACTTCTATCCTGAGCTTTTCAAATCGATTCAAAATGATTAAATGCGAAGGCTGAAAACCACAGCGATATGGCACACAGATACAGGAAGCTGCGGTGAAAAAAAAACACGTATAACATTCTGCAAATGTGACACACTTCCAAATAGATTTCTTGTAAACAAGACATTTAAATGCCAATACCACCGAAATAAATTAAAAACACGCTAGAAAGGTGAGAGCATTTGGACACGTTAATCAGCCAGCCTATCAATCTCAGTGTCTACGCCGCATTGCCACGTGTTTGCTTGTCGTTCATCCAGCAGATCAGTCTGTCGTTGACATTTTGCAGTGTGTATCAGAACTATTTAGAAATGCACGTAAAAATAGATCCCCGAAACAAAGCAACCGTTTTCAGGGAAAAAACGGTTTAAATGATTTGTCATAATATACATTTAATATCGTAATTTATGCACCATGCAATTATTTCGTGTTTTACATATGATACAACAGCGTTGGTATTGGGTTTGATTCGCGTTACTATGTCAGTGTCAGAAATGATAAAAGCCTGTCTGACGAAGTGCTATAATCGAAAGTAAAAATAGATCTGCCACTCTAGCGTTAAGTTGTGATCGCTTAATGATCTCTTGAAGAGTTCAGCTACGACTCTAAGTGGGGTTAATAATGTCCAATGACGCACGGTAGACATGTTTCATGGTGTCTTTGTTAAAAAGTGACACTGTACAGTAACTTCCATTGCAATAGGTTTAAACCTCAATGTGATTCCCTTATAAGCCCCGCCCCCAGTCCCAGTAACCCCACCCCCAGCCCCACCCCCAGCCCCACCCCCAGCCCCACCCCCCAATCAAATATGTTACACAAGTTCATTCCAAACATAATGGAAATATCTCGAGAGGAATAAAAACACATTGACCACGGAAAAAAAATCAAAGGGACGTAACAAGGACAAGGGCAGGTTTAAATCATTGTACAAAAATAAACAGAAAGAAAAGACAGCAACCCACCGCCAACAAACACATTCTCTTGAAAAATCCGTTGGAAATTGATTTCTTTTTACAGGTTGCACAGTTTATATTGAAACACTGGATCTGGGACAGACGATTCAGTATTAAACGGGAAGGAGGGGTCAGGCGATGACGAGGAGAAGGGCCAGTCACTCTTCCTCTGTGCAGCCCAGTAACTCCGCACGTAAAGTGATCCGGCCGTACCATGACCACGGAAGGATCCGGACAAATCGGGCGTAGATGGGCGGATCTATCACGTTCTTTCTGTGCGTGTCGTTGTCGAAGTTTCCTTGGAAGACCTGCGGGAGGAAGCACAGCGGGAACGAGAATGAACGAACGGTGACATCGAACACAGATCTCAGCGAGCTGGTACGTGCCTGTGAGCGAAAATACGCGTAATACGCGTTTATTTCAAATACATGTTGAGTACGCTACATTATTCTGACATTCCCAGAGGAAACACAAAGCAGTGAATGTTGGCAAGCTCCGGTCGTTTGCCTCACAGCCGACCATCTTTGGTACTGTAACATCCAAAATGACCCAACAGACGGGCTGAACAATGGTCCAGAAGTTACTGTCAATCTCTCCGCACCGATATGTAGTTAAGCGAGCGGGTACAAAACATTCAAATATAACAACCTTAATGGATGTGTTGGGATGCATGAAGTGTTGTCGATACCCATAAGCCTTAGTATCTCAGCGTGGTTAATCAACAGGAAAATGAAATGGAATATGGGGGAAATGTACCTTCTGGGACAGCTTCACTGAGGGGCACCATCATTTCAATTAAACAAGCGTGATTATGACTATTTAATTGGGATTTAATGGAAATCATAATTATGTGAAATACAGGTAATAAAGACGATGGCTGCGTGACACGGCATGCATCAACCAATGGCTGCTCAGACACGGCATGCATCAACCAATGGCTGCTCAGACACGGCATGCATCAACCAATGACTGCGTGACACGGCATGCATCAACAAATGACTGCGGGACACGACATGCATCAACAAATGGCTGCGTGACACGGCATGCATCAACCAATGGCTGCGTGACAAGGCATGCATCAACCAATGGCTGCGTGACAAGGCATGCATCAACCAATGGCTGCGTGACACGGCATGCATCAACCAATGGCTGCGTGACACGGCATGCATCAACCAATGGCTGCGTGACAAGGCATGCATCAACCAATGGCTGCTCAGACACGGCATGCATCAACCAATGACTGCGTGACACGACATGCATCAACCAATGGCTGCATGACACGACATGCATCAACCAATGGCTGCTCAGACAGTGCATGCATCAGCCAATGGCCTGCTCAAACACCGTATGCATCAACCAATGGCCTGCTCAGACACCGTATGCATCAACCAATGGCCTGCTCAAACACCGTATGCATCAGCCAATGGCCTGCTCAGACACCGTATGCATCAACCAATGGCCTGCTCAAACACCGTATGCATCAACCAATGGCCTGCTCAAACATCGTATGCATCAACCAATGACCTGCTCAGACACGCCGTGCATCAACCAATGGCCTGCTCAAACATCGTATGCATCAACCAATGGCCTGCTCAGACACGCCGTGCATCAACCAATGGCCTGCTCAAACATCGTATGCATCAACCAATGACCTGCTCAGACACGCCGTGCATCAACCAATGGCCTGCTCAAACATCGTATGCATCAACCAATGGCCTGCTCAAACATCGTATGCATCAACCAATGGCCTGCTCAGACACGCCGTGCATCAACCAATGGCTGCGTGACACATCACTTACACAGACCTCACTATTGGGAACCAGGTTGTTTTAACTTTACAAGTGCACCAAAAGAAAAGTAGGATTTTGATTAGATTTTCTGGAAAAACAAATGCGGAATGGTTCACATAGGCAAAACAGGACTCATAGAAAAACCTTCAAACTGACATTTATATGGAGACCAAGTTTAATCCTGTACCTGGGTTCCCACTGAGACACACAACCTAACAACAACACATCTGATACAATGAACACTCATTATGAGGTTGTGGATTAATGTTGATGATCAGGTTCTGAAGGCATTGATATAGAAAAATCCACTACTACGATTACACAGGACTAGGGGTATTAAACAGTGGTATGGACGCCATTTATGGTGGGTAGGTTTCCGAGACAAAGAAACTTGAAGAAGCCACTCCAAGAACCATCTTCATTACCGAAAGCAAGAGAGCGAGCCACTCAATGACCTCTCCAGCCAGCAAATTCTGGAATTATTTGAGAAATCGCTAACCCGCGCCGGGCTAATTCCTCAAGGGAGGATGATAACTTAAAGGCAGTTCTGGGGCCCTGGGTAAGGCACTATTACCAAGTCCTTATTGTCCGACAGGCCATGTACAAGCACAGGGACCGTCAGTACCTGAGAGCTCTAGAGCCACTGCACCCCAGACAGTGCACACTGAGATCACATGACACGGTCAGGGAATAATACCAAGGGACTGTGACTTAAAGGTATTAAAGAGAGTTGGAAATGGTTCCTTCCTGTGTTTTTGCGCAACTCTGCCATGTGCTCAGAGAATAAGGCCTTCTGTAATGTGTTGTCATAAGGGCACAGAGAATAAGGCCTTCTGTAATGTGTTGTCATAAGGGCACAGCGAATAAGGCCTTCTATAATGTGTTGTCATAAGAGCACAGAGAATAAGGCCTTCTATAATGTGTTGTCATAAGGGCACAGAGAATAAGGCCTTCTATAATGTGTTGTTATAAGGGCACAGCGAATAAGGCCTTCTATAATGTGTTTTCATAAGGGCACAGAGAATAAGGCCTTCTATAATGTGTTGTCATAAGGGCACAGCGAATAAGGCCTTCTGTAATGTGTTGTCATAAGGGCACAGCGAATAAGGCCTTCTATAATGTGTTGTCATAAGAGCACAGAGAATAAGGCCTTCTATAATGTGTTGTCATAAGGGCACAGAGAATAAGGCCTTCTATAATGTGTTGTTATAAGGGCACAGCGAATAAGGCCTTCTATAATGTGTTTTCATAAGGGCACAGAGAATAAGGCCTTCTATAATGTGTTGTCATAAGGGCACAGATAATAAGGCCTTATATAATGTGTTGTCATAAGGGCACAGAGAATAAGGCCTTCTATAATGTGTTGTCATAAGGGCACAGATAATAAGGCCTTCTATAATGTGTTGTCATAAGGGCACAGAGAATAAGGCCTTCTATAATGTGTTGTCATAAGGGCACAGAGAATAAGGCCTTCTATAATGTGTTGTCATAAGGGCACAGATAATAAGGCCTTATATAATGTGTTGTCATAAGGGCACAGATAATAAGGCCTTCTATAATGTGTTGTCATAAGGGCACAGATAATAAGGTCTTCTATAATGTGTTGTCATAAGGGCACAGAGAATAAGGCCTTCTATTATGTGTTGTCATAAGGGCACAGAGAATAAGGCCTTCTATAATGTGTTGTTATAAGGGCACAGCGAATAAGGCCTTCTATAATGTGTTTTCATAAGGGCACAGAGAATAAGGCCTTCTATAATGTGTTGTCATAAGGGCACAGCGAATAAGGCTTTCTGTAATGTGTTGTCATAAGGGCACAGCGAATAAGGCCTTCTATAATGTGTTGTCATAAGAGCACAGAGAATAAGGCCTTCTATAATGTGTTGTCATAAGGGCACAGAGAATAAGGCCTTCTATAATGTGTTGTTATAAGGGCACAGCGAATAAGGCCTTCTATAATGTGTTTTCATAAGGGCACAGAGAATAAGGCCTTCTATAATGTGTTGTCATAAGGGCACAGAGAATAAGGCCTTCTATAATGTGTTGTCATAAGGGCACAGCGAATAAGGCCTTCTATAATGTGTTGTCATAAGGGCACAGAGAATAAGGCCTTCTATTATGTGTTGTCATAAGGGCACAGATAATAAGTCCTTCTATTATGTGTTGTCATAAGGGCACAGAGAATAAGGCCTTCTATTATGTGTTGTCATAAGGGCACAGATAATAAGGCCTTCTATTATGTGTTGTCATAAGGGCACAGCGAATAAGGCCTTCTATAATTTGAAAGCAGTAGAGTCCAATCAATGTTGATGTTGATTATAACGCAACCTTTTGGCCACTAGAGACCTCTATTACACTTTGTTCAGCTAATGACCTCAGATTGCATTTACTTTTGTCTTTTGTGCAAATTGCCCATTGGCATCTATGGCTCTGGTTTATGACTAGTCAAGTAAGGATTTGCCAAATATGACCAACCATAATAATGTGATTAAAAAGAAACAGAGGTGGGGGAGCCTTTGGTGGGATACATAGAAAATACTGTCAATCAACCTAAGTACCATAATAACAAGTAGGGGTGTGCCAAAAATCGATTCACAATAGAATCTAGATTCTCATTTGCAACGATTCAAAATCGATCTGAAATGTCCAAGAATCGATTTAATAAATAAATAAAATCAGCTGGCTGTTCGCCTCCATTTTTGTGACTAGCCTATACGGGACGTCCGAACATCACCTCGCAGCCGTTGGACATGACACACAGTGGGCAAGCTTTGCAAAACGAAGACCAAGTACTTCGGCAGCACAACAAATGCGCGGGCTCATATTAATAGGCATCACCCGGAGCTCAGCGACACGGAGCAGAGTCAGCCACCAGCTGCAGACCAACGCACACTGCAGTGCTTCACGAAACTTCCTGCCAACTCCGAGGGCAAAAAAAATAACTCGGTCTATCGCCTGCTTCATTCCAGTGGTGTAGTGGTGCGTATACGGCGTATACCCACCTCTGAGGAGAGGGATTTACAGTATACCCACCTACAAAAAGATGACTGACCGTATACGCCTACCCAACTCTAATTAATCAGACTCAGTAGCCATCAATCTACAGGGCTTGAATTTCAGTGCGGGATTGCGTGGATTGCGCATAATTTAAACAATTCCCGCAAGGTTAGTTTTTATAGTGCGAGAAATTCCCGCACAAATATATCTGCTTCATCTCAGACCGAGGTAAAGTTGGTTGGATATTCGATATTGGGTATTTAACGGATAGTCGGAGGCCGAGATCAGGTCCGGTTTTCCCGCAAGCAGACACAAACCTCCGTCTGCTTATAGTTAGGGACCGTCTATAAAGTACAAGTCTCTACGTTATTAATTCAATAGCTGTTTAACCATTTGGCCTTGAAACTTCAAATCACTATCAGATTGTTTTATAGAGTACAACCACATTTTGCACAGCTTTGTTTTTCTAAGGAAATGGTGTAAGAGACGTTTAATAAACATTTAAAAAAAAAAAATCTATCTTTTATAGCTAGCTAATAATGAGTAGTAATTGAGAACCAGACAATGTTTTTGATAAAAGGCACTTCCCTGAGAATTGAACTTAATAAATGTGAAAAAGACACTTTAATGTCCCCGTTTGTCATTCTGTATAGCAAAGCAGATGAGAGTAGATCATGATCAGAAACCCGACTAGAAATCATTATGGATAAAATCGAATCGTTTTGAATCGAAAATCGTTTTGAATCGGAAATCGATTTTGAATCAAATCGTGGCCTCAAGAATCGAAATCGAATTGAATCGTGAGATGGTAAAAGATTCCCACCCCTAATAACAAGTCTTCACCCCGTGTTTCCCAGTTTCCTCTTCTCATGAACGCATCTCCGGACTCCATTCATTGTCTATGATCATTACTCACACCAGGTACATGGTCCATCACTCCGGTCTAAGGCGCTGATATGTCCCTCAATGTACTCTGGTGGTTCTGATATCTCAGCATCATATGACCAGACAAACCTCGTAGTGTTTAAAGAAGTCCAAATAAAAAGGTAGCAAGTTTTGCAGCGACACAATCGCAGAATAGATTACTTCCCACAGTCCGTTCATACAGGATTAGAAACAAATTGCAATCGTCTTTTTTGCTTTAACATTTGACTAAAGGTTTAAAAGCTGAAATATAAAACACTCAATCAACATAATTAGCAGCGATATCAAATGTAATCAAGAATGACTGTGATGAAAACGATTAGGTCCTCTTGCGGGAAGTCTAGGTGTTAATGCAAGTGGATAACGCTGGAACAAAGAAACACACAATTTGACATTGTGGAATGAATGGGCAGGAAGTGGCACTAACGAAAATAACACCAATCCATGTTTATGAGTCGTCATTATGAAAACATGTGGTATCAAATTATCTCAAATGAGCGTGCGGACCTTCCAGGTACGGGTTCTGGTCTCAAGATGAGGTGCGGTATCACGGTGAACCGAACATAATGCATGTAGCCTTGAGGTCAAATAGCTCTATTTTGGTCTCCTCAGGGCCATGGAATCACCTTCTCAGAGTCTCATACAAGCCCTCTGACAAACTCAAGCAAAGATTTTCCGCGTTATTTTCGCCACTCCAAGAAAGGCAATTTTTGTGAAGCACCTAGATTATTGTTGCAGAATGCATATACTTACGCAATATATTTTTAGATGTTTTTGTATTTTTAGTTCATTCAGAACAACTTGATAGTCCGCGGGGGATGAATATTTTTGAGAGGCACTCTATTTACTCCAAACTCACAGAGGGTCATTATTCCCCCTGTTGTGTATATTTATATGTATATGTGTATGTACATATGTATATGTATTGTAACTCAACCTCATACTTGGGCGAACACTTACAACAGTCAACAACAATACATCATTTATTGGCCATCCTCCTTCACACCACATCCTTCTTCACACCACACACACCTTCACACCACACCCTCCTCCACACCACACCCTTCTTCACACCACACTCAGCTTCACACCAGAGACCAGGACCGCAAACCGTTTGAAACAATACCATATTAGGATATACCACCTGTTCACAAATGTTAGGCACTTCTTATTTTAATTATTATTTTTTTTTTCCCAAACTCCCTTGCTGAATCTCACAGCCGTGAATCGGCACACTCGTGAATGTAATTAATTACCCTCCCAAGCCTTTTTAGGAAAACAATTATTCAAAATTGCTGTGTCAAGTTGACAATGAGCAGATAAAGTCTTAATTCCATAGGAGGCATTTTGTTCTTGTTAGGTGAGGTAAGGTACAAACGATGAAATCCTAATATTCCACTGGGACGAAAGCCAGAGTGACAAGTTTCCCGTTCCAGATCACGTTTATGGTATTACGCGTGCAATAGTTTGCAAAGTTGCTTCGGTTATGGCTGAAACAGGAGATAAATTATTTCTTAACTATTTATCTTCTCCCCGTAGAAATGTTCCACAACTTAAAAACAAAGAATAGAGGTGACATTGCATCATGTTCTCTGAGGTGAGAAGCATTTCAAAGCAGATTGGATAGACAGAATCAAAGAGACTCAATATTTGGTCAATCGTAGAGGAATCTTGGAATGGAGGGTAAACACACATTTGGAGGATGGGCGAGTATCAAATCCTTTTTATACCTATCCACTTCAATCCTTTACTCTTGCTATTTATCATAAAGTTGAATTGAAGTCAGTTAGACTTGGGAGATAAAAACCAGTGTGTCAATTCCAGGAGTGTTTGTCACGTCTATAATGTGGTTGACAAAAGCTAGAGAAGAGAAACAAAACAGGAAGGCCAGGAAGAACATAAAGGCAGCAGTTGATTGAAAAAATGACAAGGACCCCTCGGGGACCATCCGGGGCCTTGTGCACAGTCAGATATCTCACTAAAAACTGTGTTTTTCAGGACCAAACAGTGGGAAAATGTATATAGCGATAGAATTCAATTCCTTCTCTTATTTCCAAACATAACGAAGATCCTGGAACTACTGGAATTATACAAGTCCACCAGCTGGAAACGTTGACACTATGTTCCACTAGAACCCAAACAGTCCATTGCCACAACCAACAGGACACGCTTCAAATTATCGGCCCCAAATGACATAGATATTGTGGCCGACCTGCAAGTGAGACCCAACGCCCTCTCTCCCTCGTTTGGAGCCTGGGCAGCTGTATGTTTCCAGTACGCTCACCTGGGTTCCTGGTCCCTGTACCGATTTAAGATCCTTCTTTGATGGTGAATCCTGTGAATTCTGTGAATCATGTCAGTTATTATTCGGTTTCGACACCGTTGCAACATTGTTCTGTTCCGTTTTCAAGTATTAGTTTCCATTTCGATACACCTCAGTCATTTTTTAATAATTCCTCAGTTCTCCCACACGCCTGTATCCTGTCTGTGAATCTGAAAAGCTACAGGAGATGAAGAGGAGATGAATTGCCTGGCCATAAAGGCCAGATTGGACGTCAACCTTACAACACATTTACAAGAACAGTGATAACATCAATAATGACGTAAATCAGTCATAAAACATGTATAAACTTAGTAATAAAAAGAAACAAAACCCAAACTGCGTAATACATAGTCCCAATACTACAGTTATGCTACAGGTTAGCTACACTGTGCACCCTGGTGATGTAACACCGCATTTTATTGAGCCTCAATAGAGATGTAATTTTATCCCAGAAATAGCTCCGCTGCCGAAACGATGACGTTGATCTTTCTTGACTTCCATTCAACCTGTGCAGTTAAACCTGTCAGTCTATAGAGTAGGGGTCCAAACTATCTCCCCATTGTGTCTGGCAAAAAGGATAAAACGTCTCTTTTTGTTAGGAAGAATCTCTGGATCTTGCTGATGAAATGCAGTCTGCAGTTTGTGCTGCGATGTAGCACTACTGGTCAGTTTAGCAGTCCTACTGTACTTTTCTACCACCGAACACTCACCTCATTTTGACCTCTTCTTGAACAGGGTATTTCAAATCATTTTCCTCATGTTCTCCAACACAATTACAACCCTTTATATCTTTAAAACCAACTCAGTTCTGTTTGTCACCAAGATAGTTTTCTGTCTGACACAGTACACATCTCAGCACCGTTCGCTGACCGCAATCGTTAGATCAATAGAATGAAGGAGAACAATTTCTGATGTTTTTTTAATGTGGATTTTAATACATCAATTCAGGATCAATCAAGCCTGAAGCCATTTTTTAAATTGCAACTATTGCGCGTTCAATATATCGTGTTATGATATCGCGATACTATCGCAAATGCAATTAATCGTTCAGCCCTACAATAAACATATGAGTGCACAACATACTGAGTGCACGTAGTCCAGTTGACCTGGGGACAGGAAGATTGAAAAACATCTATTTGATTGATCCAACGACCCATCTGGCAGATATCGGGAAACCTTCCTTAGTTCATCCGTGTCACCTTCCTCTGGCGCTGAAGAAACAACTTTAATGTTGCAGAAAAATACAACAATGTAAACGTGGCATGAGTACTCTTGAGGTCTAAGCCACCTCCTGAGCAAATGTCTGGCTGCAACACTCGTTTAAATCTGGCCCATGTCTCTCTCAGCTGAAATGCTTTAATTCACCTTTCTCTCTCAATAACACAATAATATGGAGCAGAATTTTTTTTAACAAAGCCATTTGACAACAAATATGCCCATTAAATGATTCTGTATTTTGGAAACTGTCGCTGGATTTACTAAGACACACCCACCTACTCTGAAAATACAAACAAACACAAATGTGACCCCTTTCTCCTAAATTATTTTCTACTTTCATTGTTCTCGACACAAAACACTAAACATTGGACTGTATTCCGATGCAAATGTCAGGGTAAGATCAAGCCAATTTTTTTTACAAAAGTACAATTGTCACTGTCCTATTGCAGCTGTTTTGTTTCTCTGACAGTAAACCTTTAATTCACTATGCTCACAGCGAGATTCAATTGAAAATGCATATTTCATCTAAATCACTACAAATCACCACCATAATTTTTCCAACATCCTCTGTTTGCAGAGGGTTTTGTACATATTAAAATAAACAAAACTTATATTAACCATGCTTCACTGTCCCAATAGTTATCAAGGGCACTGCTCATCTCAATGTAGGGTACAGCTAGTGATCAAATGTTCCAGTTGTTGGATTTCATCACATTCGATTGGAATTGCACTTACGCTACACTTTATGCGTGCGCTGGGAAGATGTGTGTTCTCTCAACAAAATGGCATGGAGGTTGATTGAACCCACTCTACCAGCTGGAATAAGGTTGCAAGTTTTCACACGTCTTGGAGGTTGACTGAATGTATGCATTTACGTCATCCAGCTTGATGCCTTAAAATCAACGTATCACACATTTTCTGCATTCCTTCTTTCCCTTCTGCTTTAATCTAATGGCTGATCGTTACTCAGCGAACAGTCCATCTCCTTCTGTTTTACGGTAAGCCTTAGGTTTAACCCAGCTGCCCTTTTGGCCAACATTGATTTTACTAGCAGAGCCAGTCACGGACGTACATTACGGTGGAGTCTAAAAGGACTCAGGGGCTTGACCACAGGGTGTGTTCCATTATTTAACCGGTGCAGAGGCCCAGAGTGCGGGTCTCCAAACCCTAGCAGACTCCTGCCCGACAGTAGTCGGTGTCAGGCTAGGGTGATGTCAGGCAATCTCGGCTCATACCCGTCTCCCTGAAAAGATAATAGCTGGCCACCTGAGGAGCTAAGTTCCGCTCAATCAAACTCAGGTCCCCGACCCGTCCACTTGAAGCCGGGTCGTCTATATAGACCCAATCACAGCTAATGTTGGCCCTTGAATGTGTGGTGCAGATGTGGTAGCCTACAGAGTACTGGCGATAACTGCTAACGGGGAGGACAGGAGAGCAATTAGTGGCAAATCTTAAGCTATGATTGCATTTACTGACCATCTAACACGCTGTTACCCTCTGACCTGGAGGGCATTTGTGGTTTCACTGGCTAATTAACCCTCGGGCACCTAAGTGGAACGCCGTTTGACAATAATCAATTACTTTTGTACCTCATTGCCACAATCAACGCATTCTGTAAATATTGGCAACGTGTGAACCCAACGCAGTGAGTTTGTTGTGGAGGGTTGAGCCATCGCTGAAGTTGTGAACGTCTGTTGATATCGCGATACTATCGCAAATGCAATTAATCGTTCAGCCCTACAATAAACATATGAGTGCACAACATACTGAGTGCACGTAGTCCAGTTGACCTGGGGACAGGAAGATTGAAAAACATCTATTTGATTGATCCAACGACCCATCTGGCAGATATCGGGAAACCTTCCTTAGTTCATCCGTGTCACCTTCCTCTGGCGCTGAAGAAACAACTTTAATGTTGCAGAAAAATACAACAATGTAAACGTGGCATGAGTACTCTTGAGGTCTAAGCCACCTCCTGAGCAAATGTCTGGCTGCAACACTCGTTTAAATCTGGCCCACGTCTCTCTCAGCTGAAATGCTTTAATTCACCTTTCTCTCTCAATAACACAATAATATGGAGCAGAATTTTTTTTAACAAAGCCATTTGACAACAAATATGCCCATTAAATGATTCTGTATTTTGGAAACTGTCGCTGGATTTACTAAGACACACCCACCTACTCTGAAAATACAAACAAACACAAATGTGACCCCTTTCTCCTAAATTATTTTCTACTTTCATTGTTCTCGACACAAAACACTAAACATTGGACTGTATTCCGATGCAAATGATGCAAGTTTTCACACGTCTTGGAGGTTGACTGAATGTATGCATTTACGTCATCCAGCTTGATGCCTTAAAATCAACGTATCACACATTTTCTGCATTCCTTCTTTCCCTTCTGCTTTAATCTAATGGCTGATCGTTTAAAGATTAAAGTTTGTATTCCCTGACATAAGTGCATTTGTACAATAGACAGCGAAGACATGAATGTACAGATGGTAAAAATATGCAACGTTTTAGTGAGTGACTGCCTGTCCGTGGCTATCTGTATTCTGACAGAGGCTTCTCCACCCCCAATCTAGATCTAACTGCCTGCAGTTTGTGCTACACTGGGGCTTAGAAGGGGGAGACCTGAGGAGAATATTTACCAGGCTCGGGCCCTGGGCCCAGACAAGCACTGTGTCTGACCCCCACCTAGACGGAAACACACACACGGACAAACATACACTCTTTTGTCACGCAGACACACGAACCGGCACAGAAACGCATACAAATGTACATGCATAGGCAAACTCACTCTGTCTTGCAGTCATGCATGAATTCACAGACGCACACACACACACACTCTTAGCCTGGTCCAAATTCCACAAGCCTGTGGCGTGACAGGAAAAGCCCTGGAGTCCGACCGCCTAATGTGTCCTCTGGCATTAATCTGCTGCTCCAGTCAACTGAGAGCTGGAAACACCTTGAGGAGTCAAACATCTGGAAAGTTCCTACCAGCTCTGACTTGGGACACAACCACAACCACCCTTCCAGGTATTGCTCTACGATATGCTCCAAAATATTCTAGTAGAACATGACTAAAGATTATAGGGTTGACCTGACAAACTACTACATTTATCATGGGAGCATTCCAGAGTTCAATTGTCATTTGTTTTTTTCTGCAGAACATTGGACACGCAAATTAGTTTCCACATTTCACTAAGGATTACAGGACATACTTTCATATTTTAATGGGATGTATTGTTGTGAAATTGATTGATTGTTTATTGAATTATTACTTATTTCATACGAAGAATATTAACACGGACCATGAGTTTTTAGTCTGTACTCTACTTATGGTAAACATTTCTGTGAAGAAACTATAGACAAAACACAAAATGCTCTTGAACAGTGCCTTTGATATAATCTCTGTCTCGTCAGGCCTGCCAAATGTTTGAAAGTCATCCCCATTGCTTCAATTTGTATCTCAAAACAGTATATGTTTTCTGTTCAGTGTTTGTTGTTTGATTTAATAAATACCTAAATAACATAGTTCCAACTCTGCATTCGGCTTCCCCTGTACTCCGCACCTAAGTATTTTGTGACAGCTAATCAGGAAGTTCTAGTACTGACGCAGGTAGAACAATGGCTCGACCAATCTAACCGGCGACGACTGTATGGAGTTTGAAGCTCAAATCATTCATACTCCACAAACATTAGCGTAACTGCCCCTCGATGCACAAAAAAACTGAAGGATGTAGAATCCTTTACACTTACAATGTACAGAATTCTTCAGAATCGGGGCATGAAATGCTTTCTTTTCAGGCTTAAAAAAGGCGATATCTGTATGTGTGCGTTTCCTCTCAGGTTCACCCCATTCTGATCGCTGTAAGTACCTGAGCAGCAGTGTCAGGAAGTGGTTATCTTTAAACAACACAGCCAGTAGCAGAGTAAACAGGGCCCCGGTCTAAAACAACAGGCTCAGCAGAGGAGCTCTTTTGATAGCAGTGGGCTGCCGCCACCTCTTTCCGTCTTGCTGGCTGGCGCAGGCGATTGGAATGGACCCCGTAAACACCATTTGGGCAACATGCCGACCAGGACTGCGAGACAATGAGCCCTTATCTGATCCCGGCGCCGAGACAAGAGGCACAGAGGCATTCGCAGGCTGTGCTGAAGCTCAAGATAAGAAGATGCCGCGCTAACAGAGAGAGATGGGACCGGGTCGAAACTGGACAACTGGAGGCTGCCCAACGCATTTATAAAGACATTCAGTCCGTCACGTTTCTGTGCTGAATTTCTTTGGTTTTTCATTTATAGTGTTTTTCTCCCCTCATTGTGCTTCCATGATTGATTTAACATTTATCTCATTGAAATACTGTTATTCTTCACAGCCTCTAGGACTTCTGCGAACGGATTAGCTGCTAATTCACTATAAAATACAGTTCCATTTGTAATCACATAGAACACAGAGTGCCGGTGGCTCACCTTGTCCTTCCTCTGTTTTTCATCTTGATATATTTGCCATCTCACACCATCGTTACTGTAGGCCACCTTGTAGGAGCCAACAAACTGGACATGGCCGAAGTCCTTCGCTCCCTGGGTGATGACGCCAGTGATTTTAGTGGGCACAAGCATGTCAACCTGGGAGAGAGGAAGAGGAAGGAGAAATAGAGAGATGCATTACTTCATCACCATTGTAACCATGGCTGCACTAAACTTCCTCTCAGTCCAGCCCATTAGCATCTCCATATCTCCAGAGAGGATTTATAAAGACTTTGTAAATTCGGTTGCAAGAAGTCTGCCTTCCATTTTTCACAGCACGTCGAACAACAAGGCGAAGACACAACTTCCTGTAAGCGGAACATGAATTGACATCCGCGGCAGCTTCTCCAAACCAGGAAGCACCATTTAATGGATCTTAAGTAAATGTTTAATGTGTCATTAGCAGCTTGCATCTTGCAGCATTGAGTTTGGCCATGAACAGCGTAGCTATTACCTTGAATGAGTGCACAATAGGGGCCAAATTATCACAGTCACAATAATACGACATACTCAGAATAATATAAACATATATGTATTCAAAATGCTCAATATGTACTCAAACATGTCCGTATGTATTACCAATGATGAAATTATGTTTAATTATGGTGACATTATCTTTGGATGCTGCCTGTTAGCAGGTAGGTGGTTGCATTTAAATACCTGGTCTTTACATGTGTCCGTCAAATCCCTTTATTCTAACCAGTGTAGCCTACAAATGACCTAGCTCAATTGGACATGATCTGAGTCATACATGCCTGTGTGTGCTGCATGAGTGTGTGTATGTGTGCTGAATGAGTGTGTGTGTGTGTGCTGCATGAGTGTGTGTGTGTGCTCCCTGAGTGCGCGTCTGTGCTGCGTCTTCCTATACGCAATTACTACTTTATTGTTTGTTACACTGATGGGGTCTGAACTTACATTTCAAAGTTAGATAGGTAGAATGTACAATGGCGAACATTGCAATTTATTAATATTGGAGCATTAGTAACAGTTATATCCTCACTGACATTCACACAAATAAACAGCGGGCTGTCACATCTATCAGTGCATACAGATGGTTTTCCAGTCGTCATTAGGCAGGGGTGAAATAATGCTAGCCAACTATACAATCCCCATTGTACCCAAGTTATATACCGCAGCTAATCTTGAATGGACAGCGTTCAAACACAGTTGCCTACTGTTGAGGTAGTGACATGACACCTGACTAAAACATATTATGTTGTTTTGACACGCCTTGGGAGAATACATATTTGCATCCCTTAGCTATAATGATTTTTATTCTAAGCAAGCTTGAGAACCTCAAGGTCTGCTCCATCGCATAGCCTATGTGAATAATGGTGACAAAGCCATTATAGCGTAAGCGTTATTTAGAAAACAAAGCAGCTGTTAAATAAATGACTGACATGCAGTTATATTCAAGGGCTCATGTCAATAAGCCTCTCTTTATTACCACACAAGACAAGGAGTTTATTAGACTAGCAGTCACAATCTTGATGATAAAAGTGTTGTATCTTTCTCAGATTTCGACACTCGCTCCATTAAAAGTCAACAATACAAGTTAATGACCAACTATTAAAGAACTTCAGATCTTCGCTTCTGCTTGAATAATGTATATATATATATTTACAATGCCAACAACAATATATCATTTTAATCTCAAGTCGAAAAACCTGAGCGCAAGATACACATGATATATAATGTGTATCTGTGGACCATAAAAATTTTAATTTAGAGAGATCATGTGAGTTATATGGGCAGAAATATGGGAATTTTCAGTTCATCTTTTATAATTGAGCATGAATCATCATAGCATTGATTCATTGGAAACAAACAAACCAATGTGTGTGTGTGGAATCCATAATCACCTCAGGCGGAAGACCAGAGAGCAGAACAAAAAAATCTGGTAATGTTCAGGTCATAAACTTATGTTTAAAAATAAATAAATGTTAAGGCACGAAACATAGACGTTAGTTCCTGTCTTAGGAACTACAATATTTTCATATAGCTCTTACTTATGGGGGAATGCACACACAAACGTTTGTCGTCGCATGAAAAAGGTAGAAAAAATGTACGCGGTCAAACGAAGATGCCCAAAAAGGAAAGAGAGATCTGAATTTACGACATAAGAGTGCACGCAGAATCCTGATTTGTCTGATGTTGAAGCATTGTGTATAGAAGCATGAGTGGCCCCAGTGCTTTTTTTGGGGAGCTGAATACTACAAAATCCCCAGAATACTACAAAATCCACAGTTTTTTTCAGAAATCCTGGTCAATCCCCCTTTCACAACCAATGCAAAGAATCGATAACGGGATTTCAAGAGAGCAGGGGATTTGGGGAAAGGTTCCCAGATATTTGAAACACCAGTCGTACTCAGCCCTCCCACGTCTTGGCAGACTTGGTGACGGTTACCCAGGGATTCACAAGGGTTTTCACTGTAGACAGCTAGTTGGATCAGTAAGCAAGCTCAGGTATCGATCTCTGACTCATCAGATAAAGCTACAGCTTGCTGTCAGTCTGTAGGTGCCATTAAAGGACATTCTTACATGATATATAGAGGATGCAGCCAGCTATTTATATTAGGGTTGATATAATTATTGGTACAAGAGCACTATATCATTAACCTATACATTTTGACTAAACAAAAAACTGAATAATGCCCATGATTGCAGAACGTGATCAGAACATGTAAGCAAGAACAGTCTGTTGAGAACTATGATGGGATATTATAGAAGGGGTGCAGTGGATAACCCAATGATTACAAAGATGTGTCCACTACATTGTCACCCATATGTGAACAGCCATTCAAAAGAGTCACTTAGAAATGTATACATATGTTTACATAGCAACCTACATATAGCAAAAATAAATAGCAAAATAAATAGGAAATATAGTCATTTGACAAGTTTCAATTTATTTAAATAATAATGAATCAACCATGGATGAGCTCTTATGCACCATATGGTTAATCTGCGTGCAGAACCGCTCAATAGGGTAGAGATCCAGTGACTGCGCTGGCTACTCAGTATAAATATACCAGCTGACAGCCTGTTTCCTAGTAGTTCTGGCACAGTTTGGAGCTGTGCTTTGGGTGATTGTCCCGTTGTACGAGGAAATTGTCTCAGAGGCGTCCACAGGGTGTGGCATTGCAAAATGGAGTGATAGCCTGACTTGTTTAAGAACAACTGAACAAATCTCCCACTTTACCAGCATCAAAGCTCCTCCAGATCCCCACACCTTCTGATCATCAATTCAATGGACAGAAATATATTTTCTTTAGAAAAAAATGACTTTCCTAAGTGACCCCAAACTTTGAAAGGGAGTGAACATGTAAAGTTATAGAGTACAGAATAAAGGGAACCTACAAGACTGGGCAACTGCTGCTTCAGGGAGAAATCACTCTGTGAGAAAGGAGACGTGTCAGTGTAGCTTGATAACTCTCCATGCAAAGCGCAGTCCAGACCTAATCTCATTCCTGCCAACCAGTTCCGTCTGCCATCTAAAGAAAGGACCGCCTGAAGTGGAACCGGTAATATGCAGTCACAGTTAGAGGCAACCCCTCGGCACAGCCATCCTCCAACACTTTGATGGCCCAAATCAAATTGAAGGGCTAGATTATCTGCAGAAGCCAAGCACCCCCTCCCGATTCATTTAATTCCGCGAGGCATCCTGGTGGATTTGAGCCTATTTGGACTGCAATACTTGTATCTTCATTAATGACAGTCGTGTTCAGATGTGTGTCAGACAAAAACATTGTAATGGTGTATTCAGGTGAAAATCTAAATTGTGGCGCGCTACGTTGCCAATGTGACATGGTACCCTTTTCTGACAGGTACTCCCAGTGGCTGATGAGGTCAGAAGAAGACATCTCGCTCAGTGTGTTTTGGAGTGAAGTGGCAAGTGATGTATAAAGTCTGGTCCCGGTCCAAATTGTCTCAAATTGGCTGAGAAACAATTATTTATTTCAAACATGTCGTTATTCCACTAAACGAATTTGGTAGGATTAATTAGCACTGCCGCTGTAGCACCTGTTGGTGCTGAAACTTCTAGCAACGTGCTAAGATGTAACACCTGGTGATGCTGAAGCTTCTAGCAACGTGCTAAGATGTAACACCTGGTGGTGCTGAAGTTTCTAGCCAGGTGCTAAGATGTAACACCTGGTGGTGCTGAAGTTTCTAGCAACGTGCTAAGATGTAACACCTGGTGATGCTGAAGCTTCTAGCAACGTGCTAAGATGTAACACCTGGTGGTGCTGAAGTTTCTAGCAACGTGCTAAGATGTAACACCTGGTGGTGCTGAAGTTTCTAGCAACGTGCTAAGATGTAACACCTGGTGATGCTGAAGTTTCTAGCAACGTGCTAAGATGTAGCACCTGGTGGTGCTGAAGTTTCTAGCAACGTGCTAAGATGTAACACCTGGTGATGCTGAAGCTTCTAGCAACGTGCTAAGATGTAACACCTGGTGGTGCTGAAGTTTCTAGCAACGTGCTAAGATGTAACACCTGGTGGTGCTGAAGTTTCTAGCAACGTGCTAAGATGTAACACCTGGTGGTGCTGAAGTTTCTAGCAACGTGCTAAGATGTAACACCTGGTGATGCTGAAGTTTCTAGCAACGTGCTAAGATGTAACACCTGGTGGTGCTGAAGTTTCTAGCAACGTGCTAAGATGTAACACCTGGTGATGCTGAAGTTTCTAGCAACGTGCAAAGATGTAACAGCTGGTGGTGCTGAAGTTTCTAAGTGCTAAGATGTAACACCTGGTGGTGCTGAAGTTTCTAGCAACGTGCTAAGATGTAACACCTGGTGGTGCTGAAGTTTCTAGCAACGTGCTAAGATGTAACACCTGGTGGTGCTGAAGTTTCTAGCAACGTGCTAAGATGTAACACCTGGTGGTGCTGAAGTTTCTAGCAACGTGCTAAGATGTAACACCTGGTGGTGCTGAAGTTTCTAGCAACGTGCTAAGATGTAACACCTGGTGGTGCTGAAGTTTCTAGCAACGTGCTAAGATGTAACACCTGGTGGTGCTGAAGTTTCTAGCAACGTGCTAAGATGTAACACCTGGTGGTGCTGAAGTTTCTAGCAACGTGCTAAGATGTAACACCTGGTGGTGCTGAAGTTTCTAGCAACGTGCTAAGATGTAACACCTGGTGGTGCTGAAGTTTCTAGCAACGTGCTAAGATGTAACTCCTGGTGGTGCTGAAGTTTCTAGCAACGTGCTAAGATGTAACACCTGCATGTGTTTCTTACAGACAAAGAGCAAGTGAGAGGGAAAAAGTGCCAATTAAATAAATAAATAAACGTGCTCCTCTGCTCATTAGGGTGAGAGCCTGGCTGAAATCAGATGAGGTGTGTCCATCAGGGGCGTGTCCATCAGGGGCGTGTCCATCAGGGGCGTGCCCATCGGGGGCGTGTCCATTGGGGGGGGCGTGTCCACCGGGGGCGTGTCCACCTGGGGCGTGTCCACCAGGGGCGTGTCCATCAGGGGAGTGTCCATTAGGGGCGTGTCCATCAGGGGCGTGTCCACCAGGTGAGTGTCCATCAGGGGTGTGTCCACCAGGTGAGTGTCCATCAGGGGTGTGTCCACCAGGTGAGTGTCCATCAGGGGTGTGTCCATCAGGGGTGTGTCCATCAGGGGTGTGTCCATCAGGGGCGTGTCCATCAGGGGCGTGTCCACCAGGTGAGTGTCCATCAGGGGTGTGTCCACCAGGTGAGTGTCCATCAGGGGCGTGTCCACCAGGTGAGTGTCCATCAGGGGCGTGTCCACCAGGTGAGTGTCCATCAGGGGTGTGTCCATCAGGGGTGTGTCCATCAGGGGTGTGTCCATCAGGGGTGTGTCCATCAGGGGCGTGTCCATCAGGGGCGTGTCCACCAGGTGAGTGTCCATCAGGGGTGTGTCCACCAGGTGAGTGTCCATCAGGGGCGTGTCCACCAGGTGAGTGTCCATCAGGGGTGTGTCCACCAGGTGAGTGTCCATCAGGGGTGTGTCCATCAGGGGTGTGTCCATCAGGGGTGTGTCCATCAACAACATGCAAGTTATGTGTGTCAATTCACACACTCCAATTCGTTGAAAAAGAAAAAGTAATTCAACTGAATTTTTGTCCTGAAATCCATAACTAAATCTCTCGAATATGAATATAAATAATAATGTGCAGTTAAGTTAGTTAGATATTAGATAACAGATGCATCATTAAATCTAAGGCAATATTACTGCTATTAAAGCTTTGCTTCTGTCACAACAGTGCTTGTGAATATGCCAAAATGCCCAACCCCAATTTCAAAACAAGAGCTGTGTAAAAGAGATTACTTCTTTATTACTTCTTGGTCCATTTGCCAGGAAAAATACTCTGACAGCGATATCTACGCAGCAATCATAAAAAAAATATATAGAGGATATTAACTGCAGTTTTACAATCAAATCTACTGTGCAAAACCAACTGAAGTTTTACAAAGGGCCGAAAGGGCAGCTAATTTGCTACAAAAAAGTTATTATATCTTTCTCAATTCCTCAATACAAAATAACAAACGCAGAGGAATCAACCTGGGAGTATTAGTCAGAAGAAAAAGAAGATGGCAAATCCAAGGCCTTTACTGATGTGTTGGGAAAACGGTACAGGGCAGCAGATATAATCTTGTCCATATACTTTACCACGTGACAATAACAATACCAAAACAACATCCAAATGCTGGATTCATAGAAAGTTGTTGAAATCACGCACACTATTCATAATAACCATTTGTGTGGCGTGGGTGTCCTGTGCCACTGTACTAGGAAGGTCCCCCAGAGGTCAAGAGTTGAGTTGCTGAACCCAGCGGAGACCATCTGAACCCAGCTTAACCCAGTGGAAACCATCTGAACCCAGATGAATCCAGCTTAACCCAGCTAAACCTAGCTGAATCCAGCTTAACCCAGCTAAACCCAGCTGAATCCAGCTGAGACCAGCTGAACCCAGCTGAATCCAGCTGAATCCAGCTGAGACCAGCTGAACCCAGCTGAATCCAGCTGAATCCAGCTGAGACCAGCTGAACCCAGCTGAATCCAGCTTAACCCAGCTAAACCCAGCTGAATCCAGCTTAACCCAGCTTAACCCAGCTAAACCCAGCTGAATCCAGCTTAACCCAGCTGAATCCAGCTTAACCCAGCTAAACCCAGCTGAATCCAGCTTAACCCAGCTAAACCCAGCTGAATCCAGCTGAGACCAGCTGAACCCAGCTGAATCCAGCTGAATCCAGCTGAGACCAGCTGAACCCAGCTGAATCCAGCTTAACCCAGCTAAACCCAGCTGAATCCAGCTTAACCCAGCTTAACCCAGCTAAACCCAGCTGAATCCAGCTTAACCCAGCTGAATCCAGCTTAACCCAGCTAAACCCAGCTGAATCCAGCTTAACCCAGCTAAACCCAGCTGAATCCATCTTAACCCAGCTAAACCCAGCTGAATCCAGCTTAACCCAGCTAAACCCAGCTGAATCCAGCTTAACCCAGCTAAACCCAGCTGAATCCAGCTTAACCCAGCTGAATCCAGCTTAACCCAGCTAAACCCAGCTGAATCCAGCTGAGACCAGCTGAATCCAGAAGAATCCAGCTGAGACCAGCTGAACCCAGCTAAACCCAGCGGAGACCATCTGAACCCAGCTGAACCCAGCTGATCCCAGTGGAGACCAGCTAAACCCATCTGAACCCAGCTAGGCCTGACAAGCCACGGTTGAAGATCAGGGCTCGCCAGGGCAAAGACAGACGAGTCTCCCAGAGAGGTAAGGCAAGAGGAGCTTGGGTGTACCGACTTTGCTGCTTTGTTTTCAGAGCGTGAAGGTGGCACAGCCTAATCCGTCAGGCTGGAAGATGATAGGTCAAGGTCTGCACGCCAGGTTCACTTGTTAAATCCCGGTATGCTTTTGTTTCCATGTGTATACGTGGGCTTTGTGTCATGCTACTTAGTTCTCCACCCTGCAACATTTAGTCTGTACATACTATTGGGATATCTAATTAGCTTTTACATACTATTGGAATATCAGTAAGAAAAGTTCCCAATTTATCAGATTTTATTATTGCAATAAACAAAGTGAAGGCTCACAAACAACAAACCTAGGAAGATAATTATTCTGCTAATAGGCAGAAATATCACTCTAGTCTAAATACGTTCAAACCTAAATGTCACAAAGTGAAAGGAAACAAATCTACAATACAGCACCAGAACCACGGGGGGCGGAGGGAACATTTATACACAAAGTGATTGGAGTATATGAGTACCAGGTGTGCATATTAAACAAGACAGTCCGAGGTGCATTCATGGGCGAAGGAAAACTGGTGCTGAACGAATTGAAATCGACACCGTAGCCCGCTATGGCAGATCCCAGCCAGCAGGGTGTAGTGTTTGAGTAAAGTCTAAAGGGGATGTAGTGTTTGAGTAATGTCTAAAGGTAGTGAGGTAGTGTTTGAGTAATGTCTAAAGGGGATGTAGTGTTTGAGTAATGTCTAAAGGTAGTGATGTAGTGTTTGAGTAAAGTCTTAAAGGTTATCGATCTAGTGTTTGAGTAATGTCTAAAGGGGATGTAGTGTTTGAGTAATGTCTAAAGAGGATGTAGTGTAGTAAAGTCTAAAGGTAGTGAGGTAGTGTTTGAGTCATGTCTAAAGGTAGTGAGGTAGTGTTTGAGTAATGTCTAAAGGTAGTGATGTAGTGTTTGAGTAATGTCTAAAGGTAGTGATGTAGTGTTTGAGTAAAGTCTAAAGGGGATGTAGTGTTTGAGTAAAGTCTAAAGGGGATGTAGTGTTTGAGTAAAGTCTAAAGGGGATGTAGTGTTTGAGTAAAGTCTAAAGGTAGTGATGTAGTGTTTGAGTAAAGTCTAAAGGGGATGTAGTGTTTGAGTAATGTCTAAAGGGGATGTAGTGTTTGAGTAAAGTCTAAAGGGGATGTAGTGTTTGAGTAATGTCTAAAGGGGATGTAGTGTTTGAGTAAAGTCTAAAGGGGATGTAGTGTTTGAGTAAAGTCTAAAGGGGATGTAGTGTTTGAGTAAAGTCTAAAGGGGATGTAGTGTTTGAGTGAAGTCTAAAGGGGATGTAGTGTTTGAGTGAAGTCTAAAGGGGATGTAGTGTTTGAGTAAAGTCTAAAGGGGATGTAGTGTTTGAGTAAAGTCTAAAGGGGATGTAGTGTTTGAGTAATGTCTCAAGGTAGTGAGGTAGTGTTTGAGTAATGTCTAAAGGGGATGTAGTGTTTGAGTAATGTCTAAAGGTAGTGAGGTAGTGTTTGAGTAATGTCTAAAGGGGATGTAGTGTTTGAGTAATGTCTAAAGGGGATGTAGTGTAGTAAAGTCTAAAGGTAGTGAGGTAGTGTTTGAGTAATGTCTAAAGGTAGTGATGTAGTGTTTGAGTAATGTCTAAAGGTAGTGATGTAGTGTTTGAGTAATGTCTAAAGGTAGTGATGTAGTGTTTGAGTAATGTCTAAAGGTATTGATGTAGTGTTTGAGTAAAGCAGTAGCGTAGTAGTAGTAGTAGGTTATTTCTGCTTTGTTAATTATCTAGAAAAATGCCTGGGCAGCAGGGAATCTAAATATACATACGCTAGCATTAGTACGAGAAAAAGAAAAAGTACGTTTTTATTAAGGGGAGACTTTCGGATGTTTTCCGAAAATTGGCTTTAACTCTTAATTCCTAGCCCCAAGGAAATGCTCTTTCCATCATTGGATGCAATAACTGAGCATAGTTTTGACTGGGGAAAAGAAATAAACAAATTCCCATGAGCGTGGCATCTTTCCAAATCTGAGATATCTGGATAAAGTGGATCTTATTGTATCTTAGGTGGAGCATCCTGTGTCGAATAAAACATAATCTGTATGAAGATGCTGTTTGGTTTTGTCAGCATGCCTGAAATGGAATACCTCATCTGTGAGCTTCTACATCTCAGTATATATCCCGAGCCATGATTTCCATAACTTTATAAAGAACATGCTCCAGGTACCTGCGAGTAATAACGTTGACTAAATGAACCCAATAGGTTACACCACACGCTGCGGGAAAGTATTTTAAAAGGTGTGTTTATATCGAGCAATACGCCTGTTGATCCAGATAATCACGGTCTCGACACTTAACTTCCGACAGCTCTCAACATGGTGTGAGAGAGAAATGTTAACACACAACGCAGCACACACACACACACACAGGCACACTCGCAACAACCCACACCTTTTATGACTACCGATTCCACTTAAGACGGCAGGATGTCAAATCACATAATGTCTCTGCTGAGCACTGACACGGCGAAAGGCGGTCCTGTCAAATAAGTAACGTGAACCCCAGCTGGGAATTTTGTCAGACTCATGACTGCCTGTATTAGCGTGAGACCATCTCTATCCGGAATGCGCTTAGCCCCAGACACGCTAACAAAGTACTTCCTGCTCACTCTGACAAATCGACTAGTTTGCTATGCTTTGAAAGGTGCATCGAAGCCCTCCTAAAGCAAAAAAGGATTGAGCTTGTCTGATCTCATTTAAAAAGTTGGATACATTCTATACAAAGTTATAGAGAAAGGTTTGGGGCTTCAAACTGCAAGGACATGTCAATTGAATTTTTATGTATTTTTCTCTCTGCATTTACAAAATGATTTGATTCCAGGATTAGTTTTGGATATATTACACTTAAAGTACACCTATTATCTTTCAGAAATTAACACTCCTTAGCTAAACTTTAAAGAACAATAAATAACATGCATGATAAAACACTGAGGAGTGAGAATATTGACAGCCAGTGAGGAAAGACTGCTGTAAAAGTCAGAACTGATCTGAATTTGAATCAGGACACAACGTTGAAATGCTCTATCAGTGTGTATCTGACACAGCTCTACATCCACAGATGCTCTTTCATTGTGTATCTGACACAGCTCTACATCCACATATGCTCTATCAGTGTGTATCTGATACAGCTCTACATCTACAGATGCTCTATCAGTGTGTGACTGACACAGCTCTACATCCACAGATACTCTATCAGTGTGTATCTGACACAGCTCTACATCTACAGAAGCTCTATCAGTGTGTATCTGACACAGCTCTACATCCACAGATGCTCTTTCATTGTGTATCTGACACAGCTCTACATCCACATATGCTCTTTCATTGTGTATCTGACACAGCTCTACATTCAGATGCTCTATCAGTGTGTATCTGACACAGCTCTACATCCACAGATAATCTATCAGTGTGTATCTGACACAGCTCTACATTCAGATGCTCTATCAGTGTGTATCTGACACAGCTCTACATCCACATATGCTCTATCAGTGTGTATCTGACACAGCTCTACATTCAGATGCTCTATCAGTGTGTATCTGACACAGCTCTACATCCACATATGCTCTATCAGTGTGTATCTGACACAGCTCTACATCCACAGATAATCTATCAGTGTGTATCTGACACAGCTCTACATTCAGATGCTCTATCAGTGTGTATCTGACACAGCTCTACATCCACATATGCTCTATCAGTGTGTATCTGACACAGCTCTACATTCAGATGCTCTATCAGTGTGTATCTGACACAGCTCTACATCCACATATGCTCTATCAGTGTGTATCTGACACAGCTCTACATTCAGATGCTCTATCAGTGTGTATCTGACACAGCTCTACATCCACAGATAATCTATCAGTGTGTGACTGACACAGCTCTACATCCACAGATGCTCTTTCATTGTATGTTTGCCAAAAAAGCAACCTCTGAGAGGAAAAAGAAAAGAGAAGAGCACATAACAGTCATGTTTAAGAGCGGTCCAGGTGCCAGTCTGAACACATAGGAGCCGATCTGTGCTGCGCTGACACACGCGATGAAGGTGTTTTCAATCCTAACCCTAACATTCTTCCAGATGCCTCAGATTAAAGCCAGAAACTCATAAACTCACCATTCAGGGAAGAAAACACAACAGCACCAGTGGAGAGAAATGAAACAGATGGATGTGTGTGACGTGTGTTAGAAGATAAGAAGAGATCATAATGGAAAAAGAGCTGTGGAGTGATACAGGATCAAAAGAGGGCTGTTCATTTAAACACGTGATGGCCAGGGGACACTAAAACGCACCCAATCGAATGAAGGAGGCAGAAGATTTTTGCATTCCCACAGTAACTTCATTTGGAGGCTAATTGAATAAGCGCGCTAGCTGCAGGGAAATTTAATCAAGTATTGCAAAGTAAGGGCCATATTGGACTGGATTTAAACCAGGCTCCACTGATAATGTTTTGCAAAAATTATCGTCAGATGTTTTTTTTCCAAACGAGTTTCAGTTACTTCTAAGGCCTTTCTGGACTCTGGAATTCTGATCAGATGTTCCCATGACTACAAACGAAAACAGCCTTTGGCAAAAACAAGTATTCCTGAGCAAAAGCTTACGAATGCTTGTCTCTATTAGACACAGATACTGTGGAGATTAGCCCAATGCGTGTACTGACAGTGACTTATCTGTTATCGTCATTCCAGGTCACATCACTTCCTTTGCACTGTACGGCACACACGCATACCTGAATAAACACTCAATTTGACTATTTTGAACACTATGAAAAGCCAGCAGATACATTGACATGCAGTCCTGATGGGTATTTTTGCTGCTGGCCATTTGAATGTTTTAAGCATCTTGACGAACAGGACTTAACCACCACATGTTCTCAAAATTAGAAGAGGTCCGGACATCCCTTGAGCGTGGTTCCTCACTTGGTCTCTTCCTGCAGGGTTTTCCTAGCCACTGGGCTTTACCGTCTGCATGATACGATGGCTACCTATGGTATTCACAAAAACACTGGCTAAAGTAAAAAGGGCTTCGGGAAAGAAGTTTGATTGACCTAACAAATATACACAAATTGCAGGCTCCATTGACCTTCATTGACAATCACAGCTGTTGTTAAATGGTCGTGTGTTTTTCTCCGAATGCATTGGGAACCACCTGGAGACTTTGTTTCTGTAACACCGTTTCTTCAATTAGTTCGGCGAGCCAAGTTGAGCCGCAGGTGCTGAACCTATTGATTTCTTATTGCATGCGGAGTAACAGGACAAATAATGATGAAATGCTGAGCAGTTCAGAGAACAAAGGACACATTTGAACTGATTAGAAATGTGAACGCTTGTTGTGTTGTGGTGTGTGGGGACCAAACGGCACCCTGAATACTAGTGGACTGGTTCAATATGGGACGTGGGCGATAACATGACTACAGGACTGCCTGAGGACAGGTGACTAGGTGCCTAGAGTGGTCCCATGTAAGGCTTATCCTGAGGACACTGAGGACATATGACTAGGTACCTAGAGTTTTCCCATGTAAGGCTTATCCTGAGGACACTGAGGACATATGACTAGGTGCCTAGAGTTTTCCCATGTAAGGCTTATTCTGAGGACACTGAGGACAGATGACTAGGTGCCTAGAGTGGTCCCATGTAAGGCTTATCCTGAGGACACTGAGGACAGGTGACTAGGTGCCTAGAGTGGTCCCATGACAGGCTTATCCTGAGGACACTGAGGACATATGACTAGGTGCCTAGAGTGGTCCCATGTAAGGCTTATTCTGAGGACACTGAGGACAGATGACTAGGTGCCTAGAGTGGTCCCGTGTAAGGCTTATCCTGAAGGACACTGAGGACATATGACTAGGTGCCTAGAGTTTTCCCATGTAAGGCTTATCCTGAGGACACTGAGGACATATGACTAGGTGCCTAGAGTGGTCCCATGACAGGCTTATCCTGAGGACACTGAGGACATATCATGCTACATCCATAATAACTTGTTGCTTTACAGACATTCTCCAAATCGTTTAATCAAAACTCCAGTGTCTTCTTTCTACCAGACAATCAAAATCCCTTTAAAATCCTTTTATAGCTGCAGCCTTTCTCCTCTCAGTGAGCTTTTCACTACTCAGAGTGTGACATGACTAATCTATAAGCTGTGACCGGCATAAACACTTATGACGAGACGTGCGTTTCAACCGGGAGACATTTGAACAGTTTTCCTGTGAGGAAACAAACAGCAATTTACAATTACAACATATTCGATGCATCGTGAAGCCCCAGTAACCACAATACATTTCTTCGATTAAAACAAACCCAGGTGGAGATCTGTCATCTAATTGAGGCTCCTGTATCTTTTGTGTTTTTCAGTGCCCGTGGTGTGTTATAGGGTCCACATCATCTTGTGTCATACGCCTGTTTTGTCTGTCACACTTGGACGTCATACTCATTCATTAACCATGAGAATAAGGAGTGCGCCAACTGTGAGTATTATTCGCAAAGGGTCAAGGGTCAAATAACACATGACAATGACATATGGTGCCTGTCACAAGCATATGAACTCCCCACCAACATTTGTGTCAATAGACAGCGGGATTCAAACTCGTCACCTGCCATACGAGTCCAATACTACTAATTAAAACACAGTGACAAACTGACTTCAAACAGCCGCATTAACTCCATCTTCTTTTCCACGAGTGTAATTATATATTTAGTTCACTCCCAGACACAACTGTGCATTCACACACATCAACTTCTGATAGAAGAACAATTACAAATGAATCCAAGACCCGCAGCAAAAAGGACATTCCACAAGTCCTTTAATAACTGGTTTTGAAGCGCTTATTCAATGCTGGGACGAATCCCCCCTTTAATTTAGAACTGGTCGCCTTTTGGCCTTTTTTCGCCCTGTACTGGGTCATGCATACAGTCCATGGATGAGAAAGCAGCGCTACAGCTGTAGCTAATATATTAGATAGATATTAAGGCGTGACTAAGGCAGTTTGTAATGTCAAAAGTTGGCAAGACAAAATACATACATATTGAACTGGTTCTGTCTCAAATGTCCCATGCAGATGTTTGAGGTTTCCTCCTCAAAACGAATTCACATTATCAGAGCCACAGATATATCTTTACTGAACTGACGAAAATTTGCTGTGAAAACAAAGAGGCCAAAAGATGACAAACGAGCAGGGGAAACAGAATTCATTTTATATCTTGTTTATATCCTCGGCACGTTGTTACAACTAGAATAAATAGATTCATACGAGCTGAGGTAGCATGACAAACACAGACACCGTGAGGATGTTTCTGCATGATTAGCGAACGACCCAGGTCGTTGTAGCAGTATGGCAAAGGCTTTTGTCATGCTAGTCGTTTCATTGACAAACAACTAAAAGCATCGCAGTGTTTAGATCAGGCGAGGTCACAGTCTGCTTTTACAAATTGTAACAAACAATGTTTGAGTATTAACAGGTAGGCGTAAGAGAACATAGTTACGGCAAATGATTGTCTGCAGAAAGAAAGCTCTTCGAGCGATCTACTTCAAAGGAAAGATAGAGGAGTGAACCCTAGCATCAATCAGTCCTGCCTTATAGAAGAGAAGTCTCTGAAAGACCCCAACGCTTTCATTTAGCATGCTATCCCCGTTTCCCGATTCGCCCCGACAGAGTTTCCAATCAATGCCTTTTCCTATATTTTTCAAGCAGCCATCGCACTGCGGGGATTCCACGTGTGAGCATTGCTAAGACGTAAACAACATGGGGTTAATTGCAACTCACAGGCAGACAGTAGCGCCAACGGCATAGTTGTGAAGCAGTGCAATTTGTCAAATCTCTGCACCTCCGATGCCGAGATCATTAACTGCGTTTCATGTGACACACTGCAATGTATAGCCCATCTACAGGACAGTAGACAGCTCCTTAGGCACAATATGGTGTTGGCAAGGAATATATATAGGCTACTAGATAAAACAGGTTTATTCCCCTATTACCAGGAGGCTGGGTAAAAAGAACTTTACCGTATGAATAACGCTAACAATCAAAATCAATCCGATTTATTTTATAATGCCCTTTTTACAACGACGGTGGTCTCAGTGCTTTCACAAACACCCGGCCTGAAACCTGAGGGCACGCATCAACAAAATAACTCCCCGATGGTTGTAAAAGACTGTTTATTCGTTCAAAGAACATACAGACAGTCAGTTTGACATTAATTAATGCAAATAAATAATTTAAACGAGAGGCAGCCACCCACGGGTGTCATTTGAAAGAGAATAACGACGTCTCTGAGTACAGCAAGCACATGTGATCTGGCCCAGTAGCCTACACTTCCATAGGAAATAGACTCCACCAGCATAATCAATAAATCTTTAGGCTCCCGTATTTTTTGACACATTGTACGATTGGTACCAGGATGTGTGCCTCGCTACACATCCGTTCAAGGGACTCACACACACGACGATTAGTTTACGAATGACATAGATGAGTAAGCAGGATCGAGATAACACAGAACATCAGTTTTAGGAAAAGGTTATTTGGTGACCAGTGAAGTGACTAATGCTGGTGAGAATTAAGAGGAGCTGTGTAATGATGGCACAATGTTGGTAAAGCAATATTTCCCGTGGCCATCAATGATTGCAAAAGCCCCCGTATCCTCGCGACGTGACTCCGAGGTTGTGACCACCTCTCTGGGATTTCTCAGAGACATCAAACGAGGGGTTTAATTGAGTTTAATCTGTCCTCCAGAGTAAAAAGACCCCTCTGAACAACCAAAGCCACACACAGGCTGTATATCACCTCCCCTGCCAGTGTCACAGTCACCAAGAAGCTCATAAGACAGGCTGGGCACAGGTCTCTCAGGGTGAAAGTTAGATGTCTATACTCTATTTATAGCATGCTGCTAGCTACTTCATTTGTTCTATCTTTTTCTCTCACGACATCGAGGTTGGGAACAGTGTAGCATAGGGTAGCAGGCTTACACCATCAGTAGCTTCAGTCACTTTTCAAAAGGGCAAACTAGTTTTACGCTGGTCCGAAATATAACAAAAACAAAATGCTATGTGTTTTGGGTAAAAGCAGTCTAAACCTAAAATAAAAAAGGCAATTTTTTGTAGGAGGGTATGCTACATTTACTGAAGTGTGTGTTCAACAACCTAACAGACAGCTCAACCACCGATCAGTAACGCACAAGACAATCCACCAGAAGATTATTCAACCTCTGAAGCCAGATTTGGGTCGGAGAGGCTCAGCGTATGAGATACAGTCATTGAGGATCTTTCGCTAACCCAGGTAAATCAGTCTAGCAATACAATCAGATGTATACGAGATTGTACACATTTTATTTGATATTTTCTTGTTTTATGATACATTTTTTGATCACAGGAAGAGTTGCTATTGCTTCAGATGTTGCAATTGGGAAATTGAATACAATCACAAACGTTTAAAAAATTGAGAGCACTATTTATTTAATTGGCAGGGGTCTGTTTTCCAGATTAACGTGAACCTAGATTAAGGTGTTGGCTCTATTGACACAACGTCTAGTGCTTCACAACCATGGGAACTAGGCCCCCTGGGGGTACATGACCTCTCCACAGGGGGTACTTAAAAACACTCAAGACACCATAGGCTTACTAGTGAAATTAACATGAGGGGATATTTCCGTGGTACACCAAGCAGAGCAAAATTGTCACGGTCTCCTCTGGGTGTAGTGGGGAGGAACAAGAAGCAGAGCCAGGGATAACGTTCGCAGAGTTTTATTACACAAATAAAACCGACAGACACACAAACCGAAACCTACTAAACACTGCAACGTAAATAAAAGTGCGCTTACACAAAGCGACTTAATTAATAACGATAACACAGTGCGCATAAAACAAACCGGACAACCACTCACCTACATGGACACCTAACATTAAATCAATAACCAGCACCAGTGAAACTAATCAGGGACCTTAAATAGCCCACTGATTACTAAACTATGCCCGGTGCTTAACTAAACCCAAAACAGCTGTGCTCCTAATTACAACATACACAGAAGTGCTCTCCCAACCACCCTGTGTACAGCACAGCTCACCCAATACGTGACAAAAATGTTGTCAGCAGTACAATAACCGAAAAAGGTAGGGAACAACTGGTCTAGTGCAAATGTGTGGGTTGTTGATTTACTAAAAGGGTGACCAACAAAAATCTCTGCAAGGATGGTAAAACAACGAATTTGACCTTGAGGTTAAAATAATGTGGCGTTGAAATGTCACAGGACGCATTTGTTGGGCTGCTAAACTACTGCACTCTCTGCTCATCAAAATGTCTGGACGTGTGACGATAAAAAGAGGATGCTTCCATAACCTGTCACTATTCCCAAGTCACACGAGTCAAGACCAGGATAATGTTAGAGGGTTCTCTCAACACACTCAGCAAATCACATGTTCACAAATGTCCACATAAACAAGCCCGTCTGAATAGCCTTTTCTAATTAGCCTAGGTCCAAGGACACAATAACGAGAGGACACAAAGACCTAGACGAGCAAAATCAATGCTTATCCTAAATAAGACAAAAAGTTTAGCAGAATGCCATGTTTCTGTTTCAGGCTGCTGTTGAACTATCAGAAGTTAAGCGCCACAGATTTAGCCATTCATTCTTTCTTTGTTCATCTCTTTTCTCAGACATGTTTAGCATAATCAGTCAAAAAAAGAATTCATAGCTCAAATATTTGCCAGAGGTTCCTTTGCTCACTGTGCTATGGCGAGGATATTGTACAAGTTGAAAAGCCCAAGTCTCTATATGGACACGTTAATGTGCATAATTAACTAATCTGCTTATGTCGGCTGGAACTCTTGGCAGCAAACAGTGACAGCTTCCAGTTTCTGCCATGGATACATCTTGAGGGTCCTTGTGCATAATCTCATCTCCCACAACCAGTGAATACATTAGGTGGTGTGATACCAGACTGAGTTAGTATGTGAAATGTTATGCAGTTCACATGTAGGGCCTATCACAAAAATAGTCATTCACATTGAACATGTTATTTGTGTATATAATTACAAAGAACATGTTGGCGTTGCACATGTCAGAAACCTTTGGAAACAATTGCCTGCCTTAAATATAATTCATACCCCAGGGCCAGACCAGTAGTCAGATTTATATTAACCAGCACAACTCAAACAAATCGCCTGTCAGTTTTGGCTGCGCCTGCTAAATTAACAGCATGCCCACTGCACAGAACACTTGGCACTGAGCAAAAAAGCAGCATTCAAATCACTTGGACTGGTCAAAGCAGCATTCAAACAACTTGGTCTGGTCAAAACGCAGCACTCAAATCATTTGGGCTGATTAAAAATCATCACTCATGTCATTTGGGTAACGATTCCTAGCCCACTGAGAACTTCTAGTGGGCTGGGAAGGCAGTGCAGTACCGATGCAAACGTGTTTGTTTGAAGTCACCTGTTTCTGATGTGGGTGTTTAGAGTGGGTACAGCTGTGATTTGGTGTTAAGGGTGATTATTTGGTCTTGGGGCACGGTGTTGGATATTGTTTCTATGCCACCTTGATATATTGGGTGAGTGAAAGAGAAGATTGCTGTTTTCAACCGCTTTGTAATTGCTGTGTTAAGGGTCCTTTTTCGCCGTTCACAGATTGCCAGGGTCTGGTGACCTCCCTGGTCTCAGATGTGAATTTGATTTTAGATTTTAGTATTTAGTAGTTTCACTGTATTTTTCTTACAAAACAGCAATAAAACCATAACATCTTACAATAGCAAAAGAACAACAACGAAGTTACCAAGACATTTATCAAACTTTTTTTAATCAAAGCTAATGTGTTCCCAAAAGTAAGGGATTTGAACCCGCTATCCCGGTATTAATATCATCAAACACAGATAGAGTGTGTTAATGTTCAGACTATAATTGCCAAGCCAGGCAGCACTAGAACACAACGCTTCATTTTTTTACGTACAAAAACTTCACTGCCGTTAATATTGGTTATAAAACTTTGGATTATGTATTCTACAGGATGAGAAGTAATTATACACAAATGTTCAGTTGCTGTTTGATGTGTACAAATTCAGTTTTGTCAACCAGAGATGCTACAGTACCTACACCCAAAGGAAACCACTCATCAAGCCCTGTTCTCACGTGATCACAGTAAACAGTCCAAGATTAGAGGCTAAACATTGAGGAGGGAGATTGGAGGTAAACTGCCAGATGGCGAGTAAATGGTGCTTGTTCACAAATGATCATACATACAGATTATATATAGGTACGACTGGCAGGTAGTGGTTCAATAAACACAGGTTGTGAAAGGTTTGAATGACAACGGAAACTCCTTTCGGTTTTACTCAACTCCCAACTCCCAGTCACCCTCGGAAAGGGTGTGTGTTGGGTATTATCAAGTATATTTTAAGATAAACCTTTGAACAGGGTCTATTGTGGGGATAGTATGTATTTTCAAGCGAGGCATTTTTCTCGTAGACACACACAGTCCCACTACCTCTTCCCTCAGTAAATAACACACATTATTACAAATCCTCTCATATTTGTGTGGTCTGCCCTGTGTTTAAACAGGTTTTTCTTATCCCTTCAGTCCACTGACTCTCTGGGAAACAGCCTGCACAGTCAACATCTTCCACTGATGGGCATGGCTTTATCTTTTTGGCCGCACTCTTTATCTTCTAGTCTTTAAATATCCAGGATGAATACCTGCCAGACACCAGAAGTTTAATCCTGACTCCTCTACCGTCTGACAACACAGCTGCAATGATTACAAGACAGCAGATCGGAGAATTGTCAAGACAGCTACACATTTGCCAAATATCACAATACATATTTAGTCACCTGATTATCTATTGTTGCAGGCTTGCTACAAGTCTTGTATTCATAACACCGTCATTAAAACGCTCGTGACACTTGAACGAGAATTGAAGTAGCCTGCCGTTCATTATATTAAATTGGCACTCCAGTTTCCTTTTCACATAATGTGACAACTGGTTTTCAAAACAATAGAGGCATCTCAAGTAAGGTGCTAGCGAAGTCCTTGAAATGGCACCGGTTGGACTGGAGACATTTCTTTCGTTGTTATCTACTGCATCACACACAATGGGGGAAATGGATTACACAATGACTCATTCCATTACAGCTTCTTTCCTTGAAGTTTGCAGTTCTGTGTTTTGATGAAAAGCATTTGTTAAAAATGTATTCCGTCTGGGCAAAATGTTCCGAATCAACGCAGTGAAGTCCTGTGTGGTGCATTCACTAATGAGCACTGAGGTGTGCGGACAGAGAAGTGCAGATTTTTCGAAGCACGTTTTTCTGGTTGTCACAGAAATCTATGTCATCATTACATGAGCCGAATAAAATCGAAAAGGATTTCAATATAAAAAGCTTGACGTATACACTCACTGATCTGTTGGCGTTTCAGAGAGATAGCATTTTTGGTGATACATCATTGAATAAGAAAATAATAGGAATTTGAAATTAATCTAAAAAGTGACATGTCGCGTCTGGGAAGTGATATCAATCCTCGTATCTTTCTTTTGTTTATGTCCTGCAGGTCGGAGAAGAGAAATGAGTTTTAACTGTAAAGTAAGCCTGTCGTACAGTCTGTCAGAGCCATGAGCCAGCCAGCCTGGATGAACCTATGCTATCCATAGTTCCCTGATGTCACGCTTGTGCACGGCAGGATGGCCGTGCCTGTAAAATCCAACGCCCTCTCTCCTCGCACGGACACTTGTTTCATTGCCCTCACCTGTCTTCCTAATCGTCATCTTATTTAAGTTCCTCCACTCCCAGTGTGTGTCGTCGGTCTTTGTGTGATTTTTACCAACAAAATGTATTTTGTTTTCAGTTATAGTTAAATTTTTTTAAGAAATGTTGTTCGTTCGCCCTACCCATTTGTGACACCTGTTTGTATAATATTTCTATCCATTTATTTCTATCCCTTTAATGATATAAACTACATACATGTAACCGCTATTGCAAGGGATGTACGTATGTATATTAGTCTGTGTTTCTGTGTATTGATGTTTGCTTGCACTAATACATGTCGTTAACGCATGCAACTGTATAGTTGGTCTACACAAAACAGAGAGCCAGATATTAACTGATCTTAACAGAACTTTAGACAGAAGAGATAGTATCAAAATATAATAAAACCACATTGGGATAAAGAAAGACTACATAATCTAATTATTAACATGTGGCCAATGTGCAGTATTTTTTGTTATCTAATACCAATAGCGTCTTGTTTATTTCACAGGGCCTCAATGTCTTTCTCATTAATGTTGTCTTTCTATGTTATGCTGTCCCCTCCGGGAGCTATTTTAAAATAAAATGTTTGATGTATGGCCAGTGTATCCTGGCACTCACCAATTGGCATTGTATGGACGCTTGATTGAGTGAGTCACAAATGAGTGAGTCATTGAATTAGGAAAACAAGGATGTGTGAAAAGGGAGTGACGTAAACAGCTTGGAACTGGGATATATTCTTGAAGCACCAGGCTTGGGTGGTAAAACAAGTATACCACATTCCAACTTATTTTCAAATGATTGCAGTTTGACGGCCAATACTTAGAAGAAACTAAAGAGGATTAGTGCATTATAGTAGACACCCACGGTCAACATGTGCATTAATATACACATCAAATGTAAGATACCTAGTCGTGGACGTCTATTGGAAGCAGCCAACAGTAGAGTTGGGCGCCAGGGATGATGCAGGCTAGGGAAATGGTTTATACGAGTTTCACATAATAATGGACAGACGAGTGTGTGTTTTCATTAATGTTGCATATTGCAACAGGAGCTTGACTGTGAAAACGTCAAATGTTTTACATTTCCCTGTAGTAGTAGATCTCAAAAGATTGTTTACCAAGTAAGAGACATTTCAAGGAGATTTACCTCCCCTCAATCTTAACAACATACGGCGGGAGAGAATGAAATAACTGAAATGTGACATTAGACGGCGCTGTGCAAAAGGCTTCGGCACCTGAAATTCAAAACAAAGCCATTGGTGGTATGTTTTATAATATGGCATCATACATTTTGTATAGGCTATAGGCTGTATATTGTTTCTGCAAATGAACACTTACTACCTCCCAGGAAATATTTTGTTTGACTTTCAGATGCTTCAGATGTTGCACTTGCTTTTGAGAACTGTAGCTAGCAAGCTGCTACAATAACAGTTAACTAATTATGGAGTCAACTTACACTAGTTGCTAGCTAAAAGTGTTTGCTAACCTACAAGCCAACACGTCTTCAAATGAATGTTGTAACATTGTAGGTCACAGGCAATTGGATGACTTTTAATATATAATAAAACATATTCTAAGATCTAAAAAACAAGAAAGAAAAAGCAAACACAGAAGCTGTGACAAAAGAATCACAAAGTAGGAACTTGGATAGGACAGGGATCAGGAACACAGCTGAGGGCAATGACAGGAAACAGGACGTCTGTGGTCCAAACTAGAGATGGGTGTTGGATTTCCCAGGACATGACGAGTTTAGCTGTAAGGACAGACTGTACACTTACACTACTCAAAGTTAAGCAGTCAGTAGTCAACTCACAACTGTGTAATATATGCACATAAATACGGCGCAAAACTACCACACCCATCAACTAATCTACTAGTGTTAGCTAACACAGCTTGTACAATAAGCCACTACAAGAAAGCTGTTGTCATTATTGGACTATATTGTCCAGTCAGAAGACACAATTGAATGAGCATGCTCGCTATCCTAACGGCAACGAACGAGCAATGCCGTCAAGCTAGCTTGTTAGGTTATTTTATAGCAGCAAACACTAAATAAAACGTGGATGCCGACAGACATGTTTAATGGATGTCCATATACATCTGCACATTATCAATGAATCATTATGAAAAGGGATTGAGTTCATCAAATTATCACTGATCTAAATTCAGCAGACAAACACACAGCAGACACACAGCGTATATATGTGTCCTTAAAGTGACGCAATGTTTAGCTTGTCGCTACTGCACCGTCTTGTCATAAAATTGTAGGAAGTAGAGTGAACTGGGAGACGAGATCTCATCTCATCTCATCTTCAACCGCTTATCCGGGGTCGGGTCGCGGGGGTAGCAGCTCTAGCAGGGGACCCCAAACTTCCCTTTCCCGGGCAACATTAGCCAGCTCTGACTGGGGAATCCCGAGGCGTTCCCAGGCCAGTGTGGAGATATAATCTCTCCACCTAGTCCTGGGTCTTCCCCGAGGTCTCCTCCCAGCTGGACGTGCCTGGAACACCTCTCTAGGGAGGCGCCCAGGTGGCATTCGTACAAGATGCCCGAACCACCTCAACTGGCTCCCTTCTATGCAAAGGAGCAGCGGCTCTACTCCGAGTTCCTCTCGGATGACTGAGCTTCTTACCCTATCCCTAAGGGAGAGGCGAGCCACCTTTCTGAGAAAACCCATTTCGGCCGCTTGTACCCGCGATCTCGTTCTTTTAATCATGACCCAGCTTTCATGACCATAGGTGAGGGTAGGAACAAAGATTGACCGGTAGATCGAGAGCTTTGCCTTTCGGCTCAGCTCTCTTTTCGTCACAACGGTGCGGTGAAGCGAATGCAACACCGCCCCCGCTGCTCCGATCCTCCGACCAATCTCCCGCTCCATTGTTCCCTCACTCGCGAACAAGACCCCGAGGTACTTGAACTCCTTCACTTGGAGTAAGGACTCATTCCCTACCCGGAGTAGGCACTCTACCGGTTTCCTGCTGAGAGTCATGGCCTCAGATTTAGAGGTGCTAACCCTCATCCCAGCCGCTTCACACTCGGCTGCGAACCGATCCAGTGAGTGCTGAAGGTCACCGACCGATGAGGCCATCAGGACCACATCATCCGCAAAAAGCAGTGATGTGACCATCAGCCCACCGAACGGGAACCCCTCCCCCCCATGACTACGCCTTGATATCCTGTCCATGAATATTACAAACAGGATTGGTGACAAAGCGCAGCCCTGGCGGAGGCCAACCCCCACCAGGAACGAATCCGACTTACTGCCGAGGACACGGACACAGCTCATGCTTTGAGCGTACAGAGATTGGATGGCCCTGAGAAGAGACCCCCTCACCCCATACTCCCGCAGCACCTCCCACAAAAGATCCCGGGGTACCCGGTCATACGCCTTCTCCAGATCCACAAAACACATGGGCATAATCCCAGGCCCCCTCCAGGATCCTTGCGAGAGTAGAGAGCTGGTCCGTGGTTCCCCGGCCAGGACGAAAACCGCATTGTTCCTTTTCAATCTGAGGTTCGACTATTGGCCGAACCCTCCTTTCCAGCACTTTGGAGTACACTTTACCAGGGAGGCTGAGGAGTGTGATACCTCTGTAATTGGCACACACTCTCTGGTCCCCCTTTTTGAAGAGGGGAACCACCACCCCGGTCTGCCACTCCTCTGGCACTGTCCCAGACTTCCATGCAATGTTGAAGAGGCGTGTCAACCAAGACAGCCCTTCCCCACCCAAAGCTTTTAGCATTTCTGGACGAATCTCATCAGTCCCTGCTTTTTGACTACCTCAGCGACTTCCCCCAGGGAAACTGACGATGACCCTCCATCAGCCTCCAGCTCTGCCTCTATACTAGAGGGCGTGTAGGTCGGATTCAGGAGCTCCTCAAAATGCTCTTTCCAGCGCCCGATCACATCATCAGTTGAGGTCAACAGTGTCCCATCCTTACTGTACACAGCTTGGATGGTTCCCCGTTTTCCCCTTCTGAGGTGCCGAGCGGTTTTCCAGAAGCATTTTGGTGCCGACCGAAAGTCCTTCTCCATAGCTTCTCCAAACTTCTCCCACACCCGCTGCTTTGCCTCTGACACGGCAGCGGCTGCAGCCCTTCGGGCCTGTCGGTACCCTGCAACTGCCTCCGGAGTCCCCAGGGCTAGCATATCCCTGAAGGCCTCCTTCTTCAGTCGGAGAGCTTCCCTGACCACCGTGGTCCACCACGGTGTTCTAGGGTTACCACCCCTTGAGGCACCTAGGACCTTGAGACCACGGCTCACCGCCGCAGCTTCAGCAATAGAAGCTTTGAACATTGCCCACTCAGGTACAATGCCCCCAACCTCCACAGGGATGCCTGAAAAGCTCCGCCGGAGGTGTGCGTTGAAGATCTTTCGGACAGGGGCCTCCTCCAGACGTTCCCAGTTCACCCGCACTACCCGTTTGGGCTTACCTGGTCTGTCCAAAGTCTTTCCCCACCCTCTGATCCAACTCACTACCAGATGGTGATCAGTTGACAGCTCTGCCCCTCTCTTCACCCGAGTGTCCAAAACATGCGGCCTTAGATCAGCCGATACGATCACAAAATCGATCATTGACCATCGGCCTAGGGTGCTCTGGTACCATGTACACTTATGCGCCTCCTTATGTTCGAACATGGTGTTTGTTATAGACAATCCATGACTTGCACAGAAGTCCAATAACAAACGACCGCTCGGGTTTAGATCAGGGAGGCCGTTCCTCCCAATCACGGCTCTCCAGGTGTCTCCATCGATGCCCACATGTGCGTTGAAGTCTCCCAGCAGAATGATGGAGTCCCCTACTGGAGCCCTATATAGGACTCCCTTCAGTGTCTCCAAGAAGGCTGAATACTCCGAACTGCTGTTTGGTGCATAAGAAAATACCACAACACAGCTAACACCAAACACTCACCTGAACACTGATGTGACGTTGATATAATGAGAAGCAAAGTGCAACCCCAAACTAGAGTGCTAAATAACGCCAGTGATTGCTAACAAGCCCCAGAGACAGGAAGTTTAATACAAAATACAGTTTCTAGTGTAATTTTATCATTTACAGAAAAATTATATGTTTCTTTCATCTATTATTTAAAAGTTTCTGTCCAGTCATTTCCGTGCTGACCTTAATTACATTGCTTTCTATAGCATGCCCTAAAGAATATGTTTTGCCAGGGCACTCAATATCCTATTTCACAATCCGAATTGAAAATATCTTTGATGCTGTACAATAGACAGACACTACAATATCAAGGGGCCTTCACAGGAAAACCAAACCGATGTGGTAAACAAAACAGTCTGGAGTGGAAGAAAGGAAGTGTGGGGAAAAAATTATAAATCCATCATTTGAATACAAAGTTGGAGACTCAGCCTAAACTAACTATGGGGCTTTCGCACTAAATTGGTTTAGAGTAGTTATCCTGACTGGTTCATTTACCTTCTTAGTACTGTCTTTTTGGACTGGTGTGAACACCCTCTACTCTCACTCAGAAGTGCATGTAAAATGCTGTGGTTAGCTCAAAACCGTTCGACTTTCTTTCAAATCGATTTACACGTGTCTCAACATTATGGGTGAAAATATCTTAAGTCAGACAGGCAAGAAAAACAGAGAAAAGACTCCCACGATTCTTAGAGTCAGTTATGAGGTGCGTAGGAATGCGTTTCAGAATTTATGCTGGCTCATTCGTTTTGAGAGCTGTTAGCGATAAATTTGCAAGAACAAACTCAAAGGCAAATGTGCGACCAAATCTCAGTGTCTCAGAACATACAAAAATGAATCCAGCAGGAAAGCAAGGACGTCATGGTGTTTAAACAGAGACATTTGTCAGCAATGGTTTGTGAGAGCTGATCATTAAACAACCAACGACTCCAGACGTGTCACTGAGATGAATTGTTCACAGGCTGTTTAAATCTTTTGAGCTATTTCGTTAAAAAAATATTTACACAGAGAACATCTCAAAGCAACACCACACGCCGGAACAGCAAAACTGTTAATCATCATGATATCATGATAATAGTTCTACGTAACCAATAGTCAAAAACTCTAATGTTTGCTCAGGGACTACACCCTTATGTAGTCATGTTTCTGGTCAAGACTATGGCTTTCTTTTTGGATAATAAATAAAAAATTACTATTGAACATTCCAATAGAATGTGTTAAGGCTGTCGTCTAACATAGCAGCACACCCAACACCTTTAAAGCAAGGCTGAAACGCTTAGTTTTTCATCACTACATCAGGTAAATACTCTGATCCATTCTATTCTGACTGAACTGAGAAACCCACATTTGCTAGGAGATTTTGCTGAGAAAATATTGGTCATATCAATTTGTAGTTTCTACAAGTCTTTAAATTACTCGAGGAATTCACTTCAACTTTTCAGGCCTCGCTACGAATGTCTGTTGCCATGAACATGTCACAAATGTAAAATAATTATAATTTGTGTCTATTTCATGTAAATCTGGGATACTTTTCTCCAAGGATTTATGGCTAGTGTAGTTGCTGCAGTAGTACTGTGCTCAGGTCTTAAATCAGGATGAATGTTCAGAATGGTGATGAAAAATCTGACAGCTGCACTTTTCACCAGTGACTGCAGAATTTTACAAAGACAATTTATAGACGGCCGGTTTTCCAGACACTTTGGAATAACCCCATGCAGGAATATGCATTTTAGCTCCTGAGGGGGAAGCAGTAACTTCGTCGACCCTTAAGGAATCACTACAAAACCAAGGACCTCCCTGTCTGTAATCTGACACAGTGAGTAACTTTGACTCTTAACAACAAGTATGAAGACTAAGGATACACAAATACAACTCAACCCGACCGAGTACTAGTACTTAAAGTTGGGTACTTGCCAAATACAAAGTACCGATACCAAGTCCTCAGCAGTATTTCTCTCATAAAAATCCTGAATAAACTTAGTGGGACAGAATATCAACAATGTAGCCACTTCCTGGTTTGTTTTTTTCAACGACGTAACGGCTACTGCATATAAACTGAGCACTGAATACTGTACTGGCCAGTGGCCACACACACACACACACACTAAAATTACAAGTCCAAGTAAAAGAGTTCAGCAGAGGAGAGCAGAATCGTTAACATGTTGATTAGTACAGATATTTAAGTGTTATTGGATTGATCTTATGTGCTTATAGCTAAATTGCACATGGGTGATGCAATGTCTGGAGGCAGAAAATCTGTTTAATAATATTACACTTTTTTATGAATCTGGGAGAAGCTCCCTGACCCCAACTATCCGTTTCAACAAATTTGCATAGTTGGTAATAACAGAGATGGATTTATGCCAAATGAGATCACCCTAAAGCAAACAGGAACAAGTCTAGCTGATCCTTGGACCGTCACCACACGGATCAGTCAACTCCCGAGGAAGACAAACCTACTAAACCTCAGTACCTGAATGAACTGTAGGCACCAACGCTGTTCCATGCACTCTCAGGAGTCCAATCAAAGTTTAGAGTAGAGTATCACCAACCACCGAAACATGTGGACATTGATAAACCCTCTGCATGCGTGCCCGAGGGTTCACTGAGACGCTCAAGCTACATGCTACACATGCTAATGACGTTCTGACATAACACAGAAATCCAGTTAGAGTTAAAGGGGAATGTGGTTTAATAAACGATTCGTTGCCCTGAAAAGCACAACGCTATCTAAAGTATGTATAGAATAGTCGCCCACCTGGCATTTCAGACACAGTTTGTTTGGTCGAAAATACATGGATTAAGCAAATTGACATTTCATTTCAGTGGTCAGTGACAGCGGCTTCAAGACTTCACCACATGATACAAATGTAGAAAAGTCTGTTTCCTTGGACATGTTTTATTCATATTTTTTTTGCTGCAGTCCTCCAGTTGTCTTGAATAATTGAAATACTTAATTTGTTATTAACTATGATTAATTCCATTCCATTTAAAAATCCATTTACTAATGTAATTGGGAATGAATTATTCACGGTCCAGAGAAGACATGGAACCGAGAGGCGCACATGAATCCATTCATACACAACAAACAGATACTAAACCAGTAACATGCAAACATATCCGCACATTCTCACGTGGACGCCAATAGTTCCCGTGACAAAGGTGAGTGTTCAAACTAGTTGAACGATTAATTGCTTTTGCAATCATATCGCGATATGATCATTCGCGATTTTTGAACCGCAAACGATGCAATTTCATTTTTTTTTATTTACACGTAGGCCCGAATCTAACCCATATATTTTTATTTAATTAAAGACAACCTAGAAAGGTTCACAGATAGTTTTTAAAAAATTCCAATCCACATGTTTACATATAATTTATCTTATTACAGTGACTTTGAATAATAAAAATACTGAAAGTGGTGAAGCCACAGATTTTTTTATATGTCTGCTGTCTGCACTTAAGTTTGTGTGATTTGTTTCTGACTTCTATATTTATGTTGACATCAGGCTTATTGGTTAGTGCTTCATGTCGTCATGATAACTGGTAAATTTTTACAAAGCTGGAATTTCATCATAACATATAGGCCTGACCTAGAGGAAAGAACATTTTATGATTAATCTATGTAATATTGTGTTGGTCATGCTATACAGTTATCTATTGTTAGTGTTTGTTGAATAATACAGAAGATGAAGAGCTTAAAAATTCATTGCATAGTAAATAGTAATCGCAATATCGGTCAAAATAATCGCAATTTGATTATTTTCCAAAATCGTCCAGCCCTAGTTCAAACACATCAGCACATTCCCACCTAGACCACCTATTCTTAACCATAGGGCCGCGGCCCACACTTGGGCCGCGAGCGCCACCTGTAGGGCCGCCAAAAAATATACGTTTTTCACCTGTGGGCCGCGAGACCAAACAAGTTATCACTTTGGCTAAGCCCCGCCCCCCTTAGTTACTGTTGCTACGTCCGACAACTTCATATGGGCTCTGGTTTGGTATCAACATTATGCTGTGACAGCTCTTCCTGCTGAAATTGTATCAAACTTTTATAAAACAGCAAATAAAGTGTCCGGTAGAAGTAGGCAAGCGGGGCTGCAATATGCGTTTGAAGGCTATATTCAAGACATACAGGTGAAACAAGGCATCCAAAGAGGTAAACGCATACCGGTCACAGTGAAAAAATTAACCACCGCTTATCCTATTAATCGAGACGGAGGCTGGGACTAACAATATTAAGGAGCAACACTGTTCATGCAAAGCTGGGTAGGTCTCTATTCACTTATATAATCGTTATTACAAAGCAAACTGACTACGCGAGTATAACAACGTTTAACTATATTTTTGATAAAACTACGACGGTAATAGCCTGCCGAGACCAGAAATATGAGACGGCCCATGTTAAAGTCAATGGAGCGCTGTGAAAAACTCCTCTGCCCGAGCTCATTCTTGGCTGTGCTGTGATTGGTCAATCTACATTCTAGGGTGTGGCTTAGCCAAAGGCGAATTAAAAGATAAATTAAAAGATTGTTAATTATGTGTAAGAAATTAAAAGTATGGATTTCCCTTATTTGATAAACGCTTGCCTGTCAAAATCATTTGTCTAGTGTTTATGTCTCTTTGGAGATGGTCCGAAATTAAAGCGAATATATTTAAAGTTTTCCTCCGTGATTCAGTTGCCATAACATCCAGTAAGTGTATACTTTTGAAGTAATCGGGCGCGAGCCGCGACACTTCACCGCAGTAAGCGTTTGAATGGGTGTGGAGGATGTCATTGTCCAGGAAAAGAAAAGTTGATGGAGAAAATAGAGTTTTTAAAGATGATTGGACAGAGATATGCGTTCATTTTGCCCCAATCCAGCACGAAGCCATTCTGTTTGATTTCTAACGAGACCGTTGGAGTTGTGAAGAGTGTAAATGTCAAACGGCATTATGAAACAAAACACGGTGTTTGTTGGTCCTGTGAGCATAACATGTTCAGATGATTTTACTTGAATCGTGCAGAAAACAGATCGAAGGGGATGGAGATATATAAGAGAGAAAGAGCTGAGACAGGACAGAGAATAGGGAATATATTAGTTTGTGGGTAAAGCAAACCTCATTATCTTCACTTATGGGATGCAGACTATTTTAACACACACACACACTTAAAGTACGATTTGTCAAATCTAACTAATTTTTGTGTTAATATGCCTGACTTGAGCCTTTAAATTTGTTCCTGCAGATTGATTTGTTCAATGAATTGTTGTATGTGCAGGTTTACATACATAAATAAACTGTTAAACTGCAGGCGGATTTCGTTTAGTTATTGAGTACAAATCAAACCCAGGGTGAGATCAATAAACCAATACAGTGCTAATATTTGAATGGGCCCTGGGTCACTTTGTACTGTAAAATTTGGGCCCCGACATCATAAAGGTTAAGAACCCCTGACCTAGACAACACTCATTTCTGTGACAAACGTGAGTGTTGAAACACATCCACAAATTCTCCCGCAGACAACAAAACGTCCTGTGACAAACGTACATGTTGAAACACTCATGTCCGTATTTGCCATGTATCCCTTCTCGTTAGAGAGAGCCATTGATTTTACAGCAGTCTCCTTTGTTTCTTGTTCCTCCTGTAGGCACAGCATCGAATCAAACCACACGTTTCCCCTCTATCCACGGCAATCAATTCAACTGAGCTTCATGGCCTGTCTGGGGCCAGTCCAACTGCCAGGCTCGTCTAGCGCACAGCCTGGTTTCTCCCATCTTAAAAGGCAGTTGCTGTGATAAAAACATATTTGACTGAAGGATCAGCCAATCTAATTTGGGCTAGACAAAGGGGTGTGACTTTGGGGCGTCCACCAGAGGTAGAACAGGACACAAAGGTCTGAGGAACAACCCATCCCAGACAACAATGATATGCATTAATTTTCATTTACTGGAAAATCAATGGACACTGTATTTACTCTATAATACATCTTTGGCCCAGAGTTCTTTTCTAACAATAAGACCTAAGAAAACAGAACATAGTGTCACTGTGTCATAACAAGAGGATTGTTTTATAACAGAACATGTGTAATGCCAGAAAAGCTTAAGTCATAATTCTAGATGCAGTACGGTCCGTTGGGAGAAAGACGACTGCAGTGGAATCTTTCAACATCACGTCAACAATGGAATGAACAGTATAAACAATATCTGGGGCAGTTCTGATTCCACTTGAATGGATTCATGTATGGTTAGGTCAAAATACAAATGAAACAACTGCCTTTGGGTCAGTTACAAATTATGACGACGCAGAGCTATAGTGTGAGGACACAGGGTTCTAGTGTGACAGACACAGGGTTCTAGTGTGACAGCACAGTGTTATAGTCTGACGACTAAGGGTTATAGTGTGACGACACAGTGTTATAGTGTGACAAACACAGGGTAATAGTGTGACAACACAGGGTTCTAGTGTGTCAGACACAGGGCTATTGTGTGACATCACAGGGTTATAGTGTGACGACACAGGGTTATAGTGTGACGACACAGGGTTATAGTGTGACGACACAGTGTTATAGTGTGACGACACAGTGTTATAGTGTGACGACACAGGGTTATAGTGTGACGACACAGGGTTATGTTGTGACGACACAGGGTTATGGTGTGACAACACAGGGTTATAGTATGACGACAAAGTGTTATAGTGTGACATCACAGGATTATAGTGTGACGACACAGGGTTATAGTGTGACGACACAGGGTTATAGTGTGACAACACAGGGTTATAGTATGACAACACAGGGTTATAGTGTGACAACACAGGGTTATAGTGTGACGACACAGGGTTATAGTGTGACAACACATGGTTATGGTGTGACGACACAGGGTTATAGTGTGACAACACAGGGTTATAGTGTGACGACACAGGGTTATAGTGTGACGACACAGGGTTATAGTATGACGACACAGGATTATAGTGTGACGACACAGGGTTATAGTGTGACGACACATGGTTTTAGTGTGACGACACAGGGTTATGGTGTGACGACACAGGGTTATAGTGTGACATCACAGGAATATACTGTGACAACACAGGGTTCTAGGGTGATATCACAGGGTTCTAGTGTAATGACACAGAGTTATAGTGTGACATCACAGGAATATACTGTGACAACACAGCTCTATAATATGACAACATAGGGCTGCAGTAAAAACGTTGTCCTAAGTGTTAGTCTAGTTAAGGGAAGTAGAGAGGTGGCCTCCTACATGTAGCCACTGGGACTGGTCACTGTTGTCCTATGTGTTAGTCTAGTTAAGGGAAGTAGAGAGGTTGCCTCCTACCTGTAGCCACTGGGACTGGTCACTGTTGTCCTAAGTGTTATTCTAGTTAAGGGAAGTAGAGAGGTGGCCTCCTACAATGTAGCCACTGGGACTGGTCACTGTTGTCCTATGTGTTAGTCTAGTTAAGGGAAGTAGAGAGTTGGCCTCCTACCTGTAGCCACTGGGACTGGTCACTGTGTCCAGAAGTCCAGGCATTGACCTTTCCCTGTTTGTCCAAACGGGCCTTGCCAGGCTCCCAGGTGAACATGTCCATGTTAAGTGTTCTAAACAGGCTGGATGCTGTGATCTGATAGTCCTGGATGTGGCCAGTCTTCATCCCCATTGGCTCAGAGCAGCCTGGGAAAACAAACTACTATTTACAACTGCAAATGTTAAAAAAGACAAACATTTGACAATTCTGAAGTGTGTCTCCCATAAATAGTTTGCAATAACAATTACAATACATTAGACAAAATGGATTCCGATTCTGTGGTGCCATTCAACCTCCAGGTCCACTTGTCTGTGCTGTTCGAGCTACTGAATGAATTATCTGAATGAATTATCCATGTTACCTGGCAATTGTTGTGTTCCCTTTTAGCACATCCGAACTAGCACTTTCGGATTATTTCATCTCAATGAGATTTAACAAGTTGAACTCTATGACACATTTACAAATCAGGCAGAAACATATTTTTAAAGATTGCATGTTAGCTAACATCCTGTAATTTCCTGAGGCAATCATATCCATTTTGCATGTGTTGTAGCGCTAAATAAGCAAACAGCCTCCCTTGTATCAATTAACTTACATCATCACAACTACGTATGGGGGGCATTGAAGGCACTGGTAATCTGCGGAGGGCTAGAAGTTGTTAGATAGCCAAATTGACAGGGTGACTCATTGGATGTAAGGATAATGATTACTTAATTAGGTAATTGTGAACTTGACCAAGTTCATTAATCATTATCTGTATACGCATTTCAGCATTTAAACAGTCCTGAAATTCATATTTTAAAAGCACCACATTACCCTCCTGTTTAATCGAAATTCTAAAGTTTATAGCTGACAAAACATTTCTTGTTAGTTACAGATGGGAACAAGTGCCCATATGCTCCTTGACAGACAGCAAAACAGATGAAAAATGTGCTTTCACCTCTCAGGGTGTTAGAAAAAGAACACATTTTAGATTCATGAAATATCCAATGAAATGGTTGCCAGTTGGAGACGTGAAGGTCTACTCCGAGTCTGTTTCTCTGATGTAACGCACAAGAACGGACAGTGGTTCTGCACCTCAATCCGGAGAAGAAACGTTGGGAAGCCGATCAATTGCAGGCAGCGTGTTATACACCTTGAGCACTGGAAAGAGCCTCTAATTCCAGGAGTAACCGGAACCTGGACCCACCTGTGAGCTCACAGCCGAGCAGCTCCATCCGTAGAGTGCAGTGCCTCCTGCAGACCTGGGGGTAGATACGCACGTGCTGCGCCTCGATCGGAGGGGTGAAGGAGTTGGCGGAGGGCGCGTTGTTCTCCACATTTCCACGGAAAATCTGAAGAGGGGAATCGTGCGAGGGAGGAGGTTAAACGGGGAAAGGTAATGTAACATGCTCTCGTAATCTTCAGGGCCTCGTTGTCGCTTCAAGGTCAATGAGCTCAAGATGCGAGATAAAAAACAGAAAAATGCCGCAACATTAAAGATAGTGATTTTTTTTTTAAATAGCGGACCAATTACGTGAGCGTTCAGACGGCTACCCACAATGCAATCCCAGACGGTATCCCAGAATGCACTGATAAAGTGATTCACAGGAGCTATTCCGATGATGGAACGTGTGTGTGTTTGGTCGTGCAGATTAGCATCACAGTGCTACACTCTAAGGGATAACCCCTCTGGCACGCACACTCGCCTCTCAATCAGATCCGCTTCTCAAAGACACCTGCCGTAACACTGAAGTGCTGTTTTAGAGTATAACCTAGCTTAGTGTTTCGCACGCCTCGTTACTTTTAGCGTATATCTGACTGGTCAAATGGAAGAAATAGACGAGACATAAGAGTGGCAAACACTGTGTTACATCAGAGCATACCTCATCCGAGGTGCCAGACAAACCGGAGTGTGTATATATACATGGGGTGTTGGGGCAACACGGCTAGACATTAGCAAATTCCCTCTGCTCTCCCCACGACCGTTGCTACGTGATTATTAACAGTTGTGGGTTGTGATGTCCATTTGTAAAAGTTGACAAAAACTTGGAAAAAAGATCCACTTAACATCCGTCCACTTAACATCAGACAAACAGCACAGTCCAATACAGAAACATATCCATTTTCGCAGGGCAATACAGCATTGTTAAGTCACCATCCTTTCAAGATCAAATGGCAGCTGTTCTGAAACCCGGCCGCAGTCTCTCTACACGACTCTGGGGGAGCCTGTTCCGGGGTCGCTCGTCCCCGAATCGTACCAACATTCAATCAAAAAGTGTCAGAAGTGGAGGGGGTGAGTTTCAGGAAGATGAGCCCGGTGTGAGTTGGCTAATTAAAAAGCCATCTCATCATGTCCTCCACACTGCCCTTGAGTTTGTGTGGTCCCCGGTCACTGGCTGTGCGTGAATCTGTGTGTGTGTGTGTGTGTGAGACAAAGATAAAGAATGTGTGTGTGTGTTTGGGTGTGCGTCTTACCATGTCATCATCGGTACCCTTGACTTTGTACGTCCTCCAGGTCTTGCCATCGTCGCTGAAAGCCACTTTGTAAGACTTGATATACTCCGGGCTGCCGATGCGCTTTGCACCCTGGGTAATTAGACCCGTGACCCGCATCCTCCTCTGTAGGTTTATCTGTGGGGAAATTAGAAATGAAAACAGCAATTAGATGTGTAAGCGTTTGACTGTATTCGTGGGCCTGTGCATGTGCGCGTTATTCATTTCATATACCTGTGAGTACCGCATTTCAAGTAATCACCTGGCAGGTCTTTTAGTTTTTTTGTTTTATGAAACGTGGTTTCGTTGGTGAGTTAGAACATTGCCCATGACCCTATTTAAAGTAATTATTTCCCAACCAAAGGCCTCGGACGTCTAAAGCTCCTCAAAGGAAACAGGATTGTTTGAGCAGTATCATGTTTAAGCATTTATTGTGACTCACAGCAGCAGTGTGGCCCTGGTTCTAAAGAGAACGAGAGTGAGCGAAAGATGAAAGAACGTGTTGGAAAAAGTCCAAAAGAACCTGTGTGCACACGGTGACTGAACATCATGAGCAATGGATGTCCTCGGTTAACAGTTGTTCAGTCGGTGTGTTCAATGGCTCCACGTGAGACAGCTCACTCGTAATAGAGAACAGCTTGTGAAAGTCAGAACCACCACGACTAAGGACTGGCGCTGTGCTGAGACAAACACACACTCAGAGGTACACAGTTGGACAGACGCACAAACATACATGGAGACACACACACACACAGGAACGACAACGCCCGCACAGACACGCACGACGGGACAAAAACATGCGCACACACACACTGTCGGAGCTCTGCTATATTTGCACAACGTTCACAACATGGGTAAAAGTAGTTTGGCAACCGCTACCTCGTCACAATGGCTACCCCCACCATCACCAGGGTGAAATAAAGAGGAAACATTTTCAAAAGTAGAAGATGGTTCACACTCCGAAAGTGAACAAGGCCAATGTTAATCACGACAACAGTGATGCGCCGCTTCTCGCGTTCGCCGAAATACGAGCAGGCACTCCGAGGACGCACCTCTTCAGTCCACGGCGCAGTCGAACCGACGCCACAATCAAACCCGCAATAAGCTCGCACTCGTTGTTTGTTTCTCCGATCATCTGAAGAACACCGGCCGCCTCTTCTGTTTCTCTCATTAGTCGACCGTAACTTTTCGGTAATCGGGATGATCCCCTTGCGGATAATGACCAGTTACAAACACTCCCTCGCTCGCCAAATGCAGACACCGCCCGTTTTGCGCCGCCATAACCCGGCGAGCGAAACAGCGTGGCGAACATCTGCCAGGATGCCGCTCAGCGGCGGTTTGTCAGTTTGAGGAAATTGATTCCGCGCGAGCCGACTGACATGAAAGGCCTGCGGTTCCCCCGGCAGTACATCAAAATGACAGGCGTCACATGAGGATCATTTCACCAATCATGATCTCAATTTTGCAGTGACAGGGATACGAGAGGAGCTCCGCGTGAGCTCTGTGGACCCGTATGGGGGAGAGGGGGTGGGTCTAGAAGACACAGCCTGGTTGAGGGACTCGGATTTCAGTCATGGCTCCTCTTCAAATGCTTCTCTTGTGCTGTGTGCGTCACAGGTGCCACGGTAACGTATTGTAGCGACCCTGGTGGTGCCACTACTCGCCCCTCTAAATGTGATATCCCTATTTGGAGCAGTGGGTAGTGCGCTCGGCTGCGGAGTCGTAGGGCGCTGGTTCAATTCCCCCGCCGGACGCTACAATATAGTTTGAGTATGCCTATAAGACCAAACCTAAAACAAGACAATGACTTTATATTACCTATTGAATTAGATTATATTTATACTTAAAAAAAATCTGGCTGCATGTTTTGTATGGCTACAAAATTAAATCAGATTGAATGAATTCAGTTCACGTTCACCCACTCTCCAACTGCGATTTTGAGTACTTTCGTCGTGCTGAAAGTCCTTTTATAATTGTTAGAACTATTTCCATCAGTTTAGGTAAAGATCTCCTAGACAAGCATTTTTTTTTTATTTCCCTGTGGTCGTTTAAATTGAAGAGGAGCTGCCAAAGTACTCAGGCTCTAAATGAGGCCTGCATTTAAAGCTGCTTATATGGCATGTTGGCTGAGACACACTGATCCATTCCTTCTTAGCGGCGCAATTTACACAGGCTATAAAAACACCTGTGCTGCATACTGTGCTCCTGGCAGGGTTACGAATACGCGTCCATCCCAGGATGAGGTGTGAGGTCATGAGAAAGACGCTGGTCATCACCACGTCGCTATTATTTGACTTTTAAAATATGTATACAGAAATGTAACCACACTGTTTGCTTAATTATGAAAGCATCAATCTGATACAGGTCTGGACCCGGAGCAGTGAAAACAAAGAAAACAAAAAGCAACTGTTTCTTCTCGATAACTAGATAGACATTTGTTTCAACCCGTTTAAATTACATTTCATTATTTTGTTATGAATTCAATTTCGATTGTTTGAGACATTCCGAATTAAGTGACGACGGTGATTTAATAGTTTGCAAATGTTAAATCCAAATGCGTCCTTGCACGTAGTACTTCCTGTTTAGTTCTAAAATGCAAATAAACATCCCTCACTCACAAGGTTCTGCGTGTGCACTAGGGGCAGTTCGGTTACAACCGTAAAAAAAGCAACGATGTGTTCATTTACCGTGTGGTTATTAGAAGTAGTTAATAAAAATAATGCCGCAATTACTGTCATTGCCTCGAAGAAAAGCTGTGCGTTATAGATTATCTGACATCGGTAAATGTGTCTGACACAGCGGCGGTTGTGAAGGACAAAATCAATTCCATCAGGGTTGGCCCCCGGCAAGCCCACAGAAGAGGCCCCGAGGATGGTGTGATGCCATCAAGTTATGGCCACAATACAGTGGGAGGCTGTCACCGACCACACAGTACCACCCTAACAAGTTAACCTGCCATACAGACACTATCAGAGGTGGCGGCGTAGCCAGCCGAAAGAGGTGAGTGCGAGACAGAGACATGGGGGCCGGAGAACTTATCAAAGAAGAAAAAGAGGAGACGGTGTAGAAAGCCAACGATCCAAAGACGTCATCTGAGGTGGTGAGAATACAGAAATGCATGGGTGGAGAGACGAGGTGAGAAAGACGGAGAGGAAATAAAAAGCAGCCGAGCACATGGAGCGGATGAGGAGACTCAGAGATGAAACACAGAGGCGGTTTGTTTGGCTTTAATGAAGCCACGTGGGACGATGTTTCGCATGCTGGGAGCGCTCTGGGTTTCGGGAGAGGTGCTGCTGGGTAATTGGGACATGAGTAGAGAGGTGCAGACTCCTCACTGCGCTATGGGGTTTTAGGCTTGTGGGCGATGTGTCGGTTGTATGCGTGCGTGTGTGTGTGTTTTCTGATCTGAAATCAGTTTGAGGATTAAGGCTGGCAGCCCTTTCATGGTACCAAGTATAAGCCCGGGCTCTGTGTGTCTGTTTGTCCCTCATGGGGATCCGTAGCTCTTTCTCATAACTTTCTGACTCTGCCCCTAGCCTTGTAATACTGAAGAGCAAATCAATCAAACAGACAGTGTCATACTTTTAGGAATACTAAAATAGTATGTGTGTATACCAGAGGTGTCAGTCATACAAAGGGAGGCACATCCAGTCTGGGGGGACCAAATAATGAAATTAATATGCGTTACGAAAAGGTCTAAACAATAATTGACTTACATTTATGCATTTTTTTAGGGAGCACAGATAATTCCCAAAACAATGTTCCCGGTTATCATTTGATGTTTGGACATTTTCCTACATCGCATCACGGATCATATTGAAAGCCGGACGCACCTCCCGGGAAAAAATACATTTGACAGCCCAATGTATACGGTAAATGTGTTTGGGTTTCCAAATGTACTCTGTTATTCCTATAATAACTGTGTATACGCGTCTGTGTTCCTTCACACGTCGCTCTTTGTATGAAAACCGAAAATGTTGTTGTAAATGAAATTGCTTTGGGACACTCCGGGGAAATATGCTGTTGGATCTGTCTTGATCTCTGGTGGTTTTAGGATGAATTCAGACACAAAAATAGGATGGGAATGTTTAAAAGAAGGAGAAAATAACTTGTTTAACTAACAACGTCTAAACTTGTGAGAAGGTTCCGGCTATACACAGCCCTCTCCCATGGCTAGTGTGCCCAACTGAACCTTACTCCATTTAAATGAAAAATCCTTTAAATTAAAATAATGTGATGTAATGTTACTGTTAGGAGGTTGCATTTTATCCAAATCTAATAACCAAATGCTAGCATTCCTTATCATAGAGATATTTTTGAACTTGTGCTACATGATATTGGTAGCCATGCATGACGTCAAACTGAACATGACTGCGTTAATGTGTAAAATAAAAGTACGTAAAATAAAGACCAATTTGTAAGCAAACCAGTCAACAACTATTACGTATGTCTAGTTAGCTGTTTTTGGCTTTGATTTGCAGGCTGAAGTTGGCAAACACGGGTTGACTTGTGTAGCGCAAACACAGATAAAGGATTTGGCCAGGTCTGTTTATGGCAGTATTGTTCTGGGCTAGCTAACAGCTAATCTTAATAAGCTAACACAAAATGTCAGCATCCGCCAGTGATAAGTTGGTCTCTGCGAGTACGGCGTAACAAGCCTGAAATCTAAACGAGCTAGCAAAGGTTGTGCAAGCGAGATTTGGTTCACATCTGACCCGGCTGGCATGAGAGAATAATAATTCAGAAAGATTACATTTGACCAATTTATCAAAAAGCCAGTTAAAACAGGACTCCAGAAGCCTGAATTGGAAGCTAAGAACGACACATTTGAATTTCAGACTTAAAGAACCCGGGAAGTGTAACATATGTACACTATGAATCGCTACCTATATCTTACGAATATAGAGAGGGGCGGACTAATAGCTGTTCTCCTTAGTGCTCCCAGTTTAATGTGTTAATAAACCAGTCATTACAGTCAACACTGCAACACGGGTTCAGCGAAAAACTGACGTCAAAGTCTGCAGCGAAAGTCTGACCTGAAGTAGGACTAAAACGTACTGCGTAGATTGCTTCAAAACTCAACAGCAGCATTACATGTCAGTTTTACCCGAGCTAAAATTAAATAGTTTTTAACATTCATACGTGTACACTGTCAGGTGAACATTGTCTCTCTGGTTGTGCAGGAGTTTAAATGGCCAGTTCGTGTCTGACTAGTAAACCAATTGACTCCTTTCTTCCAGCTGAGTCCGAGTCTTACCTGGATCCAGGGCCATCTGTCGTTCTCGGCAGCGGTCCAGGCATTGACCAAACCCTTTTTGTTTAGCCGGGCGAAGTAGGGGTACCATTTCTGCAGTCCAAACAGAGCACGGTGGGTGGACGAGGCTGTTATCTGCTGGTTGGAGATTATCCCCCCTTCCATGCCAAGTGGCCCAGAACATTCTAGAAAGAAACAAACAAATGTATAAATTAAGAGGATTTTTTTGATCACAATGCAGCCACACATTCTACACACATCCTCGTTTTACTGAGTTATAAAACAGAAGGTTAAACAACTAAAATTATATTGAATATTGTGTACCGAAAAAGCCAGCCTTTCTTTGTGTTTTAAAATAATCTCATTGTCTATATTCCCATTTCCAAAAACACGGCTGCTTCCATTGTGCCTTCCCCTGTCCATGATTCTGTCTCAGAGATGAGGGTGTAGTCTTTGTTTGGGCTCCTCTCCTTGAGGGCTCCTCTTCGTTAGATCAGACAGTCTCAGTCATAAAGACTGTGTATCTCTTTGCTAAACAAAGGTTTGCTTTCATTGCGGTTTTCTCTAAAGGGATTCGTGTAATTGATGTTGTCAAGAAAAAGGTCACCTTGAGTTATGTACATCAAACTGTATTCATGGCTCAGATTAATCGGCAGAGTATACGCCAATGTCTTCGTTAAGCCTTAGCACTGGCTCATCGTTGCTCTAAATTATAGGGCATTTCTGGTCAACCTTTCCACCCTCTGGAGGAGCCATGTGCCTGGTCTCTGAGTCCTCCACAAAAAAGCGAGCGCCTCAGACTGACCCCAGAGGAGCTCAGACTATTCTGTCAGGACAACTTAATCATCACTACAGTCAACTGCAGAAGAGTAATATACCCTCAAGGCTGGTGGAGAGGCATGGCCCCAACAGGGATCTAATGAAATCTACTCAAAGTGCTCTTGTTCAGAGCACTCTACGATTTTTTCCTATTTAAGAAATTAAATATGTTTACGGACAATAGCGAAGTTTTAACAACCGCTGCAGATTCGTTTTTGTGCTGAAATTTAAGTGCTTCTTTTTTGTGATGCAGATCTTGTCAATGGTGTCAATTCATAAACAAATTACAATTGTCTCATTCCAGAACTGAAGGAAGCCTAATGTCATGAAGCCAAGGTAGAGGTGAGAAAAACTCACACGTGTGTTCGTCACATGGATCATTGTAGTGAGTTACTAAGAGCCAAATAGTTCAATATTTTGGCTGCTCTTCCATCAGTAGACTACTAACATTTAACATTTAACAGCAATTGTGTTGATTTTAACAAGAAGAGTCGAAAGTCATTGGCTGGCAGGTGTTTAGCACCTCTTATAGATAGAACATGTTATAATTGCTAATTTTACTGCGAAAAACTTATACATTTCAAGTCAAAAATATAGATATGTAACACAGATGAGGAATTATTTAACTCCGTAGAAGAGATAACTGTTAGTTTTAATGTATTTTATTTTTTGTATTTCCTAAAAAATACAAAATATCAAACCATCAAAATCCCTTGCTAGAATGCATAAAAAATGTAAATATTGCAATAACAGCTGAACTTGACAGATGGTTAAATCCAACATAAAATCCACATTACTAATCTATATCCCACTTACACTGACATTGTTTGGAGAAAATTATTTAAATTTAAAGAAAGTCACGTTTTCTGTCCATTGAAATAACATGATTTGTGTTAGAAATGACTGTTGTAGGTTAAAACGGCTGATAATCAATACAATCTCTACATACAGAGGCCCATAATCTGCAAGCATCAGTCCTGTGTAACAAAGGCACGTTGTTTTTGCTAATCTAAGTTCATAATTTTAGAAGGTTAATTGATTATTAGAAAAAACGTTTGTGATTGTTAGCACAGCTGAAATATGTTGTGCTGATTAAAGAAGCAGTACACGTCACGAATAGGTAGGTGGACACAAGCGCAGGGCGAATGAAATAATTTTTTTTAATATAATTGTAACTATAACTGAAAAACCACTCAACAAGACAAGCCGGCCATCCTGTCGTACCAAAGCGTTACAGTACAACTGTCCTTCTTCGGGCTAGTTCAGTATTTGGAGCATCAGCATTTGTGGGTTCGATTACACACTCAAAATGGCCTGAAACAAATAACTTTTTTTCTGAAACGCAGTCTACACTTGTTCTAAGAAATGAATGCTATTCCATTGAAGACATTGCCAAGAAACAGAAGATCTTGTGCAACGATGTAGCTCTAACCAGATTAGAAAAAAGAGTGGGAGGCCCCTGTGCAGCACCAAGCAAGAGGACAAATATATTAGAGTTTCTAGTTAGAGAAACGTACGCCTCACTGGTCCACAACTGGCAGCTTTATTAAATAGTTCCAGCAAATAAACCAGTTTCAATATCAACAGCGAAGAGGCGACTCCAGGACTTCTAGATAGAGTTCTATCTCAGTTTAGTGTCTGTGATCTTCTGCCCATCTTAAACATTTATTTTTATGGGCAGTCTGAGATAAGTCTCTGCCTAGAAGGCCGAGTTGAAGGCATATTAGAAAGCATATTGTGAAAGAATATGATATCTGACAAACTACCGATTCTAATTTATTCATTACGTTTGCACCTGAGAAATCTTTGAAAACGGAGAAAGATGTGTAAGTGTAAGCCTTGTGTATGAAAGTCTAGGAATTTGAGTCTTCAACCCGTGGTCAGAAAATAGTATTTTGCAAACATGTGTAGGCTATAACACAGTACACAAACGTTTAATGTATTTGTTGAATTAACTTCCCACTAAAACTAACCTAACTTTCCCCTATAAAATCGTTAAAGTAAAAAAGTCTATTTAAATTGTTCTAATAAAAAGTACCTCCACTACAAATTCACCTCAGCAAAGTCAATGGAACATATGAGTAGCTTGATGGGTAGCCATGATGACACACAATGTATTTGAAGAAACAAATGGAGAGGGAAGAGTTTTGTGAGTACATGAAAGTGAATGCAGGTGATGTAAAGCATCTAAGCCTATGTGGTGTCATATAGCTTATCTGAAGAATCCAGTCATACAGCAGCTTCAACTAACACTCTCATCTGTCTGTTTACTGACAGCAGGACCACTTCTCTGCTAAGCATTCCACGCCATGTGTGTAACATGAGAATGGCTGGTTTTCTGGTTCCGGCAAATTACTCATATCCCTAAGGGTGCTTGTTCTGTCTGAATACTTGGCACACTTCAACCTAACCAGCTGTAAGAAGAATATATTGTGTTACGCAAAATGTATTTAGCAGAGATTCAGCTAGTAAATCGATTCCCTACACTGGTTGCAGTTTTTCACATAACAAGAAATTAAGTAAACTTTTTCGGGGCGGATAAAGGAATGAAACGTGTCTGTAAGGATGACAGAGAGCCAGGGAACGGAGGGAGGAGGAAAGGAGGGTGCGGGCCGAGTAAATGTGGAGAGAGAGGGGAGAGGGGAGAGAGAGGAGAGCAGGGGGCACCCCATGGGACGGGAGGGGATAAGGAAGGTGTGGTGAGAGAGGAGAGAGAGGAGAGCAGGTGACACCCCATGGGACGGGAGGGGATAAGGGAGGTGTGGAGAGAGGGGAGAGAGAGGAGAGCAGGTGGCACCCCATGGGACGGGCGGGGATAAGGAAGGTGTGGAGAGAGGGGAGAGAGAGGAGAGCAGGTGACACCCCATGGGACGGGAGGGGATAAGGGAGGTGTGGAGAGAGGGGAGAGAGAGGAGAGCAGGTGGCACCCCATGGGACGGGAGGGGATAAGGGAGGGGTGGAGAGAGAGGAGAGAGGAGAGAGGGGAGAGAGAGGAGAGCAGGGGGCACCCCATGGGACGGGAGGGGATAAGGGAGGTGGGTTCCACAGTACACGAATACACTTCATACGTTTTGAAGAATCAACTTTTACCGAATTCCTTTGCATGTTTAAAATTCCTGTCATTTTCTTTATGCACAAATGATTGCATGGCTGCGTCATTAAAAAGAGAGAAAACGCGGTTCATAAGAAGGCCGGTCAAGATGCCGCCATCTGTCCCTGTGTTTCCCATGAAGAGGACCCCTGTGGGGGATTTAACGAGGCAAACCAGGGTACAGGACAGCTTCCGCGGTACTCGTCGGCGTTTATACATAACTAAACAGTGCGTCGGGCTTTAATGCATCTAGAGTGTTTTGCCTAGTGGCGCATTAACAGGTTGCCATGAGACTCATTTACAAAGCGCCGTTTAAGTCCTCCGTCAACAATGTACTTGAGCTCACCCAGCTCATGGCTGAGCTAGATGGCTTAATATTAGGGGAAAACTTCCACTCCGTTGAGTAGCCAGTTGACGCACTCAGACCGATAAACTGGCTTGTCATCAAGCTAGACTCAAGCATAAAGGTTTCATTTCCGACCAGCTGTGTGCTCTTACTCCACGATGGAGTGCTTCACTGTCAGCACTTCACATAATTGTACGTCATTATAGACACGTATTTTAAAATAAGGGATTTCTGTATTAAAGTAACGGCTAAACATTGCCGATGCATAGCCAAGCCAATGTGTTGACATATAGCGTAATGAAAATTCTATTTGCAGGTTGGCAATCTTTGGCCAAGGCCCCTGGATTCAAAGGCTTGAATACTAATGTTTACCCAAAGATGACTTTCGGTGCAATATCGCGGAAACCATCTCAATCTTGTGATGCAAGTGCATAGAATTCAATATAGCTTCTTTTTTATCCTTTCATCCCCCAATCAAAAGATAGTTGGGCGGGATCAAAGAAAGGCACATCACAGGATAAACTTATGACACCTATATTCACGAAGAGTTTTCACAAAGATTACTTTCCTGAGCTGTGTTTGTGTTCAATAAGAGTTCAATAATGTCAAAACTATTTTTATTTTTTCTGCCTGTCATTCGGTTATTTAATCTTCACTACAAAGAACTTGTCTTCTGAATTGTACTCCATGTGTTTTCGCCCACATTTAACTCAAATGTATCCAGTGTTTGCATAATTCTAATAATCTTTAGTACATTGTGTGATATTCTTAAATTACAGTCCGACCAATAGATGTGAATAGCACACTTAGAGGCAGGTGCATAAACACAGATGTGCCTGTATTGTCATTGTTCTTGCCCAGTTGGGTTCCTCTCATTCAGATAGGGTGCGTTTGCCTTTTGACTCTACAGCTCCCGAGTTGCGATGGGGAATTAAACACTTTTCACCGACTTGAGTCATTCAAAAGAACACACTGATGAAGGAGTTGTATTCGTTTGAACCGATAATGCATGGTGCACTGCCGGCATAAAACGAACGGAATCCTCAAAAGAGTCGCGATTCTTCAAGCCTCTCGCTCACATCACAGCCAGCACCAGGGCCTTATTGCTGTCATTTAATTGCCATGAATAAAAATAGTGTGTTTCTAGAAAACATTTCAAACGAAATCTGGCTGCCGCCACAGCCAGATTAGATCGTGAACAGATTTAGCCTAAGTACAGCAATGGCAATAACCACATAATTTGCCAACTGCAGCGGCCTCGCAAACGACTCATTTTCAAGTTTATTGAGCAGATGCTCTGTTTTGACTGAGTGTATATGATTAGATTCTTCCGCGGAGCTGTGTCTATCAACATTAACAAATCTATAAATTGTGTTCATTTTCGCACCGTGAATCCAATCATCAGTTGTAAATACATATTTTCCTAATGTTGACTGCAGCTTGATTACTGCTTCCCTGCACACATGTAACAGACAGTGGTTGGTGGTGCCAGTCTGTCAGAACTCTGTCTGTGCAGCTGCTGTAGAGCTGATTGCTGCCAGGCATTTAACACGTGAACTATGGACCTTGTTGCGTTTCATCCTTAAAATAACCCCTCCAATCACTGCGGTGTGAATATATTACGCCACACACACAATGTGTTTGTTGTGGTCACTTGAGTTGTCACAAACAAGGTCTAGGTTCAGAAGACAAACTTCTGGCCCAGTTGGAAAAATTGGGTCAGTAAATCATTGTCCCAGAGGATGACAGAGCAGAAGAACACCCTTTAAAAAATTTCAACCTGACCTGTCCAGCCACACAAACACTTCGCTACTAACGGATTGTTGAGTGGCTCAAGGAAAGCGAGCACCTAAGACTAGCTAGAGCCTTCCACGGGAAACCGGGTGTGCAACGGGGAAATGAAAAAGGAGTGGGGCAACCCCCATTATGTTCGAACTCATTCTGTCAGCCAATACCTTCTTAAACCTCCAGAGAACAGTACTGGACTGGAAGCCAAAAACTGAAAGACCAGCGTCTGACTCCGAAATTGCAAAACAGAATCTTTTAACATCTTTGAAAGTGGGAAGAGACAAACGTTCACTTCACCGGAGCCACTGTGAACCGAGACATGTTCATCTCCCATTTGGGAATGATCAAATACATTGTTGGGCTGCTACGGCTAATATACTAAAATGTGTCTTTGTTGACTAGCCACCACCAAGATGACTAACTGCATTTTTAGTAGTCAGTTTCTTCTACCCAGAGGGCTGTTTAGCAAATCAATGGCCCGGTCAAGTTGCTGCACATGCTTGTGGTAAGCCAATCGGAAAGCTCAGACAGCTTTACACTCCGCGTGTTCAAATTTGAATGGAAAAGTTACCTAGTTATTTTTTATGTTATAGACTTACATTGAAACGTTACCCCTTGTTTTTAATTAGAATAGTCCTGTTTATAACTATGCCATATCTCACCTTGTTTTGGCCTACTGTGAGTCAGACCAAAAAGTATTTTGAAATAGCATTTTGTAGTTTACTGCTGTTTATGTGACTGTGAAAATTTTAGTTCACACAGGTTTCTAGATTCAAAGGACAGGGGTTAATGAAATGCATATTTTCCTGAAGCAGGATACTCCTTGTCCTCATCACACCAGAACTAGGACAGGGTATTTTACTGACAACGAGATTTTCCTGCAGTCCAGACAGAATGTGTTTGCTGCTAATGTCAATGAAAGGATTACACATCGAGTCATGTTTGTTGCTTTATAATGCCTGGGAAGTCTGCACACTGCACAGAGCGTGTAATTTCGTTTAAAAGGTTTATTGAAATCAAAACAAACTGTAAACGACGACAAAAACCTAGACATTGTGAGAACGAAATGAACAAGCTCACCGCGACTTTTTAATAACAAACAAAAAGCAATCTAGTCTAACACTCACCCAATACATCAACGTGCCATAGAAACAATATCCAACACTGTGGACCAAAACCCAGTGACTTATATACCAAACGTAATCACCAAATCTAAACCTGCTGTGCCCACTCTAATCACCCACATCCAATTCAGGTGACTTCAAACTTATATAAGTGTAAGAGAACGGCAACACCCTCCTAGCCCACTAGATGTTCTCAGTGGGCCAGGAATCACTACATCAATAGGCCAGTTAATATTTTGAAGTTGTGTTTGTTTTTCTCATTTTTTTGTAATGTTTGCTGTGCTAGTAGCTGCGTGGTTTGCCCCACCCTTCGCTGGGTTCAATTGGTGTGACTATTTAGGCTGATTTATTCCGTTAAACAGCCTAAAGCAACAGCTTGAAGCAAAAGGAAGCTTGTTGTCAGCAACTAAGACTGACGCTGGTAAACAGAGAATGCACTGCTGAGTTACTCCCCAAGATGATATGAGGGAAAGATACCCAATCACCTGTACTGTCAAAGCAATCTGTTATCCTGTGTTGGACGTTCATGGTGGACATTTACTTTTGGATTTTGACAGTGTTTTCTTTCAATTAAGTTGCCTAAAAGATACAAACTGTCTCTGGTCTAATTGAACCTGTTAGCTGTTTATAAATGTATTCAGGAACAAACTAGCAAGGCCAGAATACACAAACACATACTAAAGCAAGAACATTGCATTTTTTTAGGGAATATTAAACATGTATGAGACATTATGCACTGTGAACCATGTCCCAATTATTCAACAACTATACAAACAATTCTTTAGCACTCGAGAGCTAACGCTATGCCAGTCGTGAGATCACTAGCATGACAAGCACACGAAAGTGCTGACTGACAGCTGCCCATTGCTGATGGGCCCCACACATCTGCTCTGACTCCTGCTGGGAAAGGCGAATGTCAGACAAACAGTCCCATGGGTCAGACCCTAGGGGAAATCAGAACACACCAAGCTGACCAAAGGATAATATCCAGGGTTTTAGCAGTAGACAGTGGAACGGTTGACTATACGATCTTTGTCATGTGACATAAAAGACTATGTCTACCTTTTTGATTATTGGAAAACATGAGAGACTTAAAGGAAATCAACATCTTGCTGACTTGTGCTAAAACAAATGTTTCTGACATTTCCACCACTTATCTACCTTTTGATTATTGGAGAACATGTAAGACCTGAAGGAAATCACCATCTCGCTGACTCATGTTAATAAAGACGTTTTCCCCTGACGACTTTCCTGTTTAATTATTTTGTTAACAGATCAAATTTGGACAGAGTCTAATGCAGTACCGATGGACTATAGCAAAGAAATACTAAATGACAAAAGTGTCCGGACACCCCTAATAATTATTGCGTTCCAACCATCGCTCGCACGTCCATAAAACCCAACACATAAAATCTCCATAGGCAAACAGTGGCAGTAGAATTACACTGAAGAGCATGGTGACTTTAAAATATGGCATTGTCATAGGATGCCACCTTTGCGACAAGTCAGTTTGTGAAATTTACTGCAGTACAAATCGTGTAAAAATCACCAACCCTCTGTTGCATCACTCACTAGAGGGTTCCGAACAGCCTCTGGAAGAAACACTATGCATACCTACAGGAATAGCATCTTCTGTAACGGTTGTTAGAGGAGGGATGGTCTGGGGCTGTGTTTTGGGTTTGCGCTACACTTCCTTTGTTCCAGCGAAGGGTCATGTTAATGCTAAGATACGAATACATTTTAGACAATTGGGTGCTCCCGAATCGTGGCAACAGATTGGGGAAGGCCCTTGTTTAGCATAACTGTGCTCCTGTGCACAAAGCAGGACGCCAATTACAAGCCAGGCATTTTCATCAAACATCAGTGCCTGACCTTGGAAATCCTCTTTTGGCTGAAGGGGTGTACATTCTTACAGCAACACTCCAACATCAAGTAGAAAACAGAGAGGTGGCTGTTATGGCTGCAAAGAGAGGTGGAGTGCAACTCCATAGTTGTGGAAATGGGATGTCCAACAACCTCAGCTAGGTGTGATGGTCGAGTGTCCACGTTCAGTACCTACGGTCATATAGTGTTTGGACTCTGGGAACCAAACAACAATGATGTACATAATGTGTGCCAATCCCAGCAGTGTCCCTGTACCAATGTTAACGCAACTCTGTAGCGACGTTAACCTTGCGGAAAAGACGGCGGCACCATTAATGAGCTGTCTGGTAGCCATGCGTCTGTCAGAGCAGCTGTAGCTGGCGGCCCTTGGCTTTGGCCTGGTGGCCCCTGTGCATTACATCGGCCCCTCCAACAACACATATCACTAATGCCACCGTCACCACTATGTGACAGCTCAATCCATCTCCCAAGGCCTACCTACAGCCTGAACAAATTAGAGCCACGGCGAAATGAATGCCACCGCGCCAATACTAATGAAGTCGGAAGACAGGAGGAATGGAGGGGTAGAATACAAACGAATTCTGAGTGGCAGAGGTGTACATCAAACACACACACACAGGCGCTCGCGCACACAGTTCTGTTATATTAATTCACTGTAAATGAAAAATGGCTTGATGTAGGCATGCACGAACACACACAACACGAACACACACATGTAGTCAGTGGGTTTATCCGCATGATTGACTTCCGACAGAACTAAAGAATCCCCAGGACAGTCCTTAAACCTTTCTTGAGTTATATTATCCCTGGATTGGCACTGTTGACTTCTCTCAAGACTTGCCATAAAAAAGCTTTACATGCAGTTGCCGTTGCTTGGTGACATATTCTAGATATTAGCCTAAAAAGACAATCACAGTCTGAGTCACTGAATAAATGGCCTAATGACGCCAACCACTTTCAGAAAAAAATTTGTAGTAACCAATTATATCAACATGAGCAAATGCAAATGTGACATACGCACTAGTGTTACATTAATATTAGTTAAAAAGTACATAATCAAATACAACCATCTAAGCTAGAAAATAATAGCAAAACCTGGGTTGAACCTACTGACCAGTAGGAGGCGGGGTGAGAATCCACCGCTAAGGTAGAGAATGCTGGGAGTTGAACCTTTTTCTCATATGTAAAGGACCAGTAAATGGAGAAAGAGGCTCACTGTCGTGGTTCCTTTATTTCAGCAATCTCACTATGTGCCTGGTCATCTTCAGACCCGTAACACAAACATATAGGGAAATGTTGTTGATGTCTGAAATATTGTTGATTCAGTGTTTTATACTTCTGTGCAGCTAAGGCACTTTGTAGTGACATTTCCCTCCATTAAAAAACGACTGCAGTCTCTAGCAAGTTTTCTTTCCATTTTCTTTACAGTAATGACTGTGGTAAGCCACAGCAGCACATTGGAAAATAGTGAAAACTGTGTTCAGATTCCAAAATTCACAACTGGCTAAAGAATCGGTTGATAGTCATTAATAATTAAAAAAACTGGTCAGAAACCAGAACTCTAGCATCATAGAAGAACGCGTGGTTGGTTCAAACGGCTACGGCTGTGCTGCCATCATTTTGTAAATTTAAATAATATTCAAATAAGGGCTATGAGTTTTGAGACTATGAATAATCATGTTCAGCTAGCTCGACATAACACAGTGGATTTTAAAGGTCTACACACGCTCTTTGACATTTTGCTTTTGTTTATGTAAAGGTTGCGATCAAGAGACATTTGTTTCCATTTAAAATGATCTTGAAACCAACAGTTTTCAGATGAAAAGCAAATATAATTTCTCTGAGAACTTTTGGACAGTATTCTAGGCTGCGACTTCAGATTTAACCAATCACATTCCAAACTCCTTGCAATTAATAATTTCTGCTTTTTGAATTAGGGTGGGTAGACTTTTTATATGCACGGTACATGCTTTGGTAACCAAACAAACACACAAGCTAAGCCAACCAAACAATTATATTTCTGTTATTAGCCTGTGGATCTCAGTAGAGCTAGCTCAGGAAAAGACACAATTGCTGTACCTTTATTGTACATGACCTAAACATAAATAAATATTATACAATTAATGTATTTCCAGTTTCAATGGAACATAATTCATAGCCTTTGAATTATATGGTGCAGATATATTGATTAATCAATATTTAGCACCTAGAACACATTTAAGTAAATCTGAAATTATTATGAAAAAATAATTGTTCAAAATATCCTCTGTTTAAGCAAAAAAATCGTGTAGATAAACAAATGCTCTCTTTGCAAATATTAACCCAATGGAATTCCTTAGCTCTCTGTCTGAGACTAGGGAACAGTGTGACTACGATTATCAAATAAATACTGCAGAACATGTAGGCTACCAGTCACAAGAAGACAAGTCAAGAACTAATGAGATGATATATGCACTCCGAACTGCGCTTCAGTTATTTATTCCAGGAAGCAAGAGTGGCTTTGAGCAGGAAATGTTGGTGAAAATAGTTATTGCTAATAAACAGAAGGACACACGTCTATTGCAAAAGTAGAGAGTTAAACATGACTGAACAACTAGATCTAATATTGTGGCACATAGGTGAAGCCATTGGGTGAGGTCAATAATGTATAATGATGTGCACGCATCCGGAATGTGTGTTCTGGATTTAAACACAGAGTCTGCTTTCAATGGTTGATGTTGCCTAGGTAATGAACATGTTCCACTATTTTACCCTGACCAGTTGTTTGTCTTACAATCCAATGTTCATAAGGAGACAAACTTTTTTTTTTAATTATTATTATTTCATGCTCATCCATCTAATTGATATTAAGCTGTGTGAAATGCGTTCAGGGGATTGGTGACTTGTTTGAAGGTGTGAGTTAAAAGTGAGCTGCGTTCATGTGATTGGTGCCTTTTTTTATTGTTACTGTACCCCGCCCTCGCATACAGAGAACGCATTTATAATGTCAGTCATTTATTAAGTGTACGTTTCTGGGCTCTAAAAAAGTAGTATTGTCTCGTTATATATTCGTATTATATCTTGCATAATGCATGTTTCATTGATTGTCTCTAGTCACGGAGAAGCTTCGTTTCCGAAGTTCTTCTCATTTGAGCAACCTGAATCCTCACAACAATCTGTGATACACAGATAAAGACCCGTGTGGATTTAGAGAGAGAAAGATGAAACGAGAGATAAAGAGAGATGGAGATGTAAGGATCCCATTCCCCTGAAGCCGTCAAAGAGTGAAAGACTGTTTTGTTTATCAGCACAGGGTACCAACCAAACCAGGTGCGCACAGACGAGCCAACCAATTGTGATTATGAAATGGAGTTGGAAAAGGGAACAATGTGAGAGAACACAGGCCTTACTGTATTGGCAGTTCCTTCCCATGTACTCTCCGGGGCATTCACAAGAGTAGTTGGCAACCAGGTCCGTACAGATGCCCCCATTTTTACACGGGTCTCTCTCGCATTCGTTAACATCTGCAGGAGCCAAGAAAACAGAAAATAGGCACATTAATTTCTTTGAAGCAGAAAGGCAATTAGCGGGACACCGCTCCGATTAGCATACATTGGTGGAAACTATTGAATTTACACAATTTGTTACTTGATTCTCCCCCGCACTCAATACTCCCACTGAGAAAGGGGGGCTGGCTACTTGGGACTAATAAATCTAATGTTTTTCGGGGGATTGACTATTATTGCCAAACACCGATTTCATTTCAATGGTTTGAAACTTTCAATAAACAGGCATACTAGACTAGTCACTGAATCTGCAATCGAATACAACTCTACATATTTGTTTTCTTAGTGTTTATGGATTTTAGGTAAAGTATCTTCTGTATAGTAACTTGCTGGCCCCCTGTCATATAAATCTACCAAACACAGAACAACAATGCATTTGACAAGTGTTATTTTGAGGCAGATTAAAATCGGCTCTGGACATTCTACTTATCTAAAATCAAAACGTAGAAAGAATAACCTGACATGTATTGTATGGGATGGATTTATTGAAAATGTTTATTGTTTACTATATGACAAGCTATCAGTTTTATGAGCACCAAAAAAAGGTTCGCTTTGATTTTGAAAAGCATCTTATATTTTCATAAAGTACAGTTTAAATCATAACTCTGAAGAAAGGGCTTATTCCCCCCTTAAGACATGTACAATACAAAACGTGATGCCAGACTAACACATGCCTCAACGTTTTCTGTGACTAACACATTTTGACTTCATGAAGAACAACTGCAAACTAAAAATCTTGGAATGTGAGTAAAGTGTAAGCCTCTTAAGATACTTACTCTTCCTGAGATTCTATCGTCAACATAAATCAGGGCGGAGCAACTTTAAAGGGCATGGAGGTCACAAAAATACAGTGCATAGTTTTTAAGATAATCTCATGCAATTTCACACTTTTTTGCCCGGGGTTGAAGCATTTTTTGTGTGGCTTACTCAAAAGCAAGAATCATGTGCTAATGTAAAACAAATGATTTCCCCTCTTCGAACTTGCACTAAAGTCCTCTTTTTATTTGCCTTTTTTATGAATTTACCACAGGAACAGGGCTGCCCGCTGTCCATCTATGATGAAAGTGCAGTATTCAATCTGCCATAATGACACACTATCGAATGGAGTGTCCAGGATTTTTGACGTTGGTTGGCAAAGACAGGGAAAGAAAAATTGGACAAAGTGCAGAATATCTTTTTTGTAAAACCATGAATGGACAAGTAATTATATTATTGGCTCCATGCTAGCTCTTATCATTTGTAATACTTGCAAGATTTTGGTCGCAATACCTAGAACACTAATTATTTTAAAATAGTCATATCTCAACATTAGCTAAATATGGTTCCTTAAGAATAACACAGGTGGTGATTTAAAATCTGCATGAAAATTGTGTTAAAGTAAGTTAATGATCATGAAATATTTTGTGGAACGATGACTGGCCCTTTTGTTTGTGGCACCAAGAATTAATACTGACTGTACATCTTAATTACTTTGCTCGCAGACGGGCGATGAGTGTTCCTGCATTTAGTAAGGCAGCTAGCTCATTAGTTAGGCAAAATTGCTAATTGTAGCTAGTCTAGTCTGCAATATGCAATAAACATTCGGTTTTCAGTGAGATTAATAAATGCAATGACAGCTGATAGATGTCAACAGTGTATGCTAACCATAAAGTACAATATATGTTTTCTATTTGTGGTAATTGGGGCGGGAATGTTCATTACAAAGGTGTCGGATGACTGCAAATGCTACCATAAGCCTATGGCATACAATCAGAACTACAAACAATCATGTAATGCCACTATCTATTATTATTTATAACTGTGTTTCTGCATTGGTCTTTCAACCATTTAATATTAATGTATTGCTAGCATTATTAACATTATTTACATGAATTGTTTGCTATTGTCTTCTTTGAATATTAAAATCGGTACTTAATGGAGGACCAAACCTAAAATATTTATGTATATCGATGTGACAACAATAATATTTATATATTTTTTGAAAGGTTCAATGTAAATGCATTAATTAATATTAATTATCAATTTATTTATTTCCATGATCAGATATTTCTGTATTTATTTAGATCATAATTTTTTCCTCATAATTTCTTTTTGTTTTCGTGTATAATTATTTCAGTATTTCCATGTCCTAATGCTAATGAGCTAAGCTGTCAATCAATGTCCGTCATATTGTCACCTTACTCCCATTGGTTGATCGTCTTTCAATGCCTTGGCTGCTGTTAGTACACAAATGGCTACCTACAGGTAGGGTGGCCAATAGAACGTTTAAAGATTCACCCATGCCAACAAAACCGTCTCTGTTAGCATCTGGAGATGAATATAGAACAAATACTGTTTATCTCCATTTCCTCCTGTTAAAGGGCTGTAGCTGTGCTCACTAATGTTGCCAAAGGACAAGCACAGGTAATTAGCCATCCCTGCAAAGGGCAGCGAGATTGAACAGAGAACCTGTCCCCCACCGACTAACACATTATTAGCAGTGAAATGAACAAACATGCAATCGTCGGAAAGGACGCGATCTTGGCCGACTCGCAATCAAGGGGATCTGTTTGAATTAATTCTACCTAAAGAGGCCTAATAATCTCATTAAGAACTATCAACCGGACAAACATGGACAAGTGTCTGCATTACTGACGACAACAAGAGCTAATGATTATTGCAGCTGAGGTTAGAGGTCATTCAAACATTTTGAATACATTGCAATCAACCTGCTCTCCAGTGACATGGCTAAATAAATGTGTTCATCACACACAATGCATAGTATGTTAATAGCGGGATGTTTTGTGTCTTTTATACATCTCTGTCATCAAGAGAATTATAATACCAATCATAATACCATCTCTACTGTTCCCATCTCCGGTCCTCCAGTAACCCCAACAGTACACATTTTTGTCGTAGCCCCGGACAGGCAAACCCAATTAAAGTCAACGAGAGCCTGCTAATTAGTTGCTAAGTTTAATCAACGGTGGTTGGCTGGCAACATTTGGAAACAACTGCTATGGATTGTTTAAACAGACACACACACACACGTAACAAAAACCCTTATGTGCTGATAACATAACTCTAACCCTAACCATAATCGTATCCTCAATAATGTGTATGCTTGATCTAAACCTAAACAAGTGATGCCAAAACTAAAAGTTACCCCGACATTCATAATATAATCCCTATTTTAAGCTATTTCCCTAATCCGTAAACCTAACCACAAATCCACACACAAACACACACAACTAGTGTTGGGAAAAAAATCATGTTTAATGTTAAAATAAATGTCATACAACTGTTTTGGATGTTTTCATATAATATCAAACTTGCTACATTTTTTATGCACTTTTTGACAACACGGCTGTCTCATGAAGGATCAATGTTTAGTTTCTTGGCATACAGGTCCAGAAATCCGCTTTCTGAGAACTTTAATCAGGGACAATCATGTATGAAAGGTGTTGTTCAAATCTTAATGGTGTAACACCAGGGATGTCAAACCGGTTCCACGGGGGGGCCTAGTGTATGCAGGTTTTTGGGTTTTCATTTAAATTAGTTCCCAGTTCAGACCTAAACAACCAGTAGGGGGGTAGAACCTTACCAATTAGTTACCTAATTAATCAATCAAGTACAAGGTGAGAGCAAAGACCTGTAGACACTCGGCCCTCCATGGAACCGGTTTGACACCTGTGAGTTTAGAACATAAATAGAAATAATATGTAACAAACCCTCCTCCCTCTGTGTCCAGTTCATGACCACCACACTATAAAGCAGAGCCACTCAGACACTCAGCAGAAGCTCCATAACACAGAGAGACAAACAAATCCGGGGCCAGGTTTGATGCTTCGTAAGAGGCCAGCCGTGGGGAAGGAATACTGTAAAGTGCGGTGCGTCGGGGGGGCAGCTAATCAGCCCAAAGAGACAGGGAGTGAGATGAGGTCGTGCTATTCCACATCATGAGGTAAACAACCGGACCTCTGTTCCGTCTCGCTTTACCACAAGCAACGTCCACAGGAATGGAAGATATAGCACCCATGTAGATACTGAATCCAAGTCCAAGGCAGAACTTTTGCATTTCCGTCTTCCATTAACATGTAATACGCATCCACGCTCCGGACATAGCAATAGTTCAATTAGCTAAGATGATTTGATGAGCTTGATTACTGTATGTGCAATCGCCATTAAGCAGAGTTCATCTACAGAACTGCATTAAATACATTTTCAAGGGCACACAAAAGCACACGTACCAACTATCTGCGTTGTGGAATGTGATGCGATCGGATCTCCAAGGGTCCCAGTTCACTTTTAGAAGAGCACGTCTTCTAGGAGGTTGCAGGATATTACTGAGAACAAACTAATTTCTAGTCATTAGGCCGGATTATACAAATATGCTGGGAGAGAATCGTACGAAACGCGCTCGTGGATATTCTGTACGCTGAGTGATTTAACGTCTTCGCCATAAACAGTCGCATTATGCGAGTGCCGCCATCATCATGATGTTACTGAGCTGAGTCGGGTGGAGAGTCAATCTTCAGATCGTCCTGAGGCACAGATGAAATGCATTTGCACAGAAAAGACATTGCGGAGGCTTAACCCGATTTGATGTCCGGAGCTCATCGGGAGGTTTTCACGCCCTCGACATTGGTGATGACGGATGGACTGAAAGGCTGTGTGTGTGTGTGTGTGTGTGTGTAGGAGCAGCAGCAAATCAATGTCCTATATTTACTTTGCTGACTAGAAGCCGTGCTCTGCCTGGCGTAATCCCTGGCTTTTTCAAGACCATATCAGTGTCTCCACTTCCTGGAAGTTGCGGCCGAATTGTCCCGCTGAGAGGGGAACTACTGTGTAACGTGTATTATGAGGAATAACACAAGAACACGCATGCGTCTCCTCAGTATTGACACAGACACACACACACACACAGTTCTACCGCCCCCTGAACACCGCGTCACTCTGCAGGACGACCTAGGGCATGTTAGACCTGCACACGCATGATGACTCACTCCCAGTACGACGCTGTTCTTTACTGCTGGAGGCTAATGAGAACATTCACTATGGCTCCACGGCAGAAAGGGACTCTCGCGGCGAGCGCTATATTGGCTGCAGCCCGTCCACTGACCAGGAACACGTCTGGTCTGTCGGAGGGAGAGGGGAAAAAACGATGCCCTCACCACTGGACTGCACTGACCTCTACTGAGGCTGCACCTGATATGGTTGCAGCGATGCTACATAGCCTTACACAGCTAGAGTGTTTCATACCACACATGCTACATAGCCTTACACAGCTAGAGTGTTTCACACCACACATGCTACATAGCTTTACATAGCTAGAGTGTTTCACACCACACATGCTACATAGCCTTACACAGCTAGAGTGTTTCACACCACACATGCTACACAGCCTTACACAGCTAGAGTGTTTCACACCACATATGCTATATAGCCTTACACAGCTAGATGGTTTCACAACACACAATCTACATAGCCTTACACAGCTAGAGTGTTTCACACCGCACATGCTACATAGCCTTACACAGCTAGAGTGTTTCACACCACACATGCTACATAGCCTTACATAGCTAGAGTGTTTCACACCACACATGCTACATAGCCTTACACAGCTAGAGTGTTTCACACCACACATGCTACATAGCCTTACACAGCTAGAGTGTTTCACACCACACATGCTACATAGCCTTACACAGCTAGAGTGTTTCACACCACACAAGCTACATAGCCTTACACAGCTAGAGCGTTTCAAACCACACCTGCTACATAGCCTTACACAGCTAGAGTGTTTCACACTACACATGTTACAAAACCTTACACAGCTAGAGTGTTTCACACCACACATGCTACATAGCCTTACACAGCTAGAGTGTTTCACACCACACAAGCTACATAGCCTTACACAGCTAGAGCGTTTCAAACCACACCTGCTACATAGCCTTACACAGCTAGAGTGTTTCACACTACACATGCTACAAAACCTTACACAGCTAGAGTGTTTCACACCACACATGCTACATAGACTTACACAGCTAGAGTGTTTCACACCACACAAGCTACATAGCCTTACACAGCTAGAGCGTTTCACACCACACAAGCTACATAGCCTTACACAGCTAGAGTGTTTCACACCACACATGCTACATAGCCTTACACAGCTAGAGTGTTTCACACCACACAAGCTACTAATGCCACAATGAGGCATTAATACGGCTCTAACAGGACTCCAGTCAAGCTACTGTACAGCCGTGACAGACTTCAGACCCGGTCAGCTCAATTACATAGGCTTCAAAATTAAGTGAAAATTAAGTAACAATTTGGGGAACAGAAACCTTTGGAGAGATCCGTAGCGTACCGATATGCAAATCCACAGAGCTATACTTAACTCAGCAACTTAACTTTAATTGCTAGATTATTTAAGTTTTTCATCCGTAGGTGTTTTGGAAAAGACACTTGGCTTGTACATATTTTCGACGGACTGTCAGTAAAGCCCAATAAAGAGCACCGCTAAATGACACTCATTAAAATAAATGGTAGCTAATTCCTTGTGGTCATGTCGCATCTGTAAACGCCCCTGAAATAATTAGCAGATGGAAAGGTAATCTCCTCACAGATGCTGGGCCTACATAAAACTACCATCTACTCTAAGTTATAATCCCACTTTTGTGTGGCTGAATATCCACATCTTTGTTCACAAGTCAATTTTTTTGAAAGCTTGACAGGTATCGGTGTACTGTATAAAGGCGGTTGCTTTATAGAGTTCAAGGCCGGCCCACCACATAGGCGGTATATGCAAATGCTAGGGCGCCTTCATCCATCTAGAAGAATTTGCTGCGTTCCTAGAAGGGCACCAGGTCTGTCATGTGTGTCGCAGACTGATTAAGTAACCTGACTATTTAATCATCGGGGTTCTCAATAAGTCTGATATCCGCTGGTCTTAATAGCATGCGGGTGCGTCTCCAACCCACCACTCCACCCACCACTCCACCCACCAGCCAAACACTCCACCTACCAACCCAACACTCCACCCAACACTCCACCCACCACCCCAACACTCCACCCACCACCCCAACACTCCACCCACCTGCCCAACACTCCACCCACCACCCAACACTCCACCCAACACTCCACCCACCACCCCAACACTCCACCCACCACCCCAACACTCCACCCACCAGCCAAATACTCCACCCACCACCCCAACACTCCACCCACCACCAAACCACTCCACCCAATACTCCACCCACCACCCCAACACTTCACCCACCAGCAAACCACTCCACCCACCAGCAAACCACTCCACCCACCACCCCAACACTCCACCCACCACCCCAACACTCCTCCCAACATTCCACCCACCAGCCAAATACTCCACCCACCACCAAACCACTCCACCTACCAGCAAACCACTCCACCTACCACCAAACCACTCCACCCACCACCCCCTGTTTTGTTGTGTTTCCTTTAAGTAAACATTGATTTTACATGCACATATGGAGAGTGATGTCCATACAATAGAATGCATCTCTATCCGTACTTCCTGTCATGTTGTTCCCTCCTGAGCAGACTCGGGTCGTTAACGCTATTCATGTGAACGACGTGTTCCGCCCTCACCCGTACACGTGTTATATAACGACACTCATCCTTGAGAGAGGATGATATATAGCAGTAATCATCCTTCAGGATGTTCTCAGAGACAGGGTCAGAACCTAGTGATTCACAGTGAGCCTTCAAGCAGATTTTCAATGGGATGTTAAAATGTATGGAATACCATATTGCTTTCCTGGATGCCTTAGAACTGAAAAACTGATCTCAAGGATGAGCTGCTGCAGCTAGCCTCTCTCCCACACATGCGCACACTCACATACGCACACTCACACACACACTCACACACTCACATACACACGCGCACGCACACACACACACTCACACACACACACTCACATACACGCACACGCGCACGCACACACACACACTCACATACACACACTCACATACACACACACACTCACATACACACACACACACACAGCACATATTCTACAGCACACATTCTACAGCACACATTCCACAGAGCACGTTCTACAGAGCACGTTCTACAGAGCACGTTCTACAGAGCACCTTCTACAGAGCACGTTCTGCAGTGCACATTGGTGTGAGAATCATGTCCGTCATTGAATCAAAAGGTAGTGCTGGTAGTGGATAAAAGATTACATGGTGTTTTTCCTCAGATGGATGCTGGCTGTGATAATTTGTAATGTGATCAGAATGCTGATGGCGAATGCTGAGGTCTGTGTTCAGCTGGTTCTAGTGCTTACACTCTAACCATCCATGGTTCCACACCTGTGTTTGTGAGAAACTTCAGTTATAAATACATGAAGGTACTTCTAACTCCAAATGCCTCCCTCGCTCTCTCTCTCTCCTTCTCTCTCACGCACACTTACACAATAACACACACTCTGAAACATACTTTAGGAAAACACTACAGTATCACTCTGGTGATATATCCCAAATTATCATCTACCAAAAGAGAATTCCTTTTGAAGTGCTTTCAAACTTTACTTGATTTTAAACTGTTAAATCACCAGGCAGGCGTTCTAATAACATATTCATATTTACAGCAACAACCTGTAAGCAATTAGGAGTAACTGTCAGAACAGATATTTTAGTTTGAACCTTGTCCTCGGGGGGATTTGAACCAGCGACCTCAGGTACACCTGTGGCACATGGACGACCAGTAGGCTACACTGCAGCACCGCAGAATGGCACCTTTAATCGAACCCCTATGTTCAAAATATTATTTTAATTGAATGACTAGAATATTGTTTCAGAAAGCCAAATGAAGTAACAGAACACAGAGCACAGTACATCAATACACGCACCAACAGAGCATGCATGCACTCTGCGAAGTACAAATGTTCTTGTTGGTCCGTCGATCTCTTAATTTGAGGGGATTTTGACAGCTGCAATTATTTTCCAAGTGTAATTAAAGTCATACCTCGTGGGAGAAATCCTATTAGCCGTGTGAACTGCGCAGACGGGGAAACAGTCACCGTTCGCTCCCAAGTGCCAACACTTCTTCCGAGTTGACACTTCTGAGATGCCGACGTATACTACAGCCTTGACTGTTGTTCATGTGCTGTGTGACGGATGCCCGTGAGGAGACATGAAGACCGTTTATATCTGTTGACAAACAAGGCCGTCTCTCACACTCCTATCATGGAGCTGTCCGTCTAAATCCTTTCTCTCTGTGTGTGTGTGTGTGTCTGTCCAATGCCCCACGCGGTGAATTAGAGTCAAGGCTTGATGAAGTCATTTTCGGTAACTAGCGGAAACACACAGTTGAACACTCGTCCGTACGGGTCTACGGGTATATCCTTAAATAAGGAATATCTGGCTCCCGTTGCCTTAGGTCGACATGGATTGGGTCATGTTTTCCAACGGTTACATAAAGACAGTGTGTCTTCCATAAGGGCTTGAACCTAATTGCAATACTGTACAGAGCTTACAAGCTCCCCTTTTACTGCACTGTGCATGTGTGAGATCCTCACAGAGGAACAAAATGATACGTATCGAGCCGAAATACGGATTAAGGGCAGTGTTTTGAGAGGACACACATGCTCCAGTGGGATTACGCCAGCGAGGAACTATTCCGAGGCACACCGTGCATGGTTAAAAAGAACCCCCTCGGATGCTGCTAAGAGACACATAAGAGGCAAAGCATCTTGGGAAATGACACCAGAGGGCTTGGAGTCAGGGCAGATGTGAAGTGCCCACAACGCACCCAGCTGAATGGCTCTTTGAGGAGGACGGAGAGAGTAAACTTAAACTCGGCGAGCAATCCACAAGAGATGCGAGAAGAATACTAATCTGAGTCAGAACAAAAGGCTCTGATCCTCCAGAATGAAGATGTCCTAACGGCTACGTTCAAAGTTTAAAGATAAATTGGGAAGATGCGGGGTTGGAACGTTGGACCGGGTTTTAGCGAGGGTGGCTGAATGTTGCTGTTTATGTGCAGCGTTTCTATATAATTACGGGTTTTTAAATGCTATCTGGAGAACAGCAAATATGACCTGAGCAAATGACCATGGCCTGCTGTATGTTAGTTAGCAAACATAGAATATTGTCTATTAACTATGCAAATGTGATTAGGATGGACGACTGGCATTGACACGTCTAATCCGAGACTGTTCAGTATGTTTTCATGATGAACAGGGGAAATCATCAATACTTAAATGTATCCGTGTGCTTTATAGCCCACCGACTATAAATCATATTCATTATGGTTAAGAACTTAGCAGACAATTTTTCAAGACATTGTTAGTAGGTATATTTTTCAGAGAATTTGCAGCTTTGCCATTGTTGATTTTCTGAGCGGGACTTCTTGATGAACAGGTCATTTGCACGTTGTGCAAGAAATTCATTTGTCACTGTTATCTAAAAATAATGTAAAAATGTTTTCTTGATAAATACTTACATATAAGTATACTTATATACCTCATACACACCATTGTAATGGTCCATCCAACACAGGTTTAAATCTGCCTGCGGGACACCCATAAAGCACTATATATGTAGACAAATAGTTATGCTAAGCAAGATCCCTGTAGATTTTATAATGAACTGAAAATAATACGGTTTATGCAGACTTCAATATTGATATTGTGACAGGAAATTAAAATGCTGCATTGGTAGTTCTGGAGAATCAATTGAAAGCCAATTGAATTAGTCAACTCCTTCCTGACCCTTTGTCTCTGTGCCGGTCATTTTACTGTTTAATGAACACACAGGGAGAGAATACTAACATCTCTCATCTATGTTGATAAATATTCAACAGGCAAAACTGGCCCCCTGAATACGGCTCTTAGGTAACGATTTTAGGTTTTGGAACCAAACTCACAATAAGGAAAATAAATAATTAGTCATTAATATCTAGAACAATAGTCACAGTATTCTATATTATCGTTCTCTCTTTTTCTTTGTCTTTTTTCCACTATCAGCCTGAACATTTCCATATTGTGGATGGAGTATACTCGTACACTGGGCAAAACATGTCGTTTTGCAAAGACACAACCACCCAGAATGAATAGGGGTTTGGGCTGAACATATATGCCTAGTGTAAGGCCCGGTGGGGCCAGCTAAACACCCAAGGGGAGCCCAGTACAACCGCCACCTGGGATTTTGGAATACGAGTCTATTTGTGCTGCTTGGCGGAGTACCAGTGAGCCTGACCCAGCCTGCTGAGGGGACAGCACAGCCCAGGTGAACCAAGAATAAACCTGCACTGCGAGGCTTGATGACCACTAGATTCCCACCGGCTGTCTACAGGCCCGACGACCCGAGGGAGGAGCCCAGCATGAAGAAACACTATGCAGACTCCTCCCATCACATCATTGTCTTGTCTCGTCATTACACACACCTGGTGTCTGTTCCCTCGTTAGGAGGTCTATATATATATTCTCTATGTCGGATGGTGTCAGTGTGCGGAACTGTTCCTTGTTACCTGCGCTGTACACGAGAATGTTTTACATTATCGTTCGATGGCGCCGTGTCGCTCGCTTTGTTCTTTTGTTACAAGTACTGTTGTGTACCGTGATTTACTCTACACGTTTGTGTGCGTTTACGTTTCTGATTAAAAGTACTACCAAAGTTAATTTAACCGCGGCTGGCTTCCTTCGTTACACACCTCACTCAGCCGTGACACAGGCGTGACAATGTCGCCATGTGACAACGTTGACATCATCTCAAATGGGTTTTAATGAACATGACAATGAGTTGACTGTAATGTAATTCAAATGCCCTCCACGCTCATTCCAATCCAATAGAGCACCTCTAAGATGAGGTGGAACGAGAGATCTGCATCCGACAAATCCGCAGCTTCATATTCTATACATTATATAATGCCAGAATGTACCACAATATCCCAGGAATGTTTCCAGCACCTTGTTCAATCAACGCCACAAACTATTACGGCAGTTCTGCAGGCAAAAGCAAGTCCAACCTAGAACAAGCAAGGTGGCTTGTGGGAGTAAATCAACTAATCTCTCACGTCCTCTACATATCCTCAGCCCAGTCCCCGCTCCTTATCTCTCCTTCTCTCCTCTTCTTTTCACCCTCCTCCCTAAATTCAGACAGGCAATCGTTTGATTGACAGCAAAGCTCAGTCACTCATGAGTGCTGAATGCAGAGGCGGATCATGTCCCTCAGCCAATGGCCCGACCCGGAGATGGAAAGGTCATTCCTGATCTGTGGGGCTAAGGGGTCTGGTGAGAGAGACCGAACAAGACATCAGCGTTTAACGCAGGATTTCCAGACCCCCCCTGGAGCTCCATGATTCCAACGTGTTTCACCAGCCTCTTATAGCAGATAACTCCTGACACATCTGAGATAAGGTTAACTCCTCCTGGGCCAGTGAAATGGCCAGTGGGATACGAAGGGGTCAAATTAATATTAAATGCCCCAAAACGATTTCCGTCTGGAGCATATCAATCTTTTTCAATCGCACACAAACGCTAGCCAAACAGGCATGGTTACACAAGATTTGCACACCCACAAAGATAATTACGCCATAATGAAATTACAATAAGTTATTAATGGTTTTAATATTATTAATATTAAAACCATTATAATATTAATACACAGTCCCAGATATATAACAACACTTTTGTTTATCAAATACGTTTTTTTGAAATTCTTTTGCTTCAAAATTTTATACAACACAGTTAAGGTCTCACATTTTAGGCTTCAACGACTAACCCATTGGGGTTAGAATTTCATATTGACCTTTTTTTTTTGGGATACGTCAGTATCCCCTGGGGGGGAATCCAACACCAGTCTGTCAAGCAACGAGGCACGCCATGCAGAAAGCAGAAGAACCACCAGACAGTATACTTATGGGTTCTGTGACACTCCTCTGCTCTGTGACTGAAGGCCATGGAACTAAACACCCAGGTTTGGTGTGTAGTGTCTGGCAACAGCAACAAGGAATTCCTCGCTGATTCATTTCACTGTGGGTTTAGATTTATTACTCTTTCTGTTTAATGGAAGGGTGACCATTTTTATTTCCTCTTCTTCTGGTTCGAGTGTGTGTTCTAATTCGGTTTTGTTCACAGACCGTGTGCAATAGGTGTCTAGGGGTTGGCGGAGGACAGTGGCAAAGCCTCTGGAGAACAGCGATTTCGTATTTGGGCCCGGTGAGAAGCCAGATTGAGTCATTTGAGAGGGAAAATAATATTGACTCTCATTACTTGGTTGCTCAGTAAACTTATTACGTTCTCAACCGCTGCTATGCAACATTTATTCAATATGCAGTGAAACATTCAAACAAGGCAGAGATTGCTCTCGCTTTCATTGGAAAACATTAGCTGAAAGATTGGTTTGTAAACTGCCAACGACAATCAGCAACAAACGTGTGTGAATCAATCTGTCATTTGATTGCATTTACTTATAATAGATTTTTTTTTTGACAAATTGACATGCTTCATGTAAAACACACCTAATGTACCGCTGCAAAACTGGATGCCGTTTGAAAGAGACGGATAGCGACACCTACAACAACAAACTTAAAGTGATATGACTAACCAAGGCTTCATCCCACTATTAATTGGATTATTCATTAAGACAAAGTCTTTTTTTTATTCCAAAGCACTTCTCCCGCCCCACACACATTAAAACCTCCATGGTTTAACGTTAACGTTATCCTTTCATTTAGCTTTTACCAACATTATGTGGTGTCCCTCCCTTAAAATTAAACTGTATAAATTATGCAAACGGAAATGCGTAAACCTAGTAAATTAGTCAGCCTCTCTAATCCAAATTAGACGGGACTGTGAAAGACAATAGCTGTGGTTGCGCGTCCCGAAAATCTTCTCAAAATAGTTTTTTGTAACAATAAATTGACTTTGTGTGTTGCCATACTTCCACTAGAAATAAACAATGAAATGTCTGAATCGAACACGGAGCCAGAACGCCGTACTTTCCCCGAGAATGAATGTGACTTCGTCTCTCTCTCTCTCATTCTCTCTCTGTCTATATTTCTCTATCAGGGTAAAAAGGGAAGTTTGTGTAACAACAACCGCCTGGCGATCCCTCGTGTCCTTTAAAATAGTCCCCATCTGAAATTCAGTGACAGGCGTTCGCACTAGTAGTAGGTTTGAGAAGGGTAAATCATTTTTTACTAGAGAGTGGGGAGCCGTCAACCAGTCTGAACCAGGTGAGTCCGTAAGTGGGGGGGCACGGCTACAGAGATTGACATCTCAGTCAGTCCTGTCTCTGCTCTGAGTAAACACCCGGAATGACAGTGTGATGGTCATGATTATATGGTGGTGGAAAACTGTCCTTCTTTTATTGCTCACTGACAGACTGTTGTCGAAAACATACACACACACACACACACAAACCACTAGATTAGCGTGTATGTCGTTCGCGTTATGTTACGGAAGCACGCACGAACACACACAATTTAAATTACGTTTTTTCAAATTACGTTCAAATAGGATTCGATCACAGCGAAGATTGTTCAACACTCAGCAATACAAACAGGACCTCGACCACACAGCCAGGCTGCCCGTGACTGTTACAGTAACATGAAGCATTCCTTCGCCAGCTTCCGGGCGTTTGTCTCGTGGAGGCCTGCGATCCGAATACCAATAGTCGATGCAGTTCTGACAAGACACGAGCTGAGTGTAGTAAAGACGGAAATGATATCTCCTACGGCTGGGAATTGCTTTTGACCTCAATGTACTTAGGTGTCGCCGAAATAACTACTGACATTCTTAGGATTTTAATACATCTTTTTTTTATCTCACCAGGTACGTTGACTGGCATTTTCTCATTACAGAAACAACCCGGGGAAATCTGTGATTAAATACTGCAATTAAGTTTTCATTTGATGTTTTAAATGCACGCCTGCTTGGTATTATCGGCTAATCAAAAACTAAAGTTTTGGGTAGCTAGTGGGGCGCATTTAAGTTCCGTGCCTTTTAAGAGAATAAAACCAATGTTCTTGCACAAGTAAAGATGAGTAAGAAACAAACAACACCGTGTAATTGTAAAAACCCTGGATACAATATGCAAGCCTTAAGCATAATATCAAACAAATGTTTCATACGCAGGCCTAATTCGAGCGCCCAAAAGTCTTCCTGATGTGGAGCTGGCGTCTCAGTCCGCTGTGCAGATGAAAGGCCACTGACTTTCATGAATAGCTCCTTAGTGCTCAAATTAGACTACAACATAAACACAGGCTGAAGAACCCTGAACACGGAGAAGCAGCAGGGCTTTCAAGCCATGATAGCACCTGTCAATGCGTCATCAAATATGGAGGACCCTGTTTAAAATACCCGCACCCGTATAGCGCAAATCAATCGTGCCCTGCTGGAGCGGTTTAAAAAAAGTACAGGGCAACGACGTCTATTGATCAAAAAAGGGAGATGAAATGAACTCTGGCAAAGGATAAGAGGGATGTAGCGAACGCACGGCCCACTCAGAAGAAGAACGTGTAACCTTGTTTTGCGTGGATCCTGCTCGGGAAGAACACGTATCACTGCAAGGCATTTTCTGACGGCTCAATTTCGGTGGCCTCCTTGTCCCAGATGTCATTTCTCAGGTGGAGTGTTGAAGACATTATTTAGTGAACTATGACGTTTTCCACTGTTTAGTCTTTTAGAGCCCATGCACAGCATTCTTCATTTACATCTAGTTGACAGATAACCCAGATGACCCAGATAACCCAGAGTACCCAGATTACAACGAGTACCCAGATTACACAGAGTACCCAGAGTACCCAGTGTACCCAGATAACCCAGAGTACCCAGATTACCCAGAGTACCCAGACAACCCAGAGTAGCCCAGACAACCCAGAGTACCCAGAGTACCCAGACAACCCAGAGTACCCAGACAACCCAGAGTACCCAGACAACCCAGAGTACCCAGGTTACCCAGAGTACCCAGACAACCCAGAGTACCCAGATTACCCAGAGTACCCAGAGTACCCAGTGTACCCAGATAACCCAGAGTACCCAGATTACACAGAGTACCCAGATTACACAGAGTACCCAGAGTACCCAGACAACCCAGAGTAGCCCAGACAACCCAGAGTACCCAGACAACCCAGAGTACCCAGACAACCCAGAGTACCCAGACAACCCAGAGTACCCAGACAACCCAGAGTACCCAGGTTACCCAGAGTACCCAGACAACCCAGAGTACCCAGATAACCCAGAGTACCCAGATTACAACGAGTACCCAGATTACACAGAGTACCCAGAGTACCCAGTGTACCCAGATAACCCAGTGTACCCAGATAACCCAGAGTACCCAGATTACCCAGAGTACCCAGACAACCCAGACAACCCAGAGTACCCAGATTACCCAGAGTACCCAGAGTACCCAGTGTACCCAGATAACCCAGAGTACCCAGATTACACAGAGTACCCAGACAACCCAGAGTAGCCCAGACAACCCAGAGTACCCAGACAACCCAGAGTACCCAGACAACCCAGAGTACCCAGGTTACCCAGAGTACCCAGACAACCCAGAGTACCCAGATAACCCAGAGTACCCAGATTACAACGAGTACCCAGATTACACAGAGTACCCAGAGTACCCAGTGTACCCAGATAACCCAGAGTACCCAGATTACAACGAGTACCCAGATTACACAGAGTACCCAGAGTACCCAGTGTACCCAGATAACCCAGAGTACCCAGATTACCCAGAGTACCCAGACAACCCAGAGTAGCCCAGACAACCCAGAGTACCCAGACAACCCAGAGTACCCAGACAACCCAGAGTACCCAGATTACAACGAGTACCCAGATTACCCAGAGTACCCAGAGTACCCAGATTACAACGAGTACCCAGATGACCCAGATAACCCAGAGTACCCAGATTACAACGAGTACCCAGATTACCCAGAGTACCCAGAGTACCCAGTGTACCCAGATAACCCAGAGTACCCAGATTACACAGAGTACCCAGATTACACAGAGTACCCAGAGTACCCAGTGTACCCAGACAACCCAGAGTACCCAGACAACCCAGAGTACCCAGATGACCCAGATAACCCAGAGTACCCAGACAACCCAGAGTACCCAGGTTACCCAGAGTACCCAGACAACCCAGAGTACCCAGACAACCCAGATGACCCAGATAACCCAGAGTACCCAGACAACCCAGAGTACCCAGGTTACCCAGAGTACCCAGACAACCCAGAGTACCCAGACAACCCAGAGTACCCAGACAACCCAGAGTACCCAGACAACCCAGAGTACCCAGGTTACCCAGAGTACCCAGGTTACCCAGAATACCCAGACAACCCAGAGTACACAGATTACCCAGAGTACCCAGGTTACCCAGAGTACCCAGATTACAACGAGTACCCAGATTACACAGAGTACCCAGGTTACCCAGAGTACCCAGATTACACAGAGTACCCAGGTTACCCAGAGTACCCAGACAACCCAGAGTACACAGATTACCCAGATTACCCAGAGTACCCAGTGTACCCAGATAACCCAGAGTACCCAGACAACCCAGAGTACACAGATTACCCAGAGTACCCAGACAACCCAGAGTACACAGATTACCCAGATTACCCAGAGTACCCAGTGTACCCAGATAACCCAGAGTACCCAGGTTACCCAGAGTACCCAGGTTACCCAGAGTACCCAGGTTACCCAGAGTACCCAGATTACACAGAGTACCCAGATTACACAGAGTACCCAGATTACACAGAGTACCCAGGTTAACCAGAGTACCCAGAGTACACAGATTACCCAGAGTACCCAGACAACCCAGAGTACACAGATTACCCAGAGTACCCAGAGTACCCAGAGTATCCAAAAAAGTGCAAACAAAGATACAAAATAAAAATAAAACCGTGTCACTTGACAGTTGACCTTGGCATATTGACGATACAGCGAGTTCCAGCTCAGGCTGTATCCCTACAGCCACAGGGGTGATCACTCACAATCGCCTGCCAGTCTGACACTTCATTACAATTATTGGCCATTTTCCTGGTACTGTGGTCTGCCAATTGGTCCCGTCACCACGGGAACATGACATCGCATCATTTGAGTATTGACAAGACAGCAGCACTGTCTCTCAAATTAAGAGCTGTGTGTGTACTATCAACACAATAGTGTGACAATAGTGCTGATAATATGCCATACCACGAGAGGGTCGCAGTCACTGTGATGACACTTATGCAAGGTCACCAGCAGTACAACCAATAACTTGGGGATACTTGGAAAACTCACTTGCTGGAGAAAATTCTTTCAATTAGCATAATAAGCTTGCAATGAAAGTATCTGATTTTTTTTGGTGCAGATTGTATTACTTTTGACCCCTTAAATAACAGGTGATACATTTTTCTGCTGTTGGATGAACATTATGTTATAGTGTTTACCGTTAAGTATGTAAGCAGTACACTGTCCCCATGTAATACACAGACCCCATGTAATACACTGACCCCATGTAATACACTATCCCCATGTAATACACTGACCCCATGTAATACACTGTCCCCATGTAATACACTGTCCCCATGTAATACACTGACCCCATGTAATACACTGTCCCCATGTAATACACTGTCCCCATGTAATACACTGTCCCCATGTAATACACTGACCCCATGTAATACACTGTCCCCATGTAATACACTGTCCCCATGTAATACACTGACCCCATGTAATACACTGTCCCCATGTAATACACTGACCCCATTTTAATACACTGTCCCCATGTAATACACTGACCCCATGTAATACACTGTCCCCATGTAATACACTGACCCCATGTAATACACTGTCCCCATGTAATACACTGACCCCATTTTAATACACTGTCCCCATGTAATACACTGTCCCCATGTAATACACTGACCCCATGTAATACACTGACCCCATTTTAATACACTGTCCCCATGTAATACACTGTCCCCATGTAATACACTGACCCCATGTAATACACTGTCCCCATGTAATACACTGTCCCCATGTAATACACTGACCCCATGTAATACACTGTCCCCATGTAATACACTGACCCCATGTAATACACTGTCCCCATGTAATACACTGTCCCCATGTAATACACTGACCCCATGTAATACACTGTCCCCATGTAATACACTGACCCCATTTTAATACACTGTCCCCATGTAATACACTGTCCCCATGTAATACACTGTCCCCATGTAATACACTGACCCCATGTAATACACTGTCCCCATGTAATACACTGTCCCCATGTAATACACTGTCCCCATGTAATACACTGTCCCCATGTAATACACTGACCCAATGTAATACACTGACCCCATGTAATACACTGACCCAATGTAATACACTGACCCCATGTAATACACTGACCCAATGTAATACACTGACCCCATGTAATACACTGTCCCCATGTAATACACTGACCCCATGTAATACACTGTCCCCATGTAATACACTGACCCCATGTAATACACTGTCCCCATGTAATACACTGTCCCCATGTAATACACTGACCCCATGTAATACACTGTCCCCATGTAATACACTGACCCCATGTAATACACTGTCCCCATGTAATACACTGACCCCATGTAATACACTGTCCCCATGTAATACACTGTCCCCATGTAATAGACTGTCCCCATGTAATACACTGACCCCATGTAATACACTGACCCCATGTAATACACTGTCCCCATGTAATACACTGACCCAATGTAATACACTGACCCCATTTAATACACTGACACTGACTTAGAGCACCAAGACAGTGTACCGCAGCTTCTGACTGAATGTACAGATCATTCACCGTCTAGAAATCTGTTGCCAAGGTGTCGGAAATGCCCTTGGTGTGCTGTGAATTTTACCCGACTTTTCTGCTAAACACTTTACCTCGAAACAAAAAAAGGTTAACTCCCCTGTAGACCTGTCCGTCAGAGAAGACTTAAAGTAGCTTACATTTCCGGAACCGCTCATGCTGCGTTGTCTCTGCCTGTGCTTCACAGACCTGCTCTAAAGACCGAGGTGTGTACCGCCGCCTGTGTTTAAGATAATGCTCAAAGGTGTGAAATTGGATTTGGGTCTGCCACGTGGAACGGGTAGGGGGAACCGTAAAGACTTTCTCCGCTGAACGCGCTCATGCTAGAGTACCCAGAGTATCGGTGTCAACAGCCACGGTGCGCGGAAACATGCACATTATGTGGAACATGTTCACGGGGATACGAGAGCGCGCGAGAGAGAAAGCTAATACGATTAAACATGTTGGCTCTGTGAACCGACTACGGTTAGCTAGGTGTGTAGTAAATCAAACGCTGAAGTGGTCTCTTGTGATTTCTTTCGTCAGCTATGTTATATTATTGTCATTTTAGCGTCTGCTGGGTTCCCGGGCAACATTTCCTCACCGACAATGAGGGCATGAGAGAAGCCGTTCAACTCGGTTTTGTTCCTATCTGATAATATCCGTCCGACTGATTTTTGTCATTTCCACTAAGCTCGTCTAGCAATTAAAAGCCCGGCTGCATCGAAGCAAAGGCAGCCGAGCGAAAATTCGGAGTGAACCATTTTTGCTACGCCTTTATAATTTAATGGCAGAAATTACCCAGATGTTAGATTTTCCTGATTAATTCCTATAGACGGATATTTTTCTCACTGGACTGTAATGATTGGAAACAAAACTGTCAGTCTTCAGGCCATATCGAATATGTTTATCGCCATAGGGCTTAATAGAGAACAATACCTACAATTACCATGTGCATGCAAACATCTCTTCCGCCCAGAGATCAGCCTTGGCCATAATTTGTGAGGCTAATGTTGACAAGATCAGGATAAAATGTGAAGTTTTCGCTCAATGAACGAACTTGGCCTTTTCGCTTCATCACACAAAACAACAGGAGCAGAACCAATGTACTGTATGTGTCATTAATCACTCCAATCTATAGAGCAGAAAATTAACAGGGTGTGTTTTGTATAGATATAAAACCAAATTGGATTTTTGTTGATACATTTCAGAATAAATAGCAAGCGTTTATTGAATTCTAGTGCATCAGTCCATACACATCAGAGCAATGTCATTTAATAAAAAAATTAAGATTCAATAATAAAAACCATGCCATTTCTATAAGTATAATTATTTTCTGTTTAGCTTTAAAATTAAGAGCTTAGTATATATTTGTATTTATGTTGTATTTATTTATACTCTACGGAGAAACTGTAAATATACAACATATTATATTATATCTATTTTATATTTACAGTCAGAACTCTCCGTAGTGTGTTTTATGAGGAACAGATAATCAGTTTTCTTCTGTTCTATTTATCCATACCAGCCCATCTATGTATATATCTATCTATCAATATGTATTTATATCTATATTTTTCTCTAAGTAAATCTCCATCTACCCCAGAATTTCCCAGAATCCATTAGGAGTTGCTCTCCGTTATTTACAAATGCACCTGTGAGTAAACAGGTTGAGGGGGGGGCGGCGGGTTGAGGGGGGGCGGCGGGACGAGGGGGCGGCGGTATTTTAGGGGGTAATGGGGGGGGCTTGGGAGGTCGGTGGGTTGAGGGGGGCGGCGGGATTTTGAGGGTGCATTACATTTCTTAATCTAAAATATATATATACTTCTTCATACATTGACACATACACCAACAACTCTCCCCTGGTTGTGTCTCTCTCCAGGAGAGACAAAGAGAGCTCGACTCATTCAAAACCAACCCGCAGCTCTAATATCTCTGACTCTGCTGAGTGGCTGACCTGCTCTGCCTCCTGTTAAATCAAACAGGTTGTCACGGATGGAGCGGCGTAGTGCGGTGAAAGCCATGTGCAGAGCCAATAGATCCGTTTAACCAGGTTTATTAAAGACAACCTGAACATAAAACAAACCGAGTACGGCGAAAACACACTAAACTGTGAACTTAAATCAAAGATGCCCACATAGCGACTTACACACAAACGTTTAAGAACGACAGCTATATATATACAAACACTCACCTCTAAAACACAGTGACATGTAGTAACAAACAATGCTAAGCAAGGAGTGACTTGCTAGCGACCCCTTTTATCCCCACATAAAGTGACAGATTACTAACAGCTGTGACCACGTGAAAGAGGAAGTAATCACAGCTAGTGAACACAAAAACACGGAAGTGGATCACCGAAATGGAAGTGTAGCAACGCCACCACACCAATCGTGACACAGGTGGTCATTCTCTCACAAATCACAAGAGCAGGAGACCATTTGCCTCAAACAGGCCACTGTCTCCATCCACAGAGAATGTCTGTTGGATTTTGTGTGTTTGAGTGCCTCTTCAAAGTATTTTATTTAACTGGTTTTCAACCCAACTTTACAACCTGCTTGAGGGTTACTTGAGGTGAAAGACAATCCCCATGTTGTCGTGGCTAATTACTGTGCCCTTCTGTTCCAGGCTTGGGGACCGCGAACAGTTTCATAGTGGCATGTTAGAGGACATCACAAGAGTGACATCTGATTCTGGCCAATTAAAACAGAGAGGGCTCATTGTGATTGGAATTGCGATCGGTGGTGACGTGTCTGAGACAGGGGGAGGTTACGGCTACACAAGGTGGGATTACTTTTTTAGGACGGCCACTTTCAACGGGGTGATCATGTGTCCGGAGAGAGACATCGTTGACTCAACAACATTTAGCTACCAGGAAGTAGTAGTAACTGGAAGTAGTAGTAACAGGAAGTTGTAGTAACAGGAAGTAGTAGTAACAGGAAGTAGTAGTAACAGGAAGTAGTAGTAACTGCCTGTATATGAATGATGCTAATACGGTAGCCTTTAATTGTGTGATCTGTGTGTAGCATTGCGAGCGACCGTAGCCCAGAGGGCGATGGGGGTCGGCCTACTTACTGTGCTGGCAGTGAATACCGTTGAATCCGATTGGACACTTGCAGACGTAGCCTATGAACGTGTCGCCTCTGTAGGTCTCACTGATTTCACATATTCCTCTGTTGTGGCACGGGTTCGGCTGACAGGGTCCTGGTGGAGGGGGGCAAACCGGAGACAAAACAGTTTCACATTATCCATATGGTCTTTTGCCAGTTCTTCTGAACAGATTAACTTCGCAGTGGTGATGTGTTGAAATTCGGTCTTTTTCTTTTGTCTGACTGAATTAATACTCTGAGATATTGTACTGACACTGACAGATACAATGATAGCTAGAGAGATGGAGAAGGAATGATAGATGATATGCCTGTCATTCATGGAGTTATACTTCTAGAGTTCTGTGAGAACGCCCCAGGCACAGAGGCTTTGCTAACTATCCTGGAATAACCCCTTTTTCAAAAAGCTGCATTTCCTATATAATAAATACAACCACACAGGAAAAATAGATATGTTTTAGGCAAAATTGACATTTCAATTACAGCACATTTTCTTTGAATGGACGGAATGTCTGGTCTGTCTTAGTTCAAGATGATTCATAACATTCCTGTGTTTTTCAATTCTCTTTTTTCTGTGTTACCTCTAAGGGAACATTAATGACAGCCAAAGCTTAGATTCATCAACATTTTACTGCCCTCAACATATTGTTAAACACAGTGCTATAAAATGGCTGTGTAACACTCTGCATTTGCCTTTACCACATGCAGCAACAACTTTCAAACGTGTCTCACATCAAATTGTACTTTTTCTCTTGACTGAGAAGTCCTATATGGGTGTACATTACCAAGTTGGGCCAGTGATGGTGGCCATGTCGTTGGTGCGGTTAAGTGTTTCTGCCTCTAAACGTTTTGTGTTTAATGACTCGCTATTGTGAGCGTAATCTGATTTCAACCAGTTATCGGTTTTCCCGTTCGTTGTATGCTTGTTATAAAATAGAACCCACAAACGTGAATATTTGCCTGCGCCTAATTCCTCCAAACTACAACTACAAAGTTAAAACATAATTTGTGGTTAAAATAAACTGGCCACTCTTAAATGTTTCAAACAATATTGACAACATGCTAAAATGATAATTTCCCAATCAATTGTTTTTATAACTGCTGGCTCATGAATCAATTTTGTCTGTAATTATGTGTGCTGCCCTGGGGAATTAGAATCTCCTCATTAGACCAGAGAAAAAGAGTGCCCCCTACTGGCACTGGTGGTACGCGTGGTGACACTGGAACGGGTCACCATGTATTTTCTTATTCTGATACCGATAAACACATGCCAAGTAAACAAACACAGCCTCAGTATAGGAGAACATCAATTATTACTAGGGAGATAGCGCACGTTGTGTCCGTGCTCGGAAAAACAGGTCACAGTTGCCATGAGGTGAGTGAGGTTTTGCTGTTTGGACAATTGATTGGGGCAGGAAAGCACCCCTTATTGAATAGTGGCAGCAGCCTCAACCAATACGCTGCCATTTTCACAGAGAGCAACCCTGAGCCAATAGAGCTGTTTAGAACACAATAAAAAGAGATTTTACCGACAGCCGAATTTGATAAAACATTGTTTCCAATCACTAATTAATACATCATTAACATAAACTGTAGTCTCATACGATCACATAAGGCAGTATGGTTATTTGGGTCGTGTATCACACCTACTCTCTTGAGTACTATTGTTTAGTTACGCTTTAGTCCTCAGGGTTCACCATGCCCGGACATTACACTGTATGTATATATTATTTAATTTGAATCATTCATAGGGTTGTTGTGCCATGGTTATTAAGGTGACCATATCTGCAGCACCTCTGTTGAGTTCCCTCTCACTTTCACAGATATCACTGAGGACCACATTGAAAATGCACCTTTACACTTTCTAGTTAGTATAGCCCCCACTAAGCCCCCCCCCAAAACGCTTTGTAATTGTTCTATAGTTAGTTGCGCTGAAATTCTTTAACACCTGCTATAAACAATCTACCCCCCCCCCCCCATAGCCCCCCAATCAAAATTCTCTGCCACCGCCCCTGATGTCCAGGTTTGTAAAATCCCTGGATGTCACTGAGGAATTATTCATCAAGTGTGAGCGCTAATTATCCCACATGTGTGGGAATTTATAATGGTCATGTCTTGTCTTGAGGTCTTGTCGACTCGAAACAACCTCGTTTTCTGGACAGCGGTAAAAGATTGTTGTGCGTTTTCCATAATTCGACCAACTACATCCTGTTTTATAAAATCTCAACTTTTATCACTGAAATAGAAACGTTTTCGATTATTGTAAACGATAAATCTCCACTTCTCAACATCTGATACATCTTGTCTGAACATAGATATGCCCAGTTTGGGTTCTTTGTTGTTGGTCATCGGTAATAGAATGTCTGTCTCTAGGGTTTCATAAAAACTATATAGATCGTGAAATATTAAAAGTATTTTTAAGTAGCAGGAATTATATGTACTGTTATATCTGGAGGTCCAGGCAGACGCACTCTCTAGAGTTCTCTAGCATGTAAGAGGATTACTCTGCCTTATTGGTCACTTGCCCTAAGCTATGGTTGGTATCTTCTCGGTGAAACAGAGAGTTGCCCCAATCTGATATATGTTCCTAGTGGTCCTGAAGGAGTCACTTTACACCTCATTCAGGGACTCATCATCACGAAGATCTGGCCAATCGAGCTTCACTCTGCCCCTCCTGTCGTATTTGAAAGTACACAAGTTGACTCGTTCCGTCTGATTTCACCGATCACAAACACTTGTGGATAATGCGCCCGGATTGCGGTGCCCCGAACCCAAAAACCCAAACAGCATCACAACTCTTTGCTCCGTCTGAGGTCATATGAGGTCATATGTTCCCCCGGTCTTCTCTGTGTTCAAGTGGATGAGGTTTTTAAAGACGTGAATAGACCTTCTGGGCCGTCCGCAGATTGCAGCCCGCGGTGTGGAGCGGTTAGCTAGCGGTGTTTCGTAGGGTTTTTCATTAGAAGCTCTTAATCTGAATCATGGTTCTCACAGACCTGATGGAGAGCTGTTCTTGAGTGCCCACATACGGTTGGAGAGCTGTTCTAGAGTGCCCACACACGGTTGCAATGGCCTACTTAATCATATTGGTGACAATGTATCTTTATTTGCTCCAGACTTACATCACCTTATGCAGTATGACAATTCTCCCCTTTTTTGGTGTTGATTGTGTTTGTTCGGGCTGTGCTCAACCATCATCTCAGTTTCAGCTTCAACCTTTATGGCAGAGGTCTGCTCTCTGCTCTGCTGCTGCTGGTGGACGTTCTCACCGTCTGTCCATTATCTCTCTTTAATGTGAGACTGGCATGCAACACGTTCCACAGATATGTTAGTGTCCAGTGGTCCGTAGACAGCTCTGTCTCTTATTAGCTTGTCTCTAGGATCTGACGAGGCATACAATGCCGTGATAAAATAATTGACACTTTCATTTGGCTGCTGTTTTCTGGAGTCACACCTCGGCTTCTCATATATCACATTTCCTGTGAGGTATTCTCAGAATTCGTCCTCCACTGTGTTGCAATGTACAGTTTTTTCCGGAGCCTTTGTTATTCCTAATCCACAGATAATACAGTACAGTGCATCAACTTTTAGGTGTAGCTTTAACACTTTGCCTAGCAACCAAGGACCTTTGCTGGCTTGCGCCTCACGCTGCACAGATGTAGCAAGGTAGTTTAGCATTAAAGCTTACATGAATTCCTCCTTGTCTGGGATCTACTTTAAAGGGCCACTTCACCGAAAAAAAAATGTTTTTCTCACTTATCATGGTGACTTATGTAGTAGAAATGTGAAATAATTTTTGAAATTGGTGCCTTCTAGGCAGAGAAAAAGATTAAAATGTGTTTTTGGCTAATGTGGATGAAATATACCAAATCCCAGAATGCCCTTGTTTCGCTGCTCTACGAGTCCACTCCCAAGCCACGTCTACCAGTTCGAGAGTGCAGGCCGAAGGGAAGGCTAGCTACTAATTGACTGGAAAACCGAAGACACCGGTTAACATGAGTCTCCGTGACGAGTTTCTTGATAAAGAAATTTAAATACTAGCCTTGCGTTGTACCGGGATGTACATCCAACACAAGGAAAGGACATGTAGTTAGTTTCCATCGTTTTCCCGTTGAACATTTAGAGCGGTGCAAACAGTGGCTGCGGGCTATCAACCACCCCAAGTTCCGAGAATATTTGTAATTAATAAAATAATTTACATTTCTTCATATTTCCCTGTACTCTTTTGTAAATCAAAGTAATACATTATAGACTTTGAACTTTTATTGTTTTTAAACATAATATAAACAATTTCACACTCATAGCTCTTCCAGAGCATCAGCAGTTTCTTGATAGCCACAGTATTGTCCGTCACTAGCTGGAAATCTCTGTCTGATGTCCTGAACAACACAGGCAGGCAAAACAATACGATATAGCCTTTCCCCAGTCTCTCTCCTTGCAGGACCCATTCCACGAAATGACGGTAGGCTGTTCGGCGATATTGTCTGAAAACAATAAGCACAATGTTAGCAATGCAAGCTATTTGCACCTACAATAGGCTAGCTAGCATATATGTAAATATAACCGATAGCTCAGCTAACTGACGTGAACAACAAATAAATACTCACTTATACTGAAGCATCCGTTTGTCCCTCCGGGCTTTGGCTGGCGTTTCCAATTGACCTTCGGAATCCTGAAATAAGTTTTCAAAACTCATGTGTGGATCAAAGCTGGGGTGCTCTATTACGCATGCTGGCGGTCCCGTTTCTAATGCAGATTCAGTTATTTCTTCAAGAAGAAAATGGCATCGCTGAAATTCGCAACAGCAGCGGGACTTTATCTGTGTCCATAGGCGCACAGCGAGAGCACTGGCACCACCAGTCCGCCCCAGCTCGACTCTGTACGGGCTCTTCCTCATGACCGCCATGCAAGCTTCGCTCCTCTGCAGCAGCAGCCTCTTGTTCCTCCGTCAACCGCAACTGTTTTTCGCTGTATTGCGGCTCTTACAGGCAGCCACGAACATCGGATTCGGCCAACAGATCTTCAAAATCCCTTTCTTCCATTTCGTCTTCAAAATTACATTCTGCCATTGTGTTTAGTCTAAAACTCGCATTTCTCCACAACAAGCAAGTTCGGGTTAGCTTAGCTACAAGATGGCTGACACTGTTTTGAGAATCTGTGACGAGGCCCCACCCCATATGGGCGGGTTGAAAAAAATGCGGAAGTAGCATCTACTTCTGTCTGTAGTTTATAGCCTCTTTTAAAAAATCCTCCAATGACGTAAAAATCGTAATTTTACGTCATTGGAGGATTTCTTTCCTGACTTAAAATCAAGATATATCTTATCAGATGGAGTTAAGAGGTGGGAGTAAGGTCATTGGAAAATACTACCATTTGTCTACCGATACAAAGCTAAATGCAAAATTGGTGAAGTGGCTCTTTAAGGATTGCATTTTCCTAACATCATTGACGGTTCTGCTGAGTACATGGTGGGAGGTGTTACTTGCTTGACCAGTAAAAAAAACAATTTGGCAAACGAGTCATCAATTAGGATAATATTGTCTTTAGCATATGGAACGATGCTGGTCTGCAAATTGATATATTTAACAATCGCCAATAGGCTTCCCGTCTTTAACATCTCCCTCATGTATCCTGGCCACAGCCATTGTGGAAGGAATGAGTCATGTGTCCCACGTTCAGCTATGACGGCACATTCAGCAGCATGTTTTTTCGCATCGCATTGCACCAGCAAATTGAGTGGAAGGCCATTCTGTTCGCATGCTAGTCTTGAAGGATGCATTTATGTGGATCTGGGTGTCGTCTGTTCTCCAGGATGCAATATGTCGAAGATTTTCCATCAGAGGATCTGTCTCGCATCAAATTTCCCATTATCTCATTTAGTTATGATAATTAACCAATGATTTTGCACGTGTCCTTAATTTCCCTTGTAAATGTATGTTATTGTTGTTATTACAAATTAATTGATGTGGTATAACTATGTAAAATTGTTTTGCCTGTTGAGGTTTTAAGTAAATGCATTTAATAAATGAACATACGCAAGCAAACGTTCACAAATCTCACACTATGTGCAGAAACGATCAAGTCTTTTCTGTGTTAGCTGATGCGTATGATCAGAACATAATACTAAAGGAATTAAGGTTAACTGTCTCGTTCAAGGACAGAGTGACAGATGTTTCACCTTGCCCGCTTAGGTTTTAATCTATCAACCTTTTAATTACCAGTCAGATGCTCTAACTGCTAGGCTATCTGCCCAAGTAAAATTTGACAATTATATGGAAAACGCTGAAAGGATAGTGAAATTAACTGAGAACAAAAATAGCAGTGCATTTCGCCATCTTTCTCCAAGGACAAAGAACCATAATGATAGATAATAACTATGCAAGGGACATTGTGGCAGAGCGGAAAAATCTGCATCTGCCAAATCAACAGATTGTGAGCTTAAATTATAACTGGGCTCATATTGAAAATTGTCAAAATCCCAGGGGGGACCGTGACCCTGAAGTCATCGCTAGAGTACACCTGGAGGACCGTAATATGTAGCCCCAAAACCTAGCCCTAATGTATAATTAAAAAAAATGTAATAGACGTGTTAACGCCAGTCCACGACAAAAGAGTAGCAACACCACAAAATAAAAACTCAGTGGACCATTGTTCTTCAAAACGGACACTAGCAAGTACCCGACATGTTGTTGACAGTTGCCCGCAGTTGTATTGTGTTTGAATCCCAAATGAGGGTAACCCTATCAAAGTCAAGCCTGTTTCGCGGCCGCAGTTATCAGTTAAACTGAGACTGTTGGCTAATTAGCTGAACAGAGGGAACTATTACAGCTTTCACAGAGGCCTTGCTCTCTGAGGGGAGAACGTGACAAGCGTCAAGGCTCTTTTGACGTGACAATGTTCAACAGAACAAAGGAACTCTGACAGCTAAGTTGGCATCAGCAGGGACAGAGGGAGAGAGAAAGGAGGAGAAAGAGGAGATCGAAACTCAGTGGTCTATATTAGCATGGTGTTCTTTGAGATGTCACACTGCTGTAACAGTCTTTGTCCTACAACATTGTGTTCTTTACTGCTATTGTTTGTGCGTGTGAGCGAGCGTGTGTGTGTATGGATGAGGCTAGAAGGTTGGCTTTGTTCTAGGTGAGCCAGAATAGGCTTGTGTGCACTAGCCCGTGGCCTGTGATTGATCTGGGACATGCTACGGCCAGCGCCGTAGCCACAGTTACCTTTCGGCCTGAAACGAGAGCCAAATCAATCAATGGTGAAAACCTGACCAGTGCTTAAACACAAAGACTCGTCCTACGTTTCCTCTAACATCAATCACTAGAGGCTGACATTTTGTCGGATGCAGTCAAGCCCCTAAATGCTATTTGGCAGATTACAGGAACATCACGTATTTCCAAAGCTGGTGGATGTATATTTACCAAGCTAAAATATAATTCAGTTCAAGGATAATCAATATACATTTCAGACTGGAATCTAACATCAGATCCCTGTATGTACACTATTTTTAAAATCAGGCACATAGTAAGCTGAAAAACTGTCATGATTCTCGCTAGGTATAGTGGAAACGAGCCAAGCGCAGAGGGTTTTCCCCATTCGTGGAGTTTTATTACACAAACAAAACCAACAAACGGAAACTAAACTTGCACAAAGTGACAACTATAAGGAACTGTGATGTCCCAAATTAACAAACAACACTCTCTTAAACCGACATGTAACATGAGAAGCCCAGTGCAAACCACACCCAGTGACATACATACACCTCCTAATTATCAAACCACACCCAGTGACATACATACACCTCCTAATTATCAAATCACACCCAGTGACATACATACACCTCCTAATTATCAAATCACACCCAGTGACATACATACACCTCCTAATTATCAAATCACACCCAGTGACATACATACACCTCCTAATTATTAAACCACACCCAGTGACATACATACACCTCCTAATTATCAAACCACACCCAGTGACTTACATACACCTCCTAATTATCAAATCACACCCAGTGACATACATACACCTCCTAATTATTAAAACACACCCAGTGACAGTGACATACATACACCTCCTAATTATCAAACCACACCAGTGACTTACATACACCTCCTAATTATCAAACCACACCCAGTGACTTACATACACCTCCTAATTATCAAATCACACCCAGTGACTTACATACACCTCCTAATTATCAAATCACACCCAGTGACATACATACACCTCCTAATTATCAAATCACACCCAGTGACATACATACACCTCCTAATTATCAAATCACACCCAGTGACATACATACACCTCCTAATTATTAAACCACACCCAGTGACATACATACACCTCCTAATTATCAAACCACACCCAGTGACTTACATACACCTCCTAATTATCAAATCACACCCAGTGACATACATACACCTCCTAATTATCAAATCACACCCAGTGACATACATACACCTCCTAATTATCAAACCACACCCAGTGACTTACATACACCTCCTAATTATCAAACCACACCCAGTGACTTACATACACCTCCTAATTATCAAACCACACCCAGTGACTTACATACACCTCCTAATTATCAAATCACACCCAGTGACTTACATACACCTCCTAATTATCAAATCACACCCAGTGACATACATACACCTCCTAATTATCAAATCACACCCAGTGACATACATACACCTCCTAATTATCAAATCACACCCAGTGACATACATACACCTCCTAATTATTAAACCACACCCAGTGACATACATACACCTCCTAATTATCAAATCACACCCAGTGACATACATACACCTCCTAATTATCAAACCACATCCAGTGACTTACATACACCTCCTAATTATTAAACCACACCCAGTGACATACATACACCTCCTAATTATCAAACCACACCCAGTGACATACATACACCTCCTAATTATTAAACCACACCCAGTGACATACATACACCTCCTAATTATTAAACCACACCCGGTGACATACATACACCTCTTAATTATCAAATCACACCCAGTGACATACATACACCTCCCAATAATCCAACCACACCCAGTGACATAAATACACCTCCCAATTATCCAACCACACCCAGTGACATACATACACCTCCTAATTATCAAATCACACCCAGTGACATACATACACCTCCTAATTATTAAACCACACCCGGTGACATACATACACCTCCTAATTATCAAACCACATCCAGTGACCTACATAGACCTTGCTAATTATCAAACCACACCCAGTGACATACATACCCCTTTCTAATTATCAAACCACACCCCAGTGACATACATACACCATCCAATTATCAAACCACACCCAGTGATATACATACACCTGCTAAAAATCAAACCAAACCCAGTGACATACCTCTTGCTAATTATCAAACTCAAACCAGGTGTGCATAATCAACTCAAACCAAACTGAAGGAAAAGGTGACCAACTCCAAACACCCAGAGGAAAACGTCCTGACTCATGACAATGACAGTACACGAGCAAAGGGGGCGAGCCATACTGGCAGCCAGCTGGCAAAATTGCAAAGATCTTACCTCTGTTGTTAACCAACATACATTGTCTTTTATTCAAGCACAGGAACACAGCACATCTTTTACTGTACATAACACATGCATGGTCCACAACAAAGGGTATATGACATAATGCCATAGCAATGCATATTTGACCAAACTGACACACACACGCTAATGATCCTGCCTATAGTGTTTGGGGGTTTTCTCGACAAGATGACCTTGTATCCATTGTCTGAGAAGCTAGCGTCCACCCAACCCAGCTGAGAATTTACCCAACCTCAACCATCATCAAGCCTGACCCAAAACCAGGGCAACAGAAATAGGAACCCTCCCCCATTTCCACTCCCCTGTCTAAGGATGACAAACATTCACAGGCAGTGGATATAGAGCCTGGCTAACAGACATGACTGCCAAAGGCATAAACTGTCAAGGAAGACTTACTGTATATATGTATTCATATGGGTAATTGAGTCACAACCGAAAGTGAACCATAGTTAGTTTCCACACTATGAACGGAAAAGTTTGGTGAAAGATACTTTAGCGGGTCATTGTTCACTAAAACTCTTTGAGAGCTTTCTACAACTAACCTCTTGCCATGCAGCCTCAAATAACCTTTTTGATATTTGTTTGTGTGTTGTAAATGCCAACCGTCTAGACTGCAAAGGCCCAACATATTACAGAAAGATCTAACAATAACAGTTATCTCCAGACATTACATTGTAGATTAAGCAACCGAAAAACAAGTATCACACTGGGATTCCCCAGTAAACATTTGTCACTTGTTTTCATTAATTAGGCTAAATTAGGAGCTCAAAAATGAGACACATTCTAGACAGTAGTCTGGCTCTAATGTTGGCCTAAATATGTCACTTCCTTTTATTTCTTCTCTGCTTCTTCTGCCTCTTGTAATGGTCTCACTGGTTCTCAGGTTCATGGTCACTGCACCCACAGATCTAAGTCCTCGCTGATAGCAACTGGCATGGATACAAAAGTGGGACACTGTCTTCTGGCCAGGAAACATACCATAGTGCTTCTAATAAGTCAGTTGTTCTTTATCTTTTCACTTATATGCATTCCTATGACGAACTGACTCTTGGGGACATTGGTACGTCAACAAAGGGTGGTTAAGACAAAGTCCAACGCTCATGAAATCCACAGAGAAGGAAAAGAAGGGAGAACTAGTCAGACCAGACGAAATGCCTCAGAAATGTCAGAACAGTGCCAGAGGAGACCTTGGAAGAAAGCCTTTCCTGTTCTGACCTTGTCAGCTAATTAGACCTAATCATGTCCCAATCGGAGGAAGTCACCACCCAAGTGTGGTAAACGCAAGCTGATATTTTCTGAATATGACAATGAGGCATTCTCTCATTTACTTAGTATGGGCATCAATCTGAAACTGAGAGTTGTCTTGCAATTGTAAAGCCTTTGGCCTGGTCGTGATTGTAAATCACAGTTGGTCCTCAATCGACATGTCTGGTTAAAAAAGGAACTAAAATATCAGTTCTAATCTAATGAAAAAAAAAAATATTTTTTGACAGTTTGTTATTTTTCAAGAAATAATGTTTGCTCAATTTATATCAAGCTTCTGAGGTCTGTGAAGTACATTTCTCAAAAGGTGGAATGCACGTGTGGAAAAGCCACAACGAAGAAGAGCGTAGAGATGTTTTTCCTGTTCATCTGGCATGCAGTACATTTCTATACAGTACGGTATATGATCATGTACATGGTTAACAGAGATATGAATAATCAGATGAATATTCACAGCAGATACTTCTGGTGCACCACTGTACAACACTTGGACATTGCTACTTTTATATCATTGAATTAGTAATAAGGACCAAACCATATATGTCAGCACTGCTTCTGACACCTTATTCATTAGAAATAAATCAGCCCATAATTATGCGTACCACATCAGCAACGTGCTCAACGAGCGCTTTAAATAGTGCAGTAGGCTGCATTGAAAGATCATACCCCGATTATGTGGGAAAATCTGAAATAAGGAGAAATTTGCATACAATGTTTTACTCCCACACTCGGAATTACAAAAAGTTGAAAATGCTGTGCCAAGCTGTTCTGACTTCCTTCAGCTTTTCTCGAACACAACGGCAACATATTACACATTCTATGCAGTTTCGATCCAAGTACATCATTATTTAAGACCAGCGCAGAAACAGGGTAGTGTCGTATTTATAAGGAATGTGCATTTGCTACGCAATAAATAGAAGTGCTACATTCTCTTAAATATGTTGTTGATATGATGTTGGTGAATGCTGTTGAAATTTGCCACCCGTTGGCCTTACATACGAACTGACATACACAGTAAGTAGATTACAGTTCCGTTTAAATGTTTTTTGCCTCTTTCCCTCTCACCTTTGACAATGGTGGGAGGAGCTAATTCTTGTCTGAGATATACCCTGATGTCGCGGACAGGTGTGACAGGTGTGGAGCTTCCCCATGCGATCTGACTCACATGTTTGCTCGATGCCCATCTCTTCAGAACTACTGGGGCACCATCTTTAAGACCTTATCGGATGTGTTGGAAGTCACTTTGGACCCTTGCCCGCTGATAGCCGTCTTCGGTCTGCCTGGGGGTGTATAGTTGCCTGTACGTCCCTGCTGGCCCGTCGCAGAATCCTCCTGAATTGGAAGTCTGCCCGCCCTCCATCCGCCTCGTGCTGGCTGAGGGACGGCATGCACTTCCTACGGCTGGAGAAGGTGAAGTTCGCTCTCAGGGGCTCCAACTCCGGCTTCTCCAGGAAATGGCATCCCTTTATCTCCCACTTTGAGGGGCTGGTGAGACTGCCCTCAGATTAGTGTAAATGCTCTGTCCCACTGGCCGGTATCGTGCTGACCGTCTGCTCTCTCTGTATTTAGCTGCTCCGTGTCTGTCTCTCGTTGTTGGTTTTGTCTGTCCTACGTGTCCGTTTAGTGTTGTGCGCTTCGGGTGATGGGAGCCCTATTGACTTATTTTACCTCTCTCCTACTTTGTTGGGGTCCCATTGGGCGAGGTGGGGGTTTCTATTTTTGTTTTGTTTTTTGTTTTTTGTTTAAAAGAAAAAATCCTGGACTACTGTTTATGTCATTCCCTGTTGTCATCTGTACTGTGTCCAATAAAGAAATATATATTAAAAAAAATGTTTTTGCAGAACAAATGTCATTGGGTTTTCTCTCCAGCTTCTGTAGATAAGTACATCTTGAATTATTATGTAAGAAATATTCCTTAAAGATGTGCCCTTGGTGTGAAATTAGACAAAACAGACAAGGGAAGGTTTAGGTGAGAGAAGTTACTGTGGTTTTTAACCCACTATAAGAAAATAACATTATTATGTGAATCTGCATCAAGTGGGCAAAATGTGAAAGGTGTTTCTATTGTCCACATCATCTGCTAAGAGAGAAACTATGATTTTAAGCGTTTATAAGGCAATTTGGCGAAACTTACTATAGAATCAGGGCACAAAGAAAGGAGCCATGAGTCATGAGCCCATTTATCAGTATGTTCCGTGGCTTCTTTTTTCACAATAAATGAATGTCGCTTTATTCTGTTCAGAACAACCAGAGAATATGTTGTACTGCATGTTATGAGTTTGGAGTTTATGATGTTGTAAATGAGACTTGCATGACATCTACTCTGTATTTATAAAGGCAAAAAAGCCTTTCCCAATTAGGGGGTTGAAATTGGGTGCTTAAGTTGTGGCTGTCAATCAAATCCATACCATATGTGAAGCAAAGAGCCTTAATCCAGACGCCATGTACAGCACATTACTGAACACCCAGTGAGTAGAGTCATCATGTACAGAACATGACTGAACACCCAGTGAGTAGAGTCAACATGTACAGTACATTACTGAACACCCAGTGAGTAGAGTCATCATGTACAGAACATGACTGAACACCCAGTGAGTAGAGTCAACATGTACAGCACATTACTGAACACCCAGTGAGTAGAGTCATCATGTACAGCACATTACTGAACACCCAGTGAGTAGAGTCATTATGTACAGCACATTACTGAACACCCAGTGAATAGAGTCAACATGTACAGCACATTACTGAACACCCAGTGAATAGAGTTGACATGTACAGCACATTACTGAACACCCAGTGAGTAGAGTCATCAGGTACAGCACATAACTGAACACTCAGTGAGTAGAGTCATCAGGTACAGCACATAACTGAACACTCAGTGAGTAGAGTCAACATGTACAGCACATAACTGAACACTCAGTGAGTAGAGTCAACATGTACAGCATATTACTGAACACCCAGTGAGTAGAGTCATTATGTACAGCACATTACTGAACACCCAGTGAGTAGAGTCATTATGTACAGCACATTACTGAACACCCAGTGAGTAGAGTCAACATGTACAGCACAATACTGAACACCCAGTGAATAGAGTCATCAGGTACAGCACATTACTGAACACCCAGTGAATAGAGTCATCAGGTACAGCATATTACTGAACACCCAGTGAGTAGAGTCAACATGTACAGCACATAACTGAACACACAGTGAGTAGAGTCAACATGTACAGCACATTACTGAACACCCAGTGAGTAGAGTCATCAGTGTACAGCACATTACTGAACACCCAGTGAGTAGAGTCAACATGTACAGCACATTACTGAACACCCAGTGAGTAGAGTCAACATGTACAGCACATTACTGAACACCCAGTGAGTAGAGTCAACATGTACAGCATATTACTGAACACTCAGTGAGTAGAGTCATCATGACTAAATGTTAATGTACATCAACTGGCAACTGAACAGAGACGTCATGTGTAGATCATTAGTGTACTGCTGTCTTACTGTATTCTGCACTATACTATCTATGACTTCTGCTATTGGTGTTCAAATCTGTCATTTTCAATATTTTCTGCGATTTTGTATGACCTTAGGGAGGGTCTAGTTTGTCTTCCTGCGGGTGTGACATTTGTAGAAGAACGAGTGTTACACATTTTCTATATTAATTCACAAGTTGAAAGGGCACATGATTATCACATTCCTAAAATCAATTGCTATGATACTGACAGAAGCTGTAGCATGAAAATAATACAATTTGTCACTGCAGAATATAAACTGTATATATCAAACGCATTAATGAAAACCATTTCCCTTTTAGGGTCGTTGTGCTATAACTCCACAGTGACCCAATATTCTGACCTCATTGAAACTATCAGAAGCAGAATCAGAGATTGAGAAGACGTCATCAGCATGGAATTATTTGGGCTGTGATCAAGTGACAGCTATTCATTGATTGGAACAGCAAGCAAGTTTAATTATATGGCACAATTCATACATTGAAGCAATTCAGTGTGCTTTACAGAGGAAAATAATAATACAATTATAAAATACATGCATTTTGTATTCACAGCAACCTGTTTACTGGCATTAAGTAAAACATTACATGTCAGTAACTGTGTACATTTTACATATTTATTGAAAAGGTCTTCAGAACCTGGCCAGGAAGTCTTCAGAACCTCCCGGACGTCAGATTTGAGGTCAAATCAATCTAAACTAATGGATAGCAATTACATTTCCAATTAAAAATGACTGATGTGAAATGAAACTGACCCAAACGGTGCCCACGTTTATCTATCTGACTTGTAAAATCAGCAGTTGGTTCACACTAAAAAGCTCTATCTGACAAGTAAAACAAATGATTCAGGAATTTAACAAAGTTTACTATTAGCTACAATTACTATTCAACACAAATATCAAACCGAGCTTCCAACGGGATTTTGAGTAGTTTTATTTATTTGATGAATACTGGGCAACCGCGAGTAATTGTAGATATGCTTTCAAAGGCACCAGATGCTTCATTGGACATGTTCTAATGATCTTAGCCATGTTGTGCACAGTATGCTAATAATAACGTACATCAACGCACATCCAACTCCTCAGGAGAAATGTGAAGACAAGCTCACAGAAATGCTAATAAAGGTACGCTAACCAAACTTACATCATGAGCTATAGGGAGATGAACAGAAAAAAACTGTCAACCTACCGTGATTCATAGCCAGAGTAGATTTTAACCATGAAACATTTACGGACTGTTTGTTAAGGATAATTTTTAAAGAAGACGCTTCTGAAAAAAATTATCTAATGATATAAACACCTACCGTTTAACTAAAAAACAGATGATATCTTTATTTCTGCACTTAAAGAATAATCAGCTGCTATTTTAAGAAAATCAAACAACAAAATAAAACAAAATCATACTATTTTACCTGACATGTTTATTGAAAAAGTTATAAAAATGAACCTTTAAAGTCTAGACTAACCAATTCAATAGACTATAAACCAAACGTTGAAAACAATGTTATGTGCATCAAGAATGTAATTATTCAGTTTTAATTAGATTTAGCTATCAAGACACAGTTTACCTTGAACTCCTTGAGCACTTACGTAATGTTAACCAAAGTTATCTGGAAGACAACTTTGCACACCTTCCTCATGCTGACTTTTTTAAATCTAGTATTGTATCTGGTAAGTGTGCCAGGAACACAATCTCATTTACAGCAGCCACATGGAAGCAACTACACGTTAATGTCATGGTCGAGAACAGAACAACTGATCTTTTCATGTATGACGTGTCTATGATAAGACTGTGTGGTCCTGGGTGGACTACTAAAACATACAAGGAGTTATGTTAACTATGATAGGGCTGTGTGGTCCTGGGTGGACTACTAAAACATACAAGGTGTTATGTTAACTATGATAGGGCTGTGTGGTCCTGGGTGGACTACTAAAACATACAAGGTGTTATGTTAACTATGATAGGACTGTGTGGTCCTGGGTGGACTACTAAAACATACAAGGTGTTATGTTAACTATGATAGGGCTGTGTGGTCCTGGGTGGACTACTAAAACATACAAGGTGTTATGTTAACTATGATAGGGCTGTGTGGTCCTGGGTGGACTACTAAAACATACAAGGTGTTATGTTAACTATGATAGGGCTGTGTGGTCCTGGGTGGACTACTAAAACATACAAGGTGTTATGTTAACTATGATAGGGCTGTGTGGTCCTGGGTGGACTACTAAAACATACAAGGAGTTATGTTAACTATGATAGGACTGTGTGGTCCTGGGTGGACTACTAAAACATACAAGGTGTTATGTTAACTATGATAGGGCTGTGTGGTCCTGGGTGGACTACTAAAACATACAAGGAGTTATGTTAACTATGATAGGACTGTGTGGTCCTGGGTGGACTACTAAAACATACAAGGTGTTATGTTAACTATGATAGGACTGTGTGGTCCTGGGTGGACTACTAAAACATACAAGGTGTTATGTTAACTATGATAGGGCTGTGTGGTCCTGGGTGGACTACTAAAACATACAAGGAGTTATGTTAACTATGATAGGACTGTGTGGTCCTGGGTGGACTACTAAAACATACAAGGAGTTATGTTAACTATGATAGGACTGTGTGGTCCTGGGTGGACTACTAAAACATACAAGGTGTTATGTTAACTATGATAGGACTGTGTGGTCCTGGGTGGACTACTAAAACATACAAGGTGTTATGTTAACTATGATAGGACTGTGTGGTCCTGGGTGGACTACTAAAACATACAAGGAGTTATGTTAACTATGATAGGACTGTGTGGTCCTGGGTGGACTACTAAAACATACAAGGTGTTATGTTAACACATCTGCCCAAATACTATTGGGCATATGTGTTCATGTGTGAGAAAATGAGAAAGAAAAGAAATGTGGACGGTCAGAGAGAAGCAGAAAAGCTGATTGGACGCCAGAAAGGTCATATGATTCACACACACACACACACACACACACACACACACACACACACACACACACACACACACACACACACACACACACACACACACATAACACACACACACACACACATACATACACAATGCCACACACACACACACATACATACTCAATGCCACACACACTGCCAGACACACATACATACACAATGTCACACACACACATACATACACAATGCCACACACACTGCCACAGACACACATACATAATGTCACACACATACATACAATGTAACACACATACATACACAATGTTACACACACAAATACATACATACACAATGCCACACACACACACACACACACACACAGTAGAGGACACAAGAAATATCCCACCTGCCGAAGTCGGTTCCTCACCATCTGCTGCTGTAGAAGGAGAGAACAAAGAGGGGAGAACATGAGCATTAATTTCATTGTCAGGCTTTAACATCACTGGAGGGTAACTTCTGGTACATGCTTTAATAGTGTAACTTCATTATGAACCTGGAAGGTATTGACAGTATAATGAACTTTTAATGTTCATATAATGTTGTAATCAATTGACTGATCCATAACTCATAAACTCCTAATATTCCCACTTTGGGGCACCACCTAACATTACTACCAAAAACTACTCATACAACACAGGTCAAAGGGATTCATTATTCAGAGCCGATAGCATAGAGAAAAACGCGACATATCAGCTACATAGTGGCTATCGCATAACGGCAGTGCTTCAACAAACCTTGTCCCCCTGATGTCCACCGTGGCTTTTAACTTCTGGTCACTGGCCTTTAACTAATATGGACTCTCATTCTGGACCAGTGTACAGTAGGATTACCCTTCATACATATAATCTGATGGCTATACCGTAAGTGAGCGACAGCCGTCTTTATTAAGTCTCTGTTTCTCTGTCCTATGGCCCTGCTACAGCGGACCTGCCACAAGAAATTGAGAACACAGTGCTTATGTTTTCCTACGCTCAGTGACTCGTTCTCAAATGCGTCTCTCACTGTGATGTATTTCAGACAAAACGTATCAACTTCGTTCTCTTTCCAAATGATCAGCCACAGCGAATGGATTTCATAAACGCTACTGGGTGTGTTGAAAGGGTTTCTGCTGTCATATTGATTTAAACATGACGTTGTGATCTAAGCAAAGTGTTTTGTATTTCTCAGGGGTTGAAATCTGTTCTAACTGTAATTGATTTCACATGACTAGAACATGTATTGTTGTTCGTATGGGGATGTTACCAGCAGACGTTGATTACATGAACCTAGACGATTAGACGTTAGATTAGAGTGTAAATAAAGACCCCTTTCTCTTTTGGCAATGATAATCGATTCAGCACTGAAACACGGTTAAAGTTAAGGTTAGTTCTGCCTGAACACATCAACCAACAATAGCAAAAGACTATGATGATCAAATGTATTTGAAAGATCCTTTGGTCCTCTGTAACTGTAACCTCCCAGGGCCCTCCCAGTTGGCACAGCGGTTAGAGGTACTACATTGAAGTGATAATGTCCCCCAACACCCGAGGCATGTCATAGCCAGTCATGACCAATCGGTTTCAAAGGGCGGTACGTTTCCCGGGGCTACGGGAGGCGGAGACTGGGAAGGCAGTCCTTGTCTCACTGCTTGTTCTGACTTCCCGCACTGGTTGGACTACTGGATTGGATGAGATAACATCCGAGTTTATCCCACAAAGCGGCTTCAGAAATGCATCAACATAGACATCTCCGGAATATCCATAGATCCTAACCAGCGGCCGTGTATAAAAGGCAACATCACCCACACTGAGTGAAAATGTCAGAGCTGATGCTATCCAGGAGCAGAACGCCGAAATGGTTGCTTACAAGATGCTCTCTATAAATCCGACTAAGAACCAATCCTAAAACGGCAAATATCTGCTCGAGTGCTTCCGCTGTTTTACTATGATGTACGCTCAAAACGCATTCCTATTAACATCACAATGTGCTTGCAATTAGGGTGAACTGTCTTGCTCAGGGACAAAAAGACTGGGTTCTGACCACGAAACTTCACAAAACCACAAAACCTCAGGGTTTCACCCGGTTGAGCCAAGTGTACTGTACAAATCAGTTGACTTGAATGCCTTTGATAATCGTTCCCAGGCATGCAACTCCAAAACATGCTTGAGACCACCTGCGGTACTGTAGGGATTTTGTTACCGTAGCTGAAATGCTTTATTAACATGCAAACATTCCCGTGGCCGAGGGGCCAGACAGAAACCCAGGGCAGACCAGAAGTCTGTTTCAGCAGCTAGCACCCAGCAGACCACCAATGTCTCACAATATTCCCAGTATATTCCCAGTATATTCCCAGTATATTCCTAGTATATTCCCACTATATTACTACTATATTCCCACTATATTACTACTATATTCCCACTATATTCCTAGTATATTCCCACTATATTCCTAGTATATTCCCACTATATTCCTAGTATATTCCCACTATATTCCTAGTATATTCCCACTATATTCCTAGTATATTCCCAGTATATTCCCACTATATTCCTAGTATATTCCCACTATATTCCTAGTATATTCCCACTATATTCCTAGTATATTCCCACTATATTCCTAGTATATTCCCACTATATTCCCACTATATTCCCACTATATTCCTAGTATATTCCCACTATATTCCTAGTATATTCCCACTATATTCCTACTATATTCCCACTATTTTCCTAGTATATTCCCACTATATTCCCACTATATTCCCACTATATTCCTAGTATATTTCCAATATATTCCCAGTGCCCAAAAATACTACGGAAACATACATACACACTGGAACCATTATCCCGGGAACACCAGCAATTTGCGTCCCGGATCAAAACAGATCCAGACACGATGCTTTGTTATTGGCGCTCCACACTGCTTTCTCCCGCCCGGATAAGAGAAACATTCGTAAGTATGACCGCTGTTCACCGCAGACCGGAGTTCAATATACTGTAATATGTTCCGAGCTTATCACTAAGCACAATACATATGGATTGAATCTCCTCCTGCATCTGGAGTAGGCAACAAGTCATCACCACGCTTAAGCTTATCGATGACAGAGGCCTTCAGTGGTTTATGCTCAGACCCTGTCCAGGTCCTGTTTATCTATGACTGAGCGGATCAGCAGAACACAACATGGAACAGACCAGGGACACTGGGAACCTGTAACCACCAGGACTTGCAGTAACCAAGGCCTTTAGTCTATTAAACAAGGACGACAAATAAAAGATTATACAGCTCACAAAACTCAGGGTTGAAATGTAAAATGCAAATGAATGGTGGGATTTGCCTGTTACCCCGGCATTTGAAGTATTCATACAGACCACACTCTCCCAGGCACTTCTCAAACTCATAGATGCAAAGCATGAACACAAATGCTCCTCTGTACTAATGCATTTTATTTTGTAGGAGTTTCTTGCATCACAAAGTGATATTTATTTTTTCGGGCATTTTTTCCATACTAGCGATTCCTCAAAATCATTTGCAGTTTTATGTTGCACAGAACTCTCATGGCTATTAAGATTTCACTTGAAATACCAGAAATCGACCTAGCGCCAAACAGTATTTGTGGAAAACTGGTCTTGACCAAAAATAGTACACGTTATCGGCTCCATTTTTTGTCACCAATAACAAGAAATATATCACCACCATTGTTACAGCTGGTACTTACGCACCTACAGGTAACTGTTCAGAAGCTTGTTTGTGTCTTTTTGTGGAAACACCAATGACACTAGCATGTCCTTCTAAAATGCATTCGATTAGAAATCCAGTTTTGTTAGAAGAAAACTCGCCCTACTGAAAATACCAAAACATCAGAAAGTCACAAGAAAACATCACAAATACCATATTAGTGACATTATTGGCGAGTCATTAGTATTTAGCTCAACCAATTTGGGTTCATAGAGACAGGTTTTCCCACCTAGCTCTCAAACACATTAATACATACAGATGGTTCCCTAATTTCAATTTAAAGATAAGATCTTTTTTTCCATTTCTGCAGGGAAGTTTCTTTCAGTCAATTACAGGTCACTGTCATTGGTCATATTATTTATTAACCAGGGTTTTCCTGCTACTTGCCTGCCTAGTGACTGTGTGATTGGGCACCAAGTTGTGGCGCAGAGGATGTAGTAAGAATATGTTTCCAGGCAATGAAAGATCAGACATGGGTCAGCAATGCCTGGGCCGAGAAATTAGAGAACGAGATTTAAATTAATGAAAGTTCATATAATGTCAGCTGAGCAGGGTACTGCAGTGTTTTATTTTAGCCAAGTGCTCTATTTTCAAAGAGGAAGAAATAGAATGACATAAGCATAGTATGCGAGTCAATATAGTTTTCTCGAACTTCAACATTTTCTGACGGGACGCTAGACCCTCAAGTACTGAACTTCTCAGACAGAATCATGCCCAAAGGATATTGTACATCAAAACCCACATGCAAATAACGGAGTTTTTCTTCTATCTTCTCGGCAGTCCGTATAACCACAATGACTCTGACAAAGTCCTGGTTCGTCTAATGGTTAATTCAGTGGTGATTACAGTAGTATGACAGTTTATCTGTACCGTGGCAATTTGCCATTAAACCCATATGCGTAAAAACACAGACACTGATGACATATGATAATTTGATAGAACGCATATAAGTGTGTTTAATCTAACTACGGGTGAGGACAGGAAAGACAAAAAAAGATATATGCTATCCCCAGAATTCTGGCAGAAAAGCTCCTTGTGGATTTTTCTCATGAAACAGATGACTCCTCTGATACAAAAACCAAACGACCAAACACATTCCGGAATAATCTTCATTTTAGTTTCCCTTGCATCTCTCGCTAATCAGCAAATGTAAAGAGACAGACACAGAAAAAAAACAGAATAATTGAATCATCTCCTCTGGTACTGTCCGTGGGTGGATCATTTCTGTTGAGTCAAGTCTAGCAATTACTGTCAAATCCTAAAACCTTTGATGTCACAGTCATGTTACTTGGTAAGTATTGTCAGAACACACTCGTATTCACGGCAACGACCTGACAACAGTTAGGGATCGCTGTTCTTCTCAGTCTGCACTGCTAGGAAACCTCGGGGACCATAGTCTGGAAACAGGAAATGATGTATTCTGGGGGCAGCCTTAACACATATGATGTAGTTAAATACCCTTCTCTAAAACTAAGTAGAAGGATGCATTGCCTTGGAAACAATTACATAATACAATACTGGAAAAAGATTTGTGGAAAAATTATATATATTTTTTAGATTGACTCTGACATTGCAACAGGAAACAATGGATGGCTAAAGAGGTTGTCATCTGTCTTGTCCTGTAGACTGGGGTTAGACTGGGTGGAAGAAACGACAATAATTAAAGGGCAAAGAAAAGGAGAGGAGGTGGGCAGGAAAAAGTGATTTAATTTTGGGGTGTATTTTATTTGTTTTGGTAAAAAGAGAATGAAACACAAAAGGGAATTTGAAATGATCCAAGTAATGCCGTGTATATGTTTCTACATTTGTTTAGGAATCTTTATTCTTTATTGGATAGGACATTATAAAAAGACAGGCGGCTTTCTAAAAGAGCACAGTGTGTTTCAGTAGACAGCGGCACATGTCACTGGACAAACCGGCACCACGCAATAGGGTTCTATGTGCAATTAAACATCATTTTGTACATGCATGTGCACAACACAACACACACACACACAAAATGGGAAGTCACACACATAGAAGACAGAGACAGTTCCCATGACGTCACCTCTTATGTCGAGTGCATTCAAATGTTACCGCTGTGTCTAGCTGCTGTCCCGTACAAACATACACACACATAAACACGGAAACATGGCCATCATTTGGACGTCTGCATTCATGGGTTTACGTGTGAAGCAAAATATTATTATTTACACGGTATGCTGTTCTTGGAGCTAGTTGGACAAGAATGAAATATTCTCTGCAATGTTATTTTATTGTGGCTTGCCAAGAAAATAAAACGCTGTTGACTTTGCTCGGCTCGCCTCTGTTTGGAATTGGGGCATAACAAACATTCTTCCATATGTGGTAAACTTGAAAAATGAACAAATGCTCAAAAGAACTGTTGGTCTCAAGTTATCTTCCCATTGCCTCCAAACATTTCTGTGTATTGTTGATAAAAAAGGTACTTTCTTCCATTGTTTGGTAACGCCGGCTTTCAACAAGACATTTTGCTCTGTAATTATTCTGGCCAATATGACTTGCATAAGATTGTGTTCTGATTTCCCTAGCGCTACATCAGAAGAAATCGCTCAAAGCAATGCGGACAACATTAGAAAACTACTCAAAAGATGAAACCATTTTCAGGAGGCTTTCCAACATCAAATTGCAATTATCTCATTGAGAGAAAACTAAAATGCAATCAACTTGCAAACATACTATAAAAATCACCGCCCCTCGAAACATTAGAAAATTGTGGCGTTAAAATAAATCAGAGGCAGAAAAATTGGTTGTTCAAAAACAATCAAAGTCAATGGTATCTTTAGTGACAGCTTTGAATGACAGTGGCTGCAAAGGTACAGTTTAATTTCCAGTGTAAAAGAGTCAACACATTTTCTACGTTTTAAAGCAATTGGTTGATTACAATTTGTTGCATTTTGCAGTTGTACCACTATAAACTGACACTATTCATGTAAAGAAATATACAGAGAAGTATCTACAATACTAGATAATTTACATTTATATTATTATCTAGCCTGTCATAGTGGTAGAGCAGAAGCGGTGCCAATAAGCCATAGTAGATGCAACAGTGTCAAAAAACAACACCTTTACCTAGTTACACAGACCCGTGTAACTTAGCCAACCAGAGCTACAATTTGCCAAAATGCAAGTTATACATTTTTACTGAACTGTTTGTTTAGAGACAGAGACAAAAGAACAAAGAACAACGCCTTTAAATTCCTCTTAATGTTTTACTGCAAACATGTTGATACCATGGTATTGGTCCTACATTTGGGGACATATGTATCAGTCCAGATAAAATAACCATGACATGCAGGTAAAATACAGGCAGCTTCTCCCTGACTTGTCTACATCAACAACACAAGAGCGTCGGTTTGCCAGAATGAGGAGCAAACAATCTAATGAGGGAACAATAAATTAAACCTTTACAGCTAGCCTGCTAACACATGCTAGTCTGCTAATAGATGCCAGTCTGCTAACACGTGCTAGTCTGCTAACATATGCTAGTCTGCTAATAGATGCCAGTCTGCTAACACGTGCTAGTCTGCTAACACATGCTAGTCTGCTAACACACGCCAGTCTGCTAATTACATGCCAGTCTGCTAAGACAAGCTAGTCTTCAAATACATGCCAGTCTGCTAACACATGCTAGTCTGCTAATAGATGCCAGTCTGCTAACACATGCTAGTCTGCTAACACATGCTAGTCTGCTAACACATGCCAGTCTGCTAACACATGCCAGTCTGCTAACACATGCTAGTCTGCTAATAGATGCCAGTCTGCTAACTTATGCCAGTCTGCTAACACATGCTAGTCTGCTAACACATGCCACTCTGCTAACACATGCCAGTCTGCTAACACATGCTAGTCTGCTAATAGATGCCAGTCTGCTAATAGATGCCAGTCTGCTAACACATGCTATTCTGCTAACACATGCCAGTCTGCTAACACATGCTAGTCTGCTAATAGATGCCAGTCTGCTAACACATGCCAGTCTGCTAACACATGCCAGTCTGCTAACACATGCTAGTCTGCTAACAGATGCTAGTCTGCTAACACCAGTCTGCTAATTACATGCCAGTCTGCTAACACAAGCTAGTCTGCAAATACATGCCAGTCTGCTAACACATGCCAGTCTGCTAACACATGCCAGTCTGCTAACACATGCCAGTCTGCAAACACATGCCAGTCTGCTAACACATGCCAGTCTGCTAACACAAGCTAGTCTGCAAATGCATGCCAGTCTGCTAACACATGCCAGTCTGCTAACACATGCTAATGCGGTTCACATGATAATTGGAACTTGCATGATCTGAGGCTTATGGCCGTGTATCGCTCCAGATCGGACCTCATTCAACGACAACATTAATGGGTCTATTGTGGTGTCCATTGTGTTTTGTATGTACGTGGCCTTACTGGTTTCTCAATTCTGTCGAACCACAATGCACCAAACCAATGTGTTATGGTGACGTCTATTGAGATTATGCCTTATGGAACCTGATGCAATTTAACTCCATTTTTTATATACTTCAGTTTGGAAGCAAATGAGTTCATTTCAGCCTAACAGTTAACAAAGACATAGGTCATGGCTCACATCACCATCACATATCTCTATCAAGTTACATGCCAACTGCTGCGTTCTCTGTGAGAGACGTATCTATACACTTGGTGGAGTAGATAGTAGGGAGTAGTCAGGAGTGATGAGCTGTGTGCCAAGTTAAACATGGACTAATATCAAAAGTACACAGTGCTCCCAGGCAAGAACAACAAGGAGTTCACGGACAGAAAAACCTTATGAAACACCATGGCTATTTAGATATTTAAAAAATGTATGTCAATTTCCAAATGTCAGCCATGTAAAACATTCTAAGACCTGGAAATGTTCTCAAGACTACTGAGATGTATGTTCAAGAGACTTGGAAAGGTTCTAGAGACTTTTTGAATAGCGATCTTAAGACCTGTATGTTCTAAAGACTTCTCGGCCAGGTTCTAAAGACCTGAAAAGGATTATAGGGTAAGGGTTAGGTGTTTACCACAGTTTTTAAGTAAAACTTATATGAGTAAACTAAGCTAACTATTTAGTTATGAACTCCCATACGCATTCACACGCAATGCCTTACTATACAGGTAAATGTATATACTGTACCGATATGTATATATATATACTACGCAGATGAAGCAGTCTCAGACGGAAATTATGTATGTAGCTAGTGCAGCAACATGTCAGCAACGTGTCAGCAACGTGTTTCACATTTTGTCATTGTCATTTGTCATGTCCAACGTCTGCAACTGATTTGCATGTATTATTGTTCCTGGCCACACCCTGTCAGCACATTGTTCAGCTAGCAGCAGATCAGATTAACAGATTTTGGACAGCACCCGACTCATAAGATAACCACAGCACTACCGATACCCTGACTCAGAGTTCTGCATCGGTTCAGACGTAGAAGATAGATGGAAATCTCACCCAATCAGACCTGACTCACACACAGAACTCTCACTGCCTGATACAATGAAACCAGCAGAATAGCTGGAAGACTCTGTCCAGCCTGCCTGACAATCATGTGACCAGTCGACGGTACATCTTTTTAAAATAACCGGTGGTACGTTGAGGGACACCGATGTAATTAGAATTGTGGCAGTGTCCTTGCTGAATTATTAATAAAATCATCAAATAAACGATCAATTCATTGTGCACTGAGAGATCACAGTGACATCTGAACAACAGTGAGCGGTGCCGACCTGCCCGGTGACATGACATGAATCCACAACCCAGAACCCACAGCTCAGAACCCACAGCTCAGAGCCCACAGCCTAGAACCCACATCTCAGAGCCCCTAGCCCAGAGCCCACAGCCTACAGCCCAGAACCCACATCTCAGAGCCCACAGCCCAGCACCCACAGCTCAGAGCCCACAGTTCAGAACCCACAGCCCAGAGCCCACAGCTCAGAGCCCACAGCCCAGAACCCCAGCCCAGAACCCACAGCCCACAGCCCAGAACCCACAGCTCAGAGCCCACAGCCCAGAGCCCACAGCTCAGAGCCCACAGCCCAGAACCCCAGCCCAGAACCCACAGCCCACAGCCCAGAACCCACCGCTCAGAGCCCACAGCCCAGAGCCCACAGCTCAGAGCCCACAGCCCAGAACCCCAGCCCAGAACCCACAGCCCACAGCCCAGAACCCACAGCTCAGAGCCCACAGCCCAGAGCCCACAGCTCAGAACCCACAGCTCAGAGCCCACAGCCCATAGCCCACAGCTCAGAGCCCAAAGCCCAGAGCCCACAGCTCAGAACCCACAGCCCAGAGCCCACAGCTCAGAACCCACAGCTCAGAACCCACAGCCCAGAACCCACAGCCCAGAACCCACAGCTCACAGCCCAGCGCCCACAGCTCCGAACCCACAGCTCAGAACCCACAGCCCACAGCCCAGAACCCACAGCTCACAGCCCAGCGCCCACAGCTCCGAACCCACAGCTCAGAACCCACAGCCCACAGCACAGAGCCCACAGCTTACAGCGCCCAACCCCATAACATCAAGGTCACAGCCAATCTGGGTAATGGATCTTATCTCCATTTAGCAGCATGGCATCAGGGAGTGACTGCACTGTCAACACTAATGCTGGCAGCCCAGACGCCACTCACAGAGGTCCACAAATGCTGTTTGTGTCGGTCAAGTAATGAATATTGTACGCTAGAACATTGGGTCAGAGATTGTGGCAATTCATTGGTTAAGCAATCCAGTGTTACAGAAGTCCCACTGAGGTAATCAATGTGTGTCTATGGTCAAATCGGTTTATTGGCCTAGCAATGTCTGAAGGATACTAACAACGGGCTGGAGATTTGATTCATGTATTAGTTTAGCATTCTAGTATGCAGAAAACCAACAGACGTGATCGATATGTGTCTACAGTAAAAATGCCTACTCATAATAAAAAGAAATATGATGAATAAATATTGAAAACAATTACGTTAATCACATGGTCTACATGGTCTAAAAAAAATTGAGAAATTGTTTCTTGATAGATATAAATACATTTATCTGTGGTAGAAATCTCTTACTACGATGGGCCTGTCAATCAAAGTTAAGTCACAGTAACTTATTTGTCTTCCAAACACGTGTATTAAACAAGTAGATGAGCCAGTTACTGGAGTGTGGGACTATAAACTGATGAGCCAGTAACTGGAGTGTGGGACTATAAACTGATGAGCCAGTTAGTGGAGTGTGGGACTATAAACTGATGTCCCAGTAACTGGAGTGTGGGACTATAAACTGATGAGCCAGTAACTGGAGTGTGGGACTATAAACTGATGTCCCAGTAACTGGAGTGTGGGACTATAAACTGATGAGCCAGTAACTGGAGTGTGGGACTATAAACTGATGTCCCAGTAACTGAAGTGTGGGACTATAAACTGATGAGTCAGTTACTGGAGTGTGGGACTATAAACTGATGAGCCAGTAACTGGAGTGTGGGACTATAAACTGATGAGCCAGTAACTGGAGTGTGGGACTATAAACTGATGAGTCAGTTACTGGAGTGTGGGACTATAAACTGATGAGTCAGTTACTGGAGTGTGGGACTATAAACTGATGAGTCAGTTACTGGAGTGTGGGACTATAAACTGATGAGCCAGTAACTGGAGTGTGGGACTATAAACTGATGAGCCAGTAACTGGAGTGTGGGACTATAAACTGATGTCCCAGTAACTGGAGTGTGGGACTATAAACTGATGAGTCAGTTACTGGAGTGTGGGACTATAAACTGATGAGTCAGTTACTGGAGTGTGGGACTATAAACTGATGAGTCAGTTACTGGAGTGTGGGACTATAAACTGATGAGCCAGTAACTGGAGTGTGGGACTATAAACTGATGAGCCAGTAACTGGAGTGTGGGACTATAAACTGATGTCCCAGTAACTGGAGTGTGGGACTATAAACTGATGAGCCAGTAACTGGAGTGTGGGACTATAAACTGATGAGCCAGTTAGTGGAGTGTGGGACTATAAACTGATGAGCCAGTAACTGGAGTGTGGGACTATAAACTGATGAGCCAGTAACTGGAGTGTGGGACTATAAACTGATGAGCCAGTAACTGGAGTGTGGGACTATAAACTGATGAGCCAGTAACTGGAGTGTGGGACTATAAACTGATGAGCCAGTAACTGGAGTGTGGGACTATAAACTGATGAGTCAGTTACTGGAGTGTGGGACTATAAACTGATGAGCCAGTAACTGGAGTGTGGGACTATAAACTGATGTCCCAGTTACTGGAGTGTGGGACTATAAACTGATGAGCCAGTTACTGGAGTGTGGGACTATAAACTGATGAGTCAGTTACTGGAGTGTGGGACTATAAACTGATGAGCCAGTTAGTGGAGTGTGGGACTATAAACTGATGAGCCAGTAACTGGAGTGTGGGACTATAAACTGATGAGCCAGTAACTGGAGTGTGGGACTATAAACTGATGTCCCAGTTACTGGAGTGTGGGACTATAAACTGATGAGCCAGTTACTGGAGTGTGGGACTATAAACTGATGAGTCAGTTACTGGAGTGTGGGACTATAAACTGATGTCCCAGTTAGTGGAGTGTGGGACTATAAACTGATGAGCCAGTAACTGGAGTGTGGGACTATAAACTGATGTCCCAGTTACTGGAGTGTGGGACTATAAACTGATGAGCCAGTAACTGGAGTGTGGGACTATAAACTGATGAGTCAGTTACTGGAGTGTGGGACTATAAACTGATGAGCCAGTAACTGGAGTGTGGGACTATAAACTGATGAGCCAGTAACTGGAGTGTGGGACTATAAACTGATGTCCCAGTAACTGGAGTGTGGGACTATAAACTGATGAGTCAGTTACTGGAGTGTGGGACTATAAACTGATGAGTCAGTTACTGGAGTGTGGGACTATAAACTGATGAGTCAGTTACTGGAGTGTGGGACTATAAACTGATGAGCCAGTAACTGGAGTGTGGGACTATAAACTGATGAGCCAGTAACTGGAGTGTGGGACTATAAACTGATGTCCCAGTAACTGGAGTGTGGGACTATAAACTGATGAGCCAGTAACTGGAGTGTGGGACTATAAACTGATGAGCCAGTTAGTGGAGTGTGGGACTATAAACTGATGAGCCAGTAACTGGAGTGTGGGACTATAAACTGATGAGCCAGTAACTGGAGTGTGGGACTATAAACTGATGAGCCAGTAACTGGAGTGTGGGACTATAAACTGATGAGCCAGTAACTGGAGTGTGGGACTATAAACTGATGAGCCAGTAACTGGAGTGTGGGACTATAAACTGATGAGTCAGTTACTGGAGTGTGGGACTATAAACTGATGAGCCAGTAACTGGAGTGTGGGACTATAAACTGATGTCCCAGTTACTGGAGTGTGGGACTATAAACTGATGAGCCAGTTACTGGAGTGTGGGACTATAAACTGATGAGTCAGTTACTGGAGTGTGGGACTATAAACTGATGAGCCAGTTAGTGGAGTGTGGGACTATAAACTGATGAGCCAGTAACTGGAGTGTGGGACTATAAACTGATGAGCCAGTAACTGGAGTGTGGGACTATAAACTGATGTCCCAGTTACTGGAGTGTGGGACTATAAACTGATGAGCCAGTTACTGGAGTGTGGGACTATAAACTGATGAGTCAGTTACTGGAGTGTGGGACTATAAACTGATGTCCCAGTTAGTGGAGTGTGGGACTATAAACTGATGAGCCAGTAACTGGAGTGTGGGACTATAAACTGATGTCCCAGTTACTGGAGTGTGGGACTATAAACTGATGAGCCAGTAACTGGAGTGTGGGACTATAAACTGATGAGTCAGTTACTGGAGTGTGGGACTATAAACTGATGAGCCAGTAACTGGAGTGTGGGACTATAAACTGATGAGCCAGTTACTGGAGTGTGGGACTATAAACTGATGAGCCAGTAACTGGAGTGTGGGACTATAAACTGATGAGTCAGTTACTGGAGTGTGGGACTATAAACTGATGTCCCGGTTACTGGAGTGTGGGACTATAAACTGATGAGTCAGTTACTGGAGTGTGGGACTATAAACTGATGAGCCAGTAACTGGAGTGTGGGACTATAAACTGATGAGCCAGTTAGTGGAGTGTGGGACTATAAACTGATGAGCCAGTTAGTGGAGTGTGGGACTATAAACTGATGAGCCAGTAACTGGAGTGTGGGACTATAAACTGATGAGCCAGTTACTGGAGTGTGGGACTATAAACTGATGAGTCAGTTAGTGGAGTGTGGGACTATAAACTGATGAGCCAGTAACTGGAGTGTGGGACTATAAACTGATGAGCCAGTAACTGGAGTGTGGGACTATAAACTGATGAGCCAGTTAGTGGAGTGTGGGACTATAAACTGATGAGCCAGTTAGTGGAGTGTGGGACTATAAACTGATGAGCCAGTTAGTGGAGTGTGGGACTATAAACTGATGAGCCAGTTAGTGGAGTGTGGGACTATAAACTGATGAGCCAGTAACTGGAGTGTGGGACTATAAACTGATGAGCCAGTTACTGGAGTGTGGGACTATAAACTGATGAGCCAGTTACTGGAGTGTGGGACTATAAACTGATGTCCCAGTTACTGGAGTGTGGGACTATAAACTGATGAGCCAGTTAGTGGAGTGTGGGACTATAAACTGATGAGCCAGTAACTGGAGTGTGGGACTATAAACTGATGAGCCAGTTAGTGGAGTGTGGGACTATAAACTGATGTCCCAGTAACTGGAGTGTGGGACTATAAACTGATGAGCCAGTAACTGGAGTGTGGGACTATAAACTGATGTCCCAGTAACTGGAGTGTGGGACTATAAACTGATGTCCCAGTAACTGGAGTGTGGGACTATAAACTGAGTAACTGCAGTGCGATGGGTGCGATGCACTGTGTGTTGTGACACATTCCTAACCATCATTGACATTTTCTGTGACATGTGCCACAGTAGACTTTCCGTCAATTTGGAGGAGACAGGATTGTCTTTGTTGCTCATGGAAAAGACTTGGGCGCCAAACCAGACCACTGTCGGTAGCTACTCACCACTGCTGACCAAGAACACCCAACAAGCATTGCCGTTTCAGACGTGCTCAGACCAAGTCATCTGGCTGTAACAATTTGGCACAAGTCTAAGATGCTCAGGTCTTTACATTTACCCATTTCTCCTGCATCCAAAATGTTGACTGTGAGAACTGAGAAATGTTTTCTTACCATCTTATCTACCCAGACCTTGACATGCGCCTTTGTTAGGAGATCAAGATACATTTCATTCGCTTCATCTATGAGTGGTCATATGGTTTGGGTGTACATGAGAGTTCCTGGGAGTAAAACAATATATTTGCAATTCAATATTTGAAAACACCACCTTTTTGTAGACATAAAGCCCAGTATAGATTGAAATTATCTGTATTTTTGTGGCAACATGTTTAAAGTGAACTGCACTGTGGGAAATGATGTCCTCTCATATTTCAACATGCAAAGGTTAATCTCACATACCTCTTAGATATCGTCCCTGCTCTATTGTTTTTTATCCAAAACAAGACTTTAGTGGGTGAGCTGTGACTCAGTATTAACAGGTGGAAACCTTGCAGAATAAACAAGTTTAGGATGACACAATAAGGTGCCAATATAATACACATAATTGGTATTCTGACTGAATCATTTCTCAGCAGAACTCCAAGTACTTAATTTATGACATGACGAAATGCCTCCACTAATAATGTGAGACACAACCCACTAAAATGCTCCCATTGACTTACACTGCCGAGAGTTAAGAAGAAAATGTGTTAATAATATGCACTTTTTGATGATTCTAGGTAACCATGGTTTAGTCATGACACAGGATGCACAAGTTTTCCCTTGCAATGAATTCAATCTCAATGTCAAAACTTTACATGCTATCATCTTACTTAAAAGACACATTTTTGTACATCTTCAGTTGTGTCTTCATCCTGTATAATTTGCCAGTCATGTCAGCACAAGTGCTGGGTAAAGCCAGCCACAAACCAATAGCTATGCAATGGACATGTGGAGTTTATAAAAATACTGAGCTTTCAGTATCTGTTAACAATCATCTGTGTCATTTTATTGATGCATTACATAGATGTCACCAAATAGCCGGGCTTTGCAAGGTAAAACACAATATAATTTGTTGGTAATCCTTGTTTTGTTCATATTTTAAACACATTTGTCTTTAGATTAACTAAAAAATAATAATAACGTACATTAGCATGGAGGACAGATTTCATAGCTCTTTAATTTAGATTACTTTGTTTTCCTCTAAAAAGTAAATTGTGTCACAGCTTGTAAGAAGGCCCTCGAAAAATAAGCATTATATTTTAGACAGAATGGAGAAACACATTTATCGTTTTATGTCAGGCCAAAAGTCAAACTGCCAGAAAAACTGTTTTCACATCTGCTTTAAAGTGCCACGTCTGTATGTAGGTGTTCAACAGCCCTCTTCCTTTCCAGATAAACATCCTGTTTGGATTATATATAGAGACTTGTTGGTAACTAAAATTGTCACATATGGGTGAGCTGTGTTGTCACAGGGTGTTTAGGGGAGAGCACTTCTGTGCATCATGTTGATTAGGAGCACATCTGTTTTGGGTTTATCTAAGCACCGGGCATAGGTTAGTTTATCAGTGGGATAATTAAGGTCCCTGGTTAGGTTCACGGGTGCTTGTGATTAATATAATATTATGTGTTGTTGTAGGTGAGTGTTGTGTTATTTGTCTATTAGTGGAAGCAGTGTAGTATGTGTTTTTGTTTAAGTCGCAATCGTGCTCTTTCATTTCATGTGTAGTTCTTCCGTTCGTGCTACGTGGTTTTGTGTAAATAAACGCCAAACCGAACGTGATTTATGCTCTGCCTGGCTTTCTACACTCCACTGCATTGTATAACGTGACACAAATGAGGAACATCCCATTTAACCATTGCAATACAAAAATGATGTCTGTATCCACATCCAGGGTGAAGTTATCATTTTGGCTGGGTGTACAATACATTGAGATTAAAGATACAGCATTTGTCATTTATTAAAGCAATACAAAACATGAAGCATTTCTGCTCAGGGGAAATGCCAAATGTCAACACAAGATGCATGTTCTAACTAAGGGCTTGTGAAAATACTTTGTCGCAGAGGCACAAGCAAATCTTTTTTATCCAAATCTTGATTTAACATATAATTGTTGAGTTCTTGTTGGGGTACATCAAAAACAATCTGCTACAACCACGACTGTTATGTCGATGACATGTCAGGCTCGCAAAGCTCAAATTTACTCCCGGCAGGGCGAAGAATCTGTCAGATGCTACCAACCCTCTCCAGAGAGTTAAGGACCAAGCCGACTCCAAATGTCACACGGTAGCTTTTGTGCTGTTCAATAAGAAAATGCTTTTACACGTTTTAAAATTGACTGTGCAAAATATTCCACATAAAAGACAGGGACTAGTGTCGGCCACATTGGTTTCATGGCAACACGTATTGTAAAATCTGTTAATAATATGCACAAGCAAGGCAGAGGCTGCTCTGGGGCCCTGTGAAAGTTACCCAAGTTACATTCTGGTGAACATGTGGTCGTGTCAAAGCGCCAGATTCTCGCATTTAAGTTTTTCACGACAAATAAACAGTGTAAATGAAACAAATGAAAACACATTGGGAGGGATTGAGAGTGATAAGGGCGAGAGGGGAGAGAGAGAAATGAGATAAATAAAAGCAAGGATGTGAGTGAGAGGTGGGGTGAAAAAGACATTAAACAAAACCCAGCAGTAGAGAAAAAATATGCAGTTACATATTATATCTCTAGGAATGGCTGGCGTAGAAGACTAACATGTGAAATGATATATGAAAGACAGGGGTGATGTGGTGGAGGGAGACACAAGCCAAGAAGACAGGCTGCCAATTTTAACAATTCAAACGGAGATCAAAGCTCCCCCCACCTGCAAACGAACCCACGAAACCACCAGAGACCCACGAAACCACCACCGCCCAACTTGACTGACATGCCTTCATTCCAGGACCCCGGAAGCAGCGTGGGCTTAAGGTGGGCACGGCCATGGGCACACAGTCCAATGTGACATCTGTGTGGGGAAAGTCACACCATCTTCTCGTTCTGGAACTGAGAAACCAGTGCAACATTCACACACAAAGAGGCCTAATCGGCCAGAACATTGGGGCAGGCGGCGGCTTCATTCGTGCAATATGGAGCTTCTGAATTCCGACGAAACCGGAGCACAATGGGATATGAGGTTGAAGGACGACACACAGTTTTACACCCACGTTTTAAATGGACCTCCGCGTGGTCACTACGTTAAAGGAAAATAGACTTCAAGCGGGAGACATTTTCAAACCATCATTTGTAAAACAGTGTAAAGTTTGATTCACGGTCCACAGTTGTACAACAATACAGTGTATTCGAAGTTTTTTAAATTGACTATATATTGTGCATATCTTTGATGTTGGATTTTGAAAAAACTGAAACATTAATGCATACAGTAAAAAGCTTTATATAGACAGTAACCCCCCCACCCCTTTGTGCTTCACAGAGAGACAGGCCAGTATAATTAGATTTTGTAGAAGTAAAAAAGCCCTTTGAGGGTTTATGTACACTTGTTAACAGACCAGAATGTGATTTGTCCTCATCAAAGGAAAAGCCTCATCCATACCTCTATATTCCAAAAATGGCGGATCTATACACGCGGATGTGAATCGAGAGACAATCTGTACAGTGCCTTCTGTTAATTCAATGCAATTGCTGAAGGGAGTGAGTTTGTTTGGCCACAAAAGACGAAGAGACTGCTGAGATTCTGGGTTTTAACAAGCCAACACAGTCACAATCTGTTACCAAAGAAAGGCAGCAAACTACACAACAAGGGATAAATAGGAGCAGACAAAATGAGATGAGGAGAAGATAAATGGGGGAGGGGGTATATCATCTGTGATGTGCTGTGACAGCCGTAAAAGGTAGCGATGACATGAAGCGGGCCGGCAGTTCAGTTTCAAATCGCCCAATTGCTTTTGGGAGGGTGCCGCCCTAGGAGATGGATCGAGGTTTGGAGATGAGAAAAGCCCTCAGTAGTTCTGGGAATCCAGTGAATGGCTTTAAACCTGGCCCCTCTATTCGGTTAAAGATGAGCCAATGAGATCCGAAACGCAGCAGCAACCTTGTTTCAAACGAAAATGTACAGTGACTGGCAGGAGACATGCATTACGTGACAAACACGCTACTACAATATAGTGTTGCTCAAGTTAGAGAGCTTTCTTTAGATTATTGTGGCCCTGTGAGGAGATGGTCTTTCATTGACTTGAACGTTTGCTTTCCGCCATTCGAACACATGACGTCAGCTTCTGATGTCCGCAGCCCAAACCACAACAGTCGCGGTAAAATGACGACAGTGTTTTTTGGGACCAAACCAAAAACCACTGTCACTGTGTTGTGGTCGTTCTTTCGTCGCTCTGGGGTAGGCGGTTTGTGCCAAGCAGAATCATCCACTGAACTACAGACATAAACACACTACCCTTTGCTGGGGAATTTGCAATGTCTCCTTCAACATCAGTCAAAGGAACTGAGGGTATCTCCTCCCAGCAAGAAGCCAACCGTACACCGGCACCCCGGTCTGACTCAGCTTATCCACACACACCACTTTGTCTGATAAAAGCCGAGATTGAGTCAAAAATGCTTTTAAACTGCGGTAAGAAAGTTCCGAGAACCACACGTCAGCCAAAACGAGTGTGGTCAGACTCGGACTGAATTCATACGGAAAAGCTGAAATAAATAGTAAAATAAGCTTATTTCCCTGCGGGAAGTTTCTATGTAGGAATGGGTTGGTCGCTTTTCTTACCGGTAAAGCCTTCATTATTGCCCGTTACTTAACCTACTTGGTCAGATCCGAACCACGCAGAGGTACATAAAGAGCTACCGACTCGGGCAGAGATCAATACCTCACCTCAACATGAATGAGGGGCATCCATAATGCACTCTGTTCAGAGGCTGTGTGCTTCAGGAGCTAACTGACTATCTTGTTAAATGGACCAATGCTTTTCACAAGCTACACCTATGGCTTAGGTAAATGATGGTTACAAACCACAACATTATGGCCCTTCCTGGGCATCAATCGATATATATTACTTGAACAATGTGTGCTGTCAGAGTATTTTTTCGTAACGTATTTCTCGCATCAGTTATAAAACAGACCCGGTGTTCATCAATGCACTTTGACAGAGAACAACATAGCATTTGACCACCCTGAAGAAACAAATACTCATATTAGACCATTTGCAGGATATGCATGTGATTATTCCCTTTATTTACACATATAATCTAATTATATGTACTATGTGGCAGTGGTGTAATACTCGGCATAGTCTCGGAATCGATCAAATTTTTACGCTGTTTCTTTCGAGACCAGTCGAGACCACAACTGTGGGAATATGGGCCAAGTCAGCAATAATTACATTTGGTTAACTGAACCACCAAGAGTTCCCAAGATCCTGATAAAACACACAGACGTGTGTACATTTTGCAATGACTAGCTATCATCATGGTAAAGATAGTTTGACATTTCATATTTGACAGATATTCAGAAAGCTTCCAGCTATCAAAGTCGAAAAGTGTGTCTGCAACGGGTTGAGGAAAGCCGTAATCAGACACTGGTTGAGGGGATATCCACTGTCCCCTGCAAGGATCCGAGTTGGACACTGAAGTACAGTAACAATTTGAAATATGTCTATTAATCAAACGTACCTAGAAGCCAGCCATCACGCACCAGCCTTGACTCGGCGCCCAACACTGCTGTGTCTTAAAATGAATGATTCATGGGTTGTCCCAGGCCACCGAGCCACTACATTAGTTAGCAACATGTCTGCATCACAAATTATTTGGACATTGATCAAATGAAAATGATTTCGATTAATGAATGCATTTTCATTCTCATTCGGTGACCTTATGGCAACATGAGTGCAGTCGTTAGCACCAATTACATTTGGAAAACCGGACATTGCGGCAAATTGTACTTTTTTGTTTGCCTGTTCACCCGCAGTGTACGGGAACTTTATGCAATTATGCGACAATGGTCAATTATGCGACAATGGTCAGTTAAGACAGTTAAAACAAACACATTTAAAGATAAAATCAACTAAAGGCATATAAACGAACACTATGAATCTGTAGCTGATAATGACATTTATACTATTAAATAAACTTTCCCCAGTGGACAATTAAGACTCTCTATCTATCTATCTGCTCTGCTAGACGGAGACATCGACAAGAATATCAGTTTTATACATGATTTTGTTCTGTTCACCATATATATGAGAATGAATTACATAACAATATATCATCCTTTGAATAGAGGTTACAATCTTGTATTAATTTGTTTTTTTTCACAGCAGATCGATCAAATAGGTGTAGGCTGTGAACTGTAAGAATGGCTTTGTGAATTCTTCATTTTGTCAATGACAGGAAATATTTATTTTACACAATAGTCTTCAGTTTCACACAGTTTCACGTGTTTCATTCATCTACCGACGATGTCACCATTTCTCATTTCATCCGTTTCTGTGCGTACGCCTTGGGTCAGAGTATGAAGGACCACACATTTTACCGTCAAGTTTGCTTTTTATAAATCCCAATTCTTGAATGTAGAGGTGTACGTCTTCTTTGTGCGTACGCCACGTTTATGAATCAGGCCCCTGGTCTTTTATGGTCTTTCTCTTCCACCGCACTGTTCTGGTCTTGGTCTCGACTTGGTCTCGGTTTAGGTGGTCTTGACTACAACATTATACATTTTTGCCATACAGTCATTAACTTATTGAAATAAGAATTATTGTTTATAAGAAATTGCAGTTCACCACATTGCCAAAGTGAAAAGGTGATACAGTAATGTAACATGTGAAGCAAGTCGCTGATATTCTTGTCTGTCTCTCAAATCCAAAGCCAAATTGCATAAAATAGCAAAAAAACTAATCAAGTCACTTCACACAGGGAAACAAGCCTCAAGTGAGGCCGAACAGCTGCTGGCAGAAAATGTTACCCAATTGAAGTTCACACAGAAATGCCACCCGTGGAGCGCTCCAATGCCAGTTCAATGTACCTAAACCAGCACGCATACATCTCCAGAATCCCCAAGTAGCTGAGCCAATGTTTTCTTTGAATTCCTAACTTCTTCTTCTTGCGTTGCCAACGCCGAGGCATCCCCGTATACCCTGACGATAGCTCAGATACCCTCTCCTCTTCACTACCTACACAGCACCACGATACAATTCAACCACTCTGTGATCGTACAGACAGTGGGCCATACTGCGTCCAGTATGAAACACAGGCGCTTTATCAAAGGCACAGGCCATATGTGTTTATAGGGTGCACGTCCCGATGAATGTCGGTTATTCGAGCACATGTACGAGTTCGCCTTATTGACAACCCGCATTTGGTCCGATATCTGCTGCTAAGTGCCTGTCATGTGACATCCCTTTGAACCGCATCATCTTGGTTACTGATCCGCCTGATCTCAGACCCGAGAGGTTACAACATCAAACAGTGGTGAGTGTGTGGTGATTGCTCCCCTCTCTGCTGTCTCATTAACGATGCTCTGCTTCACTCCGGAGCCGAGCCACGAGAGCCCGCCGCCGTTCGAGTCATTAGAGATCCGGAGTTCCCCCCCCCGCCTTTTGCAGCCATCACTTCCAGAGGCCAGACCTATCCCATTCATTCTCACGGCACATTTAATGCGATCCATAAAGGATGTCATGAAATGAAATAGCCATCTGCCTCGAATGCATTGTGATGAGTGTGGAGTGTGTGGTGTGGAGTTTGGAGTTTGGGGTGTGGAGTGTCGAGTGTGGGGTGTGGAGTGTTGAGTGTGGTGTGTGGTGTGTGGAGTGTCAGGTGTGGATTGTGGGGTGTGGAGTGTGGAGTTTGGGGTGTGGAGTTTGGGGTGTGGTGTGTGGGGTGTAGTGTGTGGAGTGTGGTGTGTGGAGTGTGGGGTGTGGGGTGTGGAGTATGGGGTGTAGAGTGTGGGGTGTGGAGTTTGGCGTGTGGAGTGTGGAGTGTGGTGTGTGGGGTGTGGAGTGTGGGGTGTAGTGTGTGGGGTGTGGAGTGAGGTTTGTGGGGTGTGGAGTGTGGGGTGTGGAGTGTGGGGTGTGGAGTGTGGAGTGTGGGGTGTGGAGTGTGGGTGTGGGGTGTGGAGTGTGGGGTGTGGAGTGCGGGGTGTGGAGTGCGGGGTGTGGAGTGCGGGGTGTGGAGTGCGGGGTGTGAGGTCTAGTGTGTGGGGTGTGGAGTGCGGGGTGTGAGGTCTAGTGTATGGGGTAGGGTTTGTGGAGTGTGGTGTGTGGGGTTAAGTGTGTGGGGTGTAGGGTGTGGGGTGTGGAGTGTGGGGTGTGGAGTGTGGGGTGTGGAGTGTGGGGTGTGGAGTGTGGAGTGTGGGGTGTGCATTTAGAACTGTGTCAGAGATCTAGAAAAGGAAGGAATATTTAACAGTACATTGAGGCATTTTGGAGACCTTGTTTGTTAAATGAGTGTATGTAAAATGTAAACGGTTGCCTCATTAGCGTTTCTGTTTGCCTGATGATGAACATTTACAAGGCTTTGTGGATGAATAAGAAATGACTCCTCAAAACAGAGCACATTCGGATCCTGTGAAGCAATATCTTCTAATACTGACTGACTGGGAAATCCAGAAGAAAAGAAGAGAGTTGTTAATACAGAAATAAATCCCAATTCAATCATCACAGCGTCTTCTCCGAAGAAAAAAGTATGTGGTTCTGTGTCCAAAGACACGACAATTCTGCGTCAAATGTATTTCCTAAAACACATTTAATGACAATAAAACAAAATACAGATGACTCTTTCCAGGGAATAACACACGTGCATGTGAATATGTGCTTTACGTAATGTATCCGAAATTCCAAACTATAACATCCTAAACCAGTTGCCCTTATGGTTTATGTTGCTACGGATATCCTCCATAGAGACGATGGGATGATGGCACCTCCTCCACAATACTACATGTAGTGCCAATGTGTTGGTGGTCAGAGCTCCACCAGACACAGAGATCCCTACCAATGTCCCATAGTGCTCCATGCCACCTGTCCATTCCCCCTTGTCTCTGTTATGGCTCCAGCTCAGTGGCTTTCTTGGTACTGACTTTATCCCTCCCTAAAACACCTTTTATATGCTTGATTTGAATTGTGCATCAGGGTTAAAACCAACAAGTCTTTAACTATTTACCATTATAATGTGTACTACTGCATTCACCACACACACACGCACACGCACACACACACACACAACACACACACGCGCACACGCACACAGAGACACGCACGCATGCACCACAATCTTACCATACGCTGGCAAACAGATACACAAATCGAAGTGTTTTGTTCCTGACATCAAACTGAAGCTGAGGTGCCGCAGGAATACATTTGGAATTTATGTTATATAATTAGGGCTCTCTATGAACACGCGTGATCAGGCTTAGCCTGCAAGGCCTGTGTGTGTGTGTGTGTGTGTGTGTGTGTGTGTGTGTGTGTGTGTGTGTGTGTGTGTGTGGAGAGAATACTGACAGTAGAACTGTGTTACTGCAGCTAGTTAGGAGCTCCTACCAACTGGCTAATAACGTGGTGAAAAGTCAGCCTCCTGCTACACCTGGCTTATAACGGCAACCATTCCTTCTGAAAGAAGAAAATAACGTATCGATATGACCAAAGGCGTGTTATGTTGAGGTCCTGCATGAATAATTAGATAGCCCTCCACTGCTCACTGCAGTGTAAATATATATGTTCAGTGTCTAACGTCTGATGTGAACTGACGCTGCGTGAGCAGTTGTTTTGGTAGAACACATATTTATTATTATGTGTGCTGTATTGGTTGGCAGCATTCCTACATCATCTTTTTTTACAGTCAATTTCACTTGCTTCCTTTGGTAGCTAGCTAGGTTAATGTGCACACGCGTTGTAAATCTATTTTAGAAAGATCTGTTTTTGCAGCAATAGTGAATGAAAATGCCCAATCTTAGTCTACACACTATACACATTATATCAATTCAAATTATGTTTTTTGATTAGAAGCACAGCTGTTTTTAGCTAAGCAACGCGCATAGGTTAGTAATCAGTGGGCTATTTAAGGTCCCTGGTTAGGTTCACTGGTGCTTGTTATTAATATAATGTTATAAAGGTTAGTTAATCAGTGGGCTATTTAAGGTCCCTGGTTATGTTCACTGGTGCTGGTTATTAATATAATGTTACATAGGTTATTTAATCAGTGGGCTATTTAAGGTCCCTGGTTAGCTTCACAGGTGCGTGTTATTAATATAATGTTACATAGGTTAGTTAATCAGTGGGCTATTTAAGGTCCCTGGTTAGGTTCACAGGTACTTGGGATTGTTTCTATGTTGTACGTTACGTCTTCTGGTGTCCTCAGAAGTCTCATTAATCTTTAATGTGAGTTGGTCTTTATTCCTATACACATTAAATTCAAATGATGTCCTCATAAGTCTCATTAATGTGAGTTGGTCTTTATTCCTATACACATTATATAAATTCAAATGATGTCCTCATAAGTTTCATTAATGTGAGTTGGTCTTTATTCCTATACACATTATATAAATTCAAATGATGTCCTCATAAGTCTCATTAATGTGAGTTGGTCTTTATTCCTATACACATTAAATTCAAATGATGTCCTCATAAGTCCCATTAATGTGAGTTGGTCTTTATTCCTATACACATTATATAAATTCAAATGATGTCCTCATAAGGCTAATTAATGTTCGTAAACCTTTTTCTAAATTGAAATAACATGCTGGATTGTCTAAATAAAGAGAATGTGGTTCAATGCAACAGAATCGAGAAGGGTTTTCATTTGAGGAGCTTTGCTTTTAAGCTCAACATCACTGCAGTCTTTTTGTGTTTTTTTTGTAATTGTCCCTGGGGTAATTTATTGTAAAATAATGGTAGAGTCCTCCCTCTATGGTAAACACTGAACTCACATAACATACACATCTCACTCTCCATACATCCTAATATGTTTGCTTTCTATAGCTAAGGTCTGCAATTTGGTTTTGGAGTTTATTACCATATTTGTACACTGGGAGATTTCATATTCTTATCAATGGATTGCTGACCCTAATCATCTCACTTGACCCCGCCGATATTATTCACTGATTACTCCATCTACAATTTATGACCAGAAACTGTAAAAAGCAGTGGAGGTTTACAGAAAGAGGGGAGATATGAGAGAGACATTGAGTCAGACAGACAGGCCGGTAAATAGAAAAGCACATAAGAGAAAAAGCACAATAGTGTTGTGTCAAATGTACCCGCTATAAACTCTGACTGCTATCACACAACTAAACATCTGAGGCTGGAGACCAAGATCTATCCAAAAGCCAGGGGCTATAAATGAGGTGTCATGCACTGACCAGTTAACTTGTTCACATCACATAATAGTACACTGAAAACCGACTAGCCACTAGCTACTAAAAAACATGCCCACTTAGTCGTCACTCAACATGTAAACTGTACAGGCGTCATTCAACAACCAAACGTTATGGACAACGTTTTTCTGTTTTTAATGATGCGTTCTTCACGTTTACATTCATACATATGTTATTTAGCAAGCACTCCAATCCACAGCGACTGACATTAGCGGGTTGTTAACAGAAGCAGAATGTGACTTTTTATAGTGACTCGTCCACACTAGCTGGTGCATTTTTTGTTGTAACATTGTGCTCAAGATTTACAGTGCTGCATGAACCTTAAAACAGCGTTTTGATTAACATATCGAGTGTAAAATATCAGAAGTAATAAAAAAAACAAGGGTAACTTTTAGGGGGCAGACAAGCTGCTGAACACTCGTTTTATCATCCAGAAATGACACGCTGGGCCGCTGGAGGCCTGCAGCTCTGGTGTGGAGGCTCACGGTATCCGAATGTCCCTGATTAGACGAGGCATCCTGCCAGCACAGATCCCCAAGGTCGAGCCTGCGAGGGGACCAATGTGAACACACCTAAAGTACCCTGTTGCCAGATTACAGGCTGGCTGTCTTGGTGACTGGAAACGGCTAACTCACGGATAGCGAGGATGCTAAAGATAAAGGGGGGCGACGACTTTTGGCCGCGCGTCAGTAAAAACGTTCCGCTGAACATATTGTGCGGTGATAATAAAATTAAAAATAACTATAGTACTCAGGGTTTCACAGTTACTGAATCGGCAGATTGTGTACGATTACTTAGAATTACCACCCACACATATACACACACACACACATACATAGCTACTGAATGTCTGGTGTTGTTAGCAGTTACTTTAAGTCATGGCACAACACACCACAGGACTTGGCATGTTTGGATAGTATACGTGATAGCTGAGTGAGCAACATAGAATAAAACCATTTCAACTGGGAAAGCTAAAAGTCCCTTTGAAAGCAAACATTCAGGTGGTTAATCGGATTTCCAGTGGTTACCTCAACAATAAACCATTGAACACCTGATACTTTCCCTCCTCTCTCCATGATGAATATCAGTTATGACTTGCCAACGCTGTAACAGAAAGGAATTCCAAAAAGCACAACTAGGCAAAAACGCACCAAACTTCCCAGGAGTGGGTTACTCATAAAAAACACAACGAAGGAAAGGGTCGAATCGAATAGTATTTCACAAGCAACTCGGAGTCAAGTACAATTCTGTGTTTCACATTATTGTACAATCACTACAATATAAATACATCATCAAAAGAAATACTTTGTAAAACACACACTACTAGAACCTTAATGTATGGAGGTAACATTAAATGATATTTAAATTTGAAGAATTTGAGAGTTGAGTAATATGTATTCTACAGAAATTAACTTTTAAATTGCTTCAGGTGCGTTGACTCTTTGGTCAACATTTTATACATTATCTAACACCTGGATATCATGTGTGTTTGCCTGTTTCAGTGTGGACGCAAATGATCAACGGAAAAAAGTCTTGGTGAAATCCAGACGGCGAAGCCAATCTGTATGACATCATTTTCACACAGACACGAACCGATACTCCGACACACCTACACACACCTACACACACCTGCAGACACAAAGTTCGAAAAGAGCGTTGCTATTTCCCAGGCGAGAAAAAATAATGAGGTTTAGGGGAGAATAGGTGAGACAAGACAAAGTCAAATCAACGACATTGATTTGTTGACATTCCAGTTAAACACGTTCTGTGCGTTATGGAGAAAACAACTGTGTAAATGCATATTTTTCGTGACCAAAACACCCTTCCAGAAATACCTTGTATTTTAGACTTGCCGTGCTAACGACCAGCCTACTTTAATTGAGGCTACTTGCCGTAAAGTAACATATCTTAGGAACTTTTCTCTCAATGATTTATGTAAAACAGTTCACTATATAAATAGTTTTCAATATAATGAGATCAGTCGGTGTACCCAGGCACCCTGCTATGCCTTGTGTCTAAGAACAGCATTTAGTTGTCGTTTAATACAACGCCACCTTATGCCTTATTGCTTAAATATTCTACAGCTACATGGTTTAAGATTGCAGTATCACACATTAAAACAACCTCACAATTGTTCACCATAAATGCTGCGCCATTACAATCCAGTGACCTCACTCGCTTTCTTTGTGATCATGGCAATAGACGGCAACTGTACACGTCATGTTCAGTATCCGTCCTGTCAAACAACGGGCAAAGGCGTAATATAATATACAATCTCCCAAAAAATATTTTAAAGAGAGGGGGAGTCAGAAAATGATTACACTGTAGCTCAAATGGAGAGGTGGTGTCATAGCAGAGGGGGAAAAAAACAAGAGGAAAAACAAATCTCCTCATTCCTTAAACAAGCCACACTCCCTTCTGAATGTGAGCGTTCCTCTTTATCACCGTGCAATAGAGAGAAATCCCTGCCCGGCTGGATCAATTCTCGGTACTGGCCTCCTGAGCCGAGGGGGCAGAGAAGGTGTCAACTAGCCGTTGGCCTTCATCATCTCTAAACTCTCGCTCTCTATGTGGTTTGTCTGTTTTTACGTTGAGACGGAGGGACTGCTGAACAATGTACACACGTTGAGACATTCCACACGTCGTGCTCTGCGTTCGTGCTGCTCTTTGTTTGAGCCAACACCCTAAGTGGAATTTCGAACAGCTGGACTGGAGATATTTCCAATAACTCAACTGTATTCTTTTCCAATAACTGAACTGAATTCTTACTGTCTTTATTGAATAAACACACATACAATAATCACGTTTGTCTAGTTTTGCTAGTTTCTGAGCAACTTCTATTCATTAACACACAAATACTTGAAAGCCTACAGATACTAAAATGTTATCCCAATAGACACTGGAGATGTGTATATTAATGTATTATAATGTATTCATAGTTGCGACCATAAACAGCACTGGGTAACATTTACATACCAGTCATTTAGCAGATTGTAATCCAGCACAGTTTAAATATTAAGAACCACATTTCATCATTATTACGATATTTGGTACACAGTATCAGACTGTTGACATAGTGTTTGATTGGTTGGATGACTGATGCTTGGGGCTCTATAACCATAGTGTAAAAACCAAGAGGAAGATATCCTGGAATAACTCCTTTATTTTAGATATGACATTTCTGGGTTACCTTTCAAAGCCTTACTGTTCAAAAGATTTTCAAGCAGCCTTCATAGTTGATATTCTAAAACACACAGGCACACCAACACACACACAGACAAATATGCACACACACACACACACACACACACACACACACACATATATAGACAAATATGCAGACACACTGTAAACACACACATGAACAGACAACGGCACCCAGACACACAAACAAAGAGACGCAAAGACACACATACACACACATGCACACGCACACACAAGTTCTGGCCCATTAAATTAAATAAAGTTAACAGAGCATGAAAAATACAGTGAACTCTGGGAGACCGGGTGAGTCTGAGAACGGGATGAAATGCACAGACAAATCATAGGATATTGCATGTGCCTAATGCACTTAACACGCCTTACAACATCCCACTGGCTAAAGGAAATAACGAGGGAGGGGGAGAGGGAGAGGGAGGGAGAGAGAGAGAGAGAGAGAGAGAGGGAGAAAGAGGACTGGAGATAGAGAGATGAAGATAGAGAGAGAGAGAGAGAGAGAGAGAGGGAGAGAGGGAGAGGGAGAGAGGGAGAGATAGATAGAGGACTGGATATAGAGAGAGGAAGATAGAGAGAGGAATATAGAGGAACGGATAGAGAGAGAGTAAGGGAAATAGACGGATGGAGAGAGAGGAAGATAAAGGGAGATGGAAGAAGGGAGATATAGAGAGAGAAGAAAGGAGGTAGAGAGAGAGGGGAAGCTAGAGGAAGGGAGATGGAGAAAGATAGAGGAAGCGAGAAAGAGGAAGATAGTGGAAGGGAGATGGAGAGAGAGGAAGGTAGAGGAAGGGAAGGAGAAAGAGGGAGAAAGAGGAAGGGAAGAAGAGGAAGGAAGAAAGTGGAAGGAAGAAAGAGGAAGGAAGAAAGATAGATAGACGGAGGGAGCAAAGGATCCAAAGGCAGAGTCATAAGAGAGAGAGGGACAGATAGACCGAGGGACAAAGAGAGAGAGGTTGAGCAGAGGCAGGGATGGAGTGATGGAAATGCAGAGAATGAAAGGGTGGAAATAGATTGAAAGGGGATAGGGAAAGAGAGAGGTGTGGCAAAAGATGCAGACAGTTAGAAAGAGAGAGGTGTGGCAAAAGATGCAGACAGTTAGAAAGAGAGAGGTGTGGCAAAAGATGCAGACAGTTAGAAAGAGAGAGGTGTGGCAAAAGATGCAGACAGTTAGAAAGAGAGAGGTGTGGCAAAAGATGCAGACAGTTAGAAAGAGAGAGGTGTGGCAAAAGATGCAGACAGTTAGAAAGAGAGAGGTGTGGCAAAAGATGCAGACAGTTAGAAAGAGAGAGGTGTGGCAAAAGATGCAGACAGTTAGAAAGAGAGAGGTGTGGCAAAAGATGCAGACAGTTAGAAAGAGAGAGGTGTGGCAAAAGATGCAGTCAGTTAGAAAGAGAGAGGTGTGGCAAAAGATGCAGACAGTTAGAAAGAGAGAGGTGTGGCAAAAGATGCAGACAGTTAGAAAGAGAGAGGTGTGGCAAAAGATGCAGACAGTTAGAAAGAGAGAGGTGTGGCAAAAGATGCAGACAGTTAGAAAGAGAGAGGTGTGGCAAAAGATGCAGACAGTTAGAAAGAGAGAGGTGTGGCAAAAGATGCAGACAGTTAGAAAGAGAGAGGTGTGGCAAAAGATGCAGACAGTTAGACACATAGTGGAATGAGAGGCTACAGGAGAGGCACTGGTGCAGCAGCAAACCATGAAATATATGACATCCATGTCACATAAATGTCCACGCTCACACCAATGGACAGCTGTACTGGTACATGTTCATTTCAATGGCAATTCTTGTTCTGAGATTTCCTTTCGAGTAGTTCCAGCAAGCTATGCTCAACCATTAATAAAAAGCATAACAGTTCCTGTTTCCAAGACGAGAACATACCAATGTTGACCCAGAAGTTGAGTGTGTACAGAGTTCACCTCTAAAGAACATCTTCAATAATTCACATTACTCTCAGTGGCTCTCAGAGACAATGCCTTGGAGAGACGCATGTCCTTCCAATTAAATCTGCCAACTACAGGTTTCCGGTTAAAGTATACTAAAACAATATGGCATTTTAGCTCAATGGAGAGGGCAATGCGGAGGGGTGAGTGGGGAAGAGAGAGAGAGAGATGGTGGTGATTACGGCTTTAATGTGTTTGCACACAGCAGGCTAACATTGTCAGATTTTGCCAGCATGTTCATGCAGCCGAGGAACAAGGGTGCAGGGAAGGTCATGAATTGAAGTGCACCCCGCTAAAATTAAAATGATCTCCGCTACCTGCTGGGATATTTCAGAGGTAAGAGCTTAAGCCACCTTTGCTCATTTGATTTAGAATAAGAAGATTGGCCTTATTGAAAATAGAATGAGCGATTTTCTCAGGGCAAAACGGAGCTCATTTCTTAACCCTTCGATCTATTTTGACTACAGAACTACTCGATTTTACCACAGTGCATCTGGAAGCATCAATCAAGACTTGACAAGACTACATGAAAAATTGTATATGGACAAATGAGCCGAAACGGAAGCTTTATGATCAAAATGATTCCGGATAATTATTGCAAACACTCCATTGTCTCAGTGGAAAGCATAATTTGGATTTAATTTTAATTCAAAGAATTGGATTTTAGGAGTACAGTATCTGCAGATTTTTCCACATATCTTTGTCCTTGCTTTAATGTTGCTGATACAATGTTACTTATTTCAGGCGAACAATGGCAACTTCCCATTCCATTTCCACTGTCTAGTATACAGCGTCAGATCACCTTGACTACTCTTTTTCCAGAACTCTAAACTCTGTTGAATCTCTCGTTAGCAACTGGGTGAGAGATTCAGCAGAAACCTGCAGGTAATATGAGCTCAAAGGTCTTCATTACAGTCACACCATATATTACATATCATAACAATGTCTATGGCTTTTAAAGTAGCTTCATTACTTCATGTACATGTTGAATAATGACACACTTTCGTTGAGAGGAACACTTTTTGATTGCACACACAACCTGTATTCTGTGACTTTAAAATGCCTACAGAAAACATTTAATTAACTGCATTTTAATGAATAGGATACATTTTCAAACAATAATGAAAAATGTTTATATATAAAACATCTGGTTACGGTTTCTTGTAAGTGGTAAATCACATTCAATGCTCTCTGTGTCATCTCTGTGTTCAACTCCTGGACCCATAATCTCCTAAAAATAACTGCTCAACTTTAATCTCACATTCGCAAAGCCCCTGCCCTGTTCAAAATGACTAACCCACTGAAAACCTTGGGAAACCTTATTGTATTGTTGATGTTGTCTATGCAGCAAAACAACATGCTCTAACCTAGCTTTACGGTTCATCTAAACGAAATAAAATGAATGACACATAAACCAAAAACGCCTTTCAGTTAAAATAGTCTTCATTAGCATGGTAGTACAAAGCTTTGTCAACATTGGTTTGCCCTATTGTTAAAGTTGATCCAGGAGAAGTGATCCAGGAGAAGGGAAGAGGACAAGGTCACGTTTAGGCCTGAAGACTGCATTAAATTGCAGGTGGTAGTTAGTGTAAGGAATGAGGGTGGATAGGTTAAGGTATATCTAGGTATATAGTATATCCTGATATTGCTCTTTTGCACAATTTCATTGTCGTGTTGACGTGAGGCGTGTGTACAGCTGCTCTGTCATATTTTTTTGAAGCTCCTGGCGCACAGCTGCTGATGCAGCTTCCATAGGCAGTTTGTGACTCTCTGGTAAGTGACGCGCCAAATGATAGACCTACGCCACAAGCTTCAGCACTCAGTGACCTGACCTCGCACTCTGAGTCTGGGCGCTTTACTGCTTCTTGGCCGGGCCGCCGTTGTTCCTGGACGCTCCCATTTCTCAATTATAGCACTTACGATTGATTGAGGAAGATCTAGTAAGGCATATACATTTCACCAACGGAATGGGCTAAGGGGTATTATGACAGTGCCACGGATTTCATGGCTATATACTGGATGCTGTGCATCAGTGAGTAATGGGTGTGGCTAAAAAACCTGAACGCATTTGATTGGTAGGGATGTCCAGATACATTTGTTCATGTAGTGTATATATTATACCGTGACATTTTTATTGTCAGATTTGATCTACTAAGGTGGGTCTACAGTAGGGTGCAACGTGATAGCTCCGTCTGTTTGCTCCGGCCATTGAGAGATAACTGTTTTGTGCAAGTTTACTCAATGAGTCCTGTGCAGATGTAGGACTGGAGTGACAATCTGAAATTCCGTTGGGTTGCAGAGGAGAGGACAAGGAAAGTCAGCTCTAGCAATTTGTAATCATTATTGTTCGCATGCCTTCTACAGCTTTTCCAATAAGACGGGGACAGGACAAAACAGAACGATGAAAATCATCGTCATCGGCAAAATACCCCTTTTACAAATATGAATTACACCAAACAATTACAAATTCAAAATGCTATGACTCGCCACTAGTTTAATTTGTGTGGCCAATGATTGGGGCAAATGTTTGGCCCAATGTCTCTGTGTTACGATTTGATTCGCTTGGGTTGACGTCGAACGTCCACCCAATATGTTCAAGGTTATTGACTCCTCTTCATTGATTGAAGACGACGTCGTTTACAGGGAGAGTGAAGAGCAGTGAAGCAGATTGCAAGTCTGCGTTATTAAAAGTGACCTTTACGTTAGCCGTAACCTTCAGAGAGCGAATGGTGGATGTCAGAAATAGGATTGTAGATGACTTGGTATAATATGCACTTGTGTCCCGTTTTTACACACGCAATTGTCAGGGAAAGAATTCCAAATCCCTTTTAATTGTGGAGGCATCTTTGTTTTTTTTAATTGCCTGTATATATTTAAAAGTATATCTTCAAGCTACCCAGACTATTAGGCGATTCAAACGGCTTTTAATTCGCCCAAAAAAGTAATATGTGATATCTGATCACATTGAATAGAACATTTTGCACCATTCAATGTCAGCCAATTGTAATTTACAAAAAAGGACACATATATATATATATAATTATATATACTCAAACACATCTACATATAACAGGTCACATCCGGTTTTTCTCAACTTTGAATGAGATTTTGAAGAAAATGTGAGGTATTGTTGCCGTACTCTCTGTTAGATGACACAACTGTATTATCCTGTCACGATAGAGCAACCGTAAAGCTTGTCCGAATTTGGATGAACTTATGTTGAACACGTCTATGTCAGGGAAACTCTCAGAGAACAAGGTATGGATCCAATCGCAGAATGCGACGTAATTTTATTGAACACAGAACAGTAGGCAGAGGATGGTCAGACAGACGAGGGTCGATGCCGGGTGATCAGAGGCCGAACGAAGTACCAGGGGGGGTAGGCGAAGGCAGGGTCAGGTAGACAGGCAGTAGGTCTTCAACAGGGATTACTGGGAGGCACAGAATAGGATTAGGCAAAGTCGGGAAATCAAACAGGCTAGGATCTGGTACACAGGAATTCATACAACGGACTATCATAAACGCTCAGTAGTTTGGCAAAACAAAACAATACCTCGCGTTATCTCTACGATACTGGGAACTCTATATCCCTTTCATAATCACCGACAGGTGTGTATCAAAACTCAGGTGAGTTGGATCGTCTCTGATTGCTCTCCTCCTCCGCAGAACGAGGAGCTGTCAAACCTGGCATAGAGGGGGACAAACCTCTGATTCGTATAGTCTACACTACAGCCTTGCCCACTTGAATCAAGGACCTCATTAGTTGAAATTGCTGCACTGAATCAACAGTCAACCGATGCCCGAATGTATAAACAAACTCATGAATCAGAATAATTTTTCCCATTCCCAATCCACATGCTAAATAGAAGGGCCATTCAATCGTACAATTTATTTTAATTGACTGCTGACAGTGAATATAATATACTTACAGTTCCACCTTTTCTCTCATTTCTCTCTCTCTTATTCACTCACTTACACATAATCCTATACCTAAACGACAACACGCACTTCTGAAATTCACATTTGAAGAAAGTCCCTTGCGGTACAACGGAAAGAGGTGTCACTTTTCGGGGGCCGGCCCTCCGTCATGTGCTGTGACCAGACAGGGCCGGAGACGGTGGGTGAGTGTCCGTGTCCGGAAACCAACACAAGAAGTGATGTATTGCACACAGACAGGAAACAATGCGTTCCCTTTTGCCTGAAGGCAGTTGTTTCTAAGCCCACTGATTTATTATTGCGGACAGTGCCGCGCTGTGACACTGCGACTGGGGTGTTTTGTTAGTGACTGTCTCCTAAGACACTTAACACATAAGGATGAATTCAGCCTCCCTGAGATATTACATCTTTGCTGAATTGCTTATACTGATCACCTGACTGAACCTGATATCAACTGTAATGTGGTTTCATATTTTGATCATTTTTACCGCTGCTAAGATGGTAAGGGGATTTCTTTGTGGGAAATGAACACCACGCGCAAACCAGTACACCGAAATATGCTTCAGTTTACACTGGCATCAAAGGTTCATGCAGCCGGTTTGCTGATAAGATAATTATTCTGAACGTGGTCAGACTGGCAGTGTCCAGGCGCCATGCATTCATGTTTAGAGCCTATCAAAGCACCGTTGTCCTGATACGAAAAATGATCCACGTAGTATTTGTGTTGCATTTCAAATCCAAATCTGCACCCGATAACTCTTGATAATGTGAATAGGCTCTGGCGCCTCCAGAAGCCTTAGGAACGCATGCCGTGTTAGTCAATGCTCGACCGAGGGAATGTGAGATAAACCTGTCTGAGCAGACTAGCTCCTGGGGCTAACCTTACTAACTAAAACAATGTCAAATGACTTGGTCACATTGAGAAAGACATACAGCCACTGCTTTTCTTCTTCATTTTTAAGCGTAAATTCACCAATTTACATGGCCTTGTTTTCATTCTTTAAATCCTTTTACATGATCACCCTAACAGTTTTTGAAATATTGTGTGCAGTTGCAACAACAATTGCTTGCCATTTGCTGAATCATAAGTTGCAATCGGCAAAAATCCACATCAAAATAAAGCATTAACTAGGTTGTGAACTGAACACAAGGACCAACCAAACCCCCACATATGAGTCGGTGTGAGGGGACAGTATTGTTTACTGTCTTGCCAGCGACAGAAGAACATTGTTTGTGTGACAAAACAAAATGTCATAAGACAGTTTGGAAAATCATATTCCAGCACAAAAACTCACCGGGAGGTCTCACCAGTGAAACTAATGGCCGACGCGCTGTTGCGTGCAATATAGCAGCTCCGAACTGTACAGAAAGTAACAACTGTATAGCCCCGTCAGTGACATTTCCAGCTAGCCGGGGAGCGAGCTTTCAGTGCATCGTTAACTGAATTACAAAAGAATAATGGCAAAAACATGTCAATATAAACAATGCAATTTGTACTGTTTAATGGTTGCTAGTGTTGCCGTTTCTTTTAAGCCTATAGATTGATCACATTCTCCCACATGGGAAATGTAGAGATAGCACTGACAAAAGGAGAACATTAGCAGCGTGCATATTAATCAAAGTAACGATCGGATATCGGGTAAATATAGAACTAATTGAACAAACACAAAGGCCCACATCTGTAGCAACAAATGCGATCGTATATTCACTAATGAAGATAAACATACAACAACAAAAACACATACGGTAAATGCTTGTGTCTTATCTGTGCAGTATAACCTCCATAAATGTTGCTCTTTGTGGCTTTACACGTAGTGGTTGTGTGGCCATTTAGATTGTGTCCTAAAGTATAACTTCCCCGAAGACATCCAAATGTCCCATATAAGGAATTATGGGAGATCGAAAACGTTCTTATATACAGACAGACGAATAAACAGATATAATGAAAGACAAACAATTGAAATATATGTATATATAATTGCCAAAATTAAGCACCATTTCTTAACAACATCATAACCAAATGGAGTAATTCCCCACCAAACAGACTAGTGTCCAGGGAGATGCTTGTATGTCAAGCTGCCTAATGCTATAACCCAGCACATAACCACAGGAAATATTTTCCTCCTCTTACCAAGACTTTCCAGCACGCAAAATCCAAGAGTTGTAAGGATATTTAGATGATAAATGGAAAATTAACCATCCAGGGTAGCTTACTACTTTACCAAGACTGTCTTCATTCAGTTCAACAACAGTATACAGCTCAAAAGCTGTTCAAAGTGTCGGGCCAATCAGGTAAAACTAGTAATAATAAAATGCAATAGGACATCTTCTATATTGCATATAGAGTTTCTGACGTTTAATAAATCACAATGCCACTACGGTGATGATGACTCATTCACATTCCACACATCTAACCCAGCAGACGTTAACATGTCATTTGTAGGTGGGCTGTTCAAGCGGAATCCATATCATACAGGCATAGTCTGCCGGCTTGAGATTTCTTATGATGTCATGGGAAGCCTAATATGGTTTCCGCATTGCAACTAATGCAATAATATGGAGAGGAAATAACTGGTTTGACATTCCCTGGAATTCTCCTGCGAAGATTCCATCTCATTCCATCCTTCTCAATATAGCTTCCACCTTTTGATGTAATCGAGACATGCCTTTTGCTGTCATCTACCCACAGTATTCAGTCTGGTAAGATGAGGTAAAAATAGACTGTATTATTTTCAACACATAGGAGAAGAATGAACCTGTATATAGTTTCCCACGGCTATTCAGACACAATAGTATTGTATTATCGGTTGAAATTCTGCAAATTAAGAGCAAACTCTGTTCTAAAGAGGCAACCCATATAGATTAGAAACAACTAATGCAATTGTGATACCACTGACAGCCCTCACATATGGTCTCTCCAACAGAGTCTCTCCAACGTTGTCCCGATGTCTCCCAGTAAAACCACAGTAAAACATGGTATTTTCAAATACTTATCCTATAGACAACAGAGTGGACTGAGATAAACTGCAATGTTACACCATCTGACAGTGTGGATAGATGTGTAGAGGAAAAGGCGCATCAGTCTATCAGTGATGCTTTATATGCTTGTTTCGCTATAATCAATACTACACAATTGATATAACCCCCAAATAACCTTATAATAATGCGTTTCAATAGAGCCTCCAGTACTTCTTCTCATCACGTATTGAACAGCCTGATTATATTTTCATGTTTTCATGCCTACATGTTCATTATTTCCAGATATATATTCCCTGACTGCCACCCATCTATGTATAACGTGCACAGTCTCCTGCCACCTCTATAAGCAGTAATGTGCGCGTCTCACCTTTAATGTGCGGGACAGTGGCGCTCCAACAGAGGACCATGGATACGAGTAACGGTCCCATCCTCTGGCAGATACTGGGGCTTCACCTCCAAGGTTATAAGTGGGGGAATCACACAAGTTCGTCCTCTCAATGAGCCGTATACGGCTGCTTTCTGACCGTGAGTCCTCCTCCTCGACTATAGCGGGTTAAAGTCCTCGGGTTGAATGCGGAGTGTTGGAACCGGTACCAGGGGTCCTCTCTCTCTCTCTGGCTGCCTCCCCCTTTCTATCTCTCTCTCTCTCTCTCTCTCTCACTCACTCTCTCTCTCCCTCTGCCTGCCTCCCCCTCTTACCGCAATGATGCGCGATGCGCTGCGATATATGTGCGTGCGTGCTGGTGCGCTGCGATATATGTGCGTGCGTGCGTGCTGGTCCCGGGCGACGGTTTCACCAAGAGCGCGTCCGAGTGTCAGGGAGCGTGTGCGGGCGTCCGCAAATGCGTGTCTAAGCGCTGTGGCGGATGAGAGGTGCGCGCATCAGTCCACACCGGTCGGTACCAGACATCCGACTGGGGCGCTGTCCTACTGATGACAAACCCACTGCTCCTCCCCAATACAGAGCATGCAAACATCCAGATCGGTAGATAGACCCCTGGTAATAGTGGTACTGACAACTGATGACAACCAGGTCCCTGAGTTTAGATGCTCTGACACATGCCACTAGAATTGCTCATTTGTAGTCCAGGGGACTTTCATATGCATCCAAATGTTTCCAGGAGCTCTCATCAGAACTTCTACTCTGATGATCTATAAAGTAACACACGTACTCATCTGTTTTGTGGGTATCTGTTCAGATGATAGGCAGGAACTCTGTTTAGTGAGAGCCGTGCACCACCATTGGGTTGTCAATAGAGATTAAGTATTCGACTGGGACGAGTGGAGCCGGCCCAGGATGAGGGCAGTGCTGTACCTGCCATTTAGGGGACCAAAGCAAAATACTGACAGTACCACGGTATACAGTGGCCCCTTTGATTGGAGGACGAGAGAGCAAAGATGACATTTAGAAATAATTTATTTTCTCAAATTGACGAAATGCATTTTTTTCTTTCTACAGACCCATTCTCCATAAAGACAAAGCAAAAACTGTTTTTTTAAATACTTTATTAATAAAAAAAATATATACAAAAATATATCACATTAACACAAGTACTCCGACCCTTTGCCAATGAAATATGATATGAAGCACAGGCCCACTCTGTTTCAGATATGTTTCCCCCACGTTGACCAGGCACTTGGACACAGTGGCTCAGTAGCCTGAACACCTTTCACCTACAGTGCCACGTTCTGGCCAGATAGAAGCCTTCTTCATTAACAAGTAGATGGATGTCCTCGTGATGGTTCACAGCAGATAAGTATGGAATTTTGAACCCGTCCAGAGGCTCTCCATATTCGGCTGGCTGCCTATCCTGCTTTATGTTGAAAGATATTGTGCAGGATAGACATTGAAAAAACCTTTTAGGTATTGTTACGGGTTGAGACAGAGAACCAACACATAGAAGGTGTTTAGGTTCCAGTTCTTCATTCTATTAACGGAAACAGATAGTTGAGGTGAGGGGTTCAGGCTGGGTGTTTGTAAAAGCACTTTGTGATAACGTTGTTGTAAAAAGGGCTCTAGAAAATACATTTGATTGATTGATTGAAAGGACAAACCCCTTTTATTGGGAGGCAGCACAGTTTCTCAGAAAGACTCCCGGAGGGGATTTGGGAGAAATGGGAATTGCCAGTCATAACTCCTGTCTGATCTTTGTACCTGTTAACTGTCACTAACCTCTTCTCACTGATGCCAGGCCCTTTTTGCACAGTGGACCTCTCTCACCTGCACTGCTGTCAAACCTGTTTATAATCTTGAATCACTCTATTTGCTCAGGTATTCTCAGATGCTTTTTCCCCCATAACCTCGATCATATAATCCATGCACTCAAATGACCTACCTGCTAGACACACTTTAATCTTTGAACGTCCTGTATTAGATACTCATTATATATTTTGCATTGCCTTATCAATGCTGCTCTACTGTACTTCATATACCTCAACCTGTATAACTTCACCCTGTATTGCCCGATTGTGTCCCATTGCTATTTACACTCTTGTGTTCTGTGTATTTATTGTGTAACTGGATGATGTCCGGCACATTTCTTCGTCTTATCTTTGCCAGGTCGCCGTTGCAAATGAGAACTTGTTCTCAATCGGCCTACCTGGTTAAATACAGGTTAAATAAATTAATTTAAATATATATGTTTGGTGACCTCAGCATCCTCTGTCTTCTGGTCAGCAGCCATATTGAAAAGTGTTACGTAAATGAGAGATTTGCAACTTGATATGGACAACATTGCTGTAAGCAGAACACGGCAATGTTTGGCAAAATTTGGCAAAGAAAAATAATTTTGGTAAGATATGAAAAAGAGGACTTACTTTATGAAGACATTGGTTATAAGTTAACTGATCTAGAGAAGTTCAATAATTTCCCTTTTTTTTCTTTTGAGTAAACACTGATGAGCAAAAACATTATGACACAGTGTCATTGAGGCGAAAACTGTTCTTTGACAAAGGCAAAATTGCAATGGCCAGAAAAACTGGGTCGGAGCATCTCTGAAACGCAAAGGTTTCTGGGGTGCTCATGGGCAGAAATGGTGCGTACCAAGCCACAGTGGTCCGAGCACGGACAAACAACCAACCTGCGACAGGGTGTTGGGTGCCCAAGGCTCAACGAAACTTATAGAAGCTCTACTGTGGAACAAGACACAGACACAATTAATCTCACCATGACGCATATGGGGCCGCGTAGCCGCAGACCGCTAAAGGTGGTCATGATGACCCATGTCCAAATGGGCACGCGATCGTCAGAACTGGACATTGGAGCAATGGGGAAGGTTGTCTGGCCCGATAAGTCCTGTTTTCTTTAACATCGCAATTGTTTTATAACTCTGGTTTAGCTATGTTGTTTTCTCCACTAGTCCGTTTGGATATTGTTTCATAACAGTAAGTCAACCATGATTTGTCTCTGGTTAGATACCAAGTTAACGGAGTCAACTCGTTAATAAACATTCTGGGTTTCATTCTTGGTTTTAAAACTTGGATCATTTCTAGGCTAATTTCTTTCCTTTTCTGGGATTGCAGTTGCAGACTGCTCTCAGTTATACTCAACGAGGTGACTGTGTAACTGCAAGTGTTAAAATTAAATGAGTTTCTCTACCTACACCTGCTATGTGCAAGTGGAACATTGCAAATTAATCAAGACATACTTTTTTTGGACGACCTAGGGACTATATGGCATTCAGCTAGATTGGCTGTGGAGGCGTATTCGCAGAAATGGAATATAGGGGAAGGTCAACAATTTTTGCAGGTAGACATTTGAAACTAGTTATTCTTGGTGCCTTGTAGTGACTGAATGCTAATGATGAATGGACACAGATGGTGCATTATCTCGAACCACTAGCCGAAAACAAGCCTTCAAATTAGTTTATTTCTTTGAGATACCGTCCTTTGATGGTGTGGACATCAATCAAAGTTAGTGCATCCAACACATCATCTACAGAAAGTGGGAAAATACGGATTCAGAGGTTGCTGAGGGAGAGTTTCCCGTGCATTGTGGTGGGACGAAATGCCAGGAACAGGTGATTGGTTGATGGTCAAAATTATTATTTCTGTAAAAAAATGTGCCACTTTGTTTTGGGGCATTTAGGTGCATTTAACCGACAGTGGATATAAAAAGTCTACACACCCAAATCAGACAGAGATAAATCATGTCAGAACTTTTTCCACCTATAATGTTACCTGAACAGTTCAATTGAAAAACAAACTGAAATCATTGAGGGGGGAAAACAAAAACCTTACAATAACTTGGTAGCATAAGTGATCACACCATTAAACCTGTGTGCACAACAACATACTTTTTCTAAGTGCCTTTTGATTATTTTACAGCACTCCGTCTTTTTGGGTTAGTGTCCATTATCATGGCACATCTTGACTTGGCAATGTTTACCCGATTCTTCGTTGCAAAAGCACTCCAAATATGTCATAGCGAAGACATCTCCTTTGCACAGTCCTCTTCAGATCACCCCACAAATGTTCAATTGGATTCAGGTCTGGGCTCTGACTGGGCCATTCCAAAACCTTAATCTTCTTCTGGTGAAGCCATGCTTTTGTGGCTTTGGGTCGTTGTCGTGCTTAAAGGTAAACTTCCTCTTCATCGTCAGCATTATAACAAAAGCCTGAAGGTTTTGTGCCAAGAATACCTGGTGTTTGTTCATAATTCCCTCCACCCTAACTTTGGCTCCGGTTTCAGCACAATAAAAACAGCCCCAAAGCATAATGCTGCCACCACCATGCTTCACTGTGGGTATGGTGTTCTTTGGGTGATGTGGAGTGTTGTTTTTGTGCCAAACCCACATTTTGGAGTTATTGCCAAAATGTTCAGCCTTGGTTTCATCAGACCATCACACATTTGCCCACATGCTTTTGGGAGACTTGATGTTTGTTTATGCAAACTTCTGCCGCTCATGGATGTTTTTCCTTGTAAAAAAAAGGCTTCCGTCTTGCCACCCAACCCCATAGCCCATACATATGAAGAATACGGGAGATTGTTGTCACATGTAGCACACAGCCAGTGCTTGCCAGGTAATTGTACGGTTTTTATCAGCAATTAAATTTTCATTTTTCAATCGAATTGTTCATGTTATAGGTCACATTGAAGGTGGAAAAAGTTCATTTTAAGGGGTGTGAAGACTTTTTATATCCACTGTACATAGCCAGATTTCTTGCAACTAAGTAAAAACATTTTTTTATTCCTACAATACATCAATTTCTCAGTTGCCTGAAAAGATGCCGAGCCATCCTTTCGAGCAATTGACCAGGCCTGATTCCTCTGCCTCAAGAATTTTGATAGCTCTTTTGAGAACCAAGGATTTGCACATCTCGTACTCTGGGATATTTAAAAGGGGCGTGTCTATCGACTAAAGAATTCAAAATTGATGACCCGAGAAGTGGCCCAGCACCGAGTCTGAGAATACATTTACAGAGAACAGCTCAGAATAAAATACATCCTGCAAGAAATCAATCTCTGAAAGGTTAAACATTTCTCATCTTAATTAGACGAGCTTTAGCACGCTGTCGTTTAGTACTTTTGATACCAGCTATTGGACAATGGTCACCAATATTGTTTGCAAAAACTCCCGCTGATCTATATTTGTCAGGTTGTTTGTCAGTATTATTGAGTAGTTAAAATATTTTTTAACATTAATCCGACGTGGCTTTAGAATCAGCTGTGTTCAAATTAAAATCCACACATAAGCTCTTCAGTTTAGCAGAGGCTGGCTTCAGCCAGTCAACATGCAGATGGCCTAGAATAACAATCTCTGAGGACAAAACAGGGACCAGGCATTCAGACATAGTATTATCCACACCTGCCAAAGGAGCAGGGGAACAGTATATCCCTGCTACGTAAAAATGTGCATTTTCAGCAATAGATACATCAATAATTAATAGCTCAAAAAGCTGAGGCACAGAAACATTTAGTGTTTGGGTTACAAGAAGGTTTGATTTAAAGTCGATATAAGTTATAAGTAGTAGCTACTTTACACCACAACACATAGCTAAACTAAATTTACTTCAATCAGTTATAGTAATACCACATGTAGGATAGGTGGCATACACAATAATTATGAACCAAAAGTTGTTAAGATAAGTAAGATAATTATTTGATAAGCGGCTGCTAAGGCTATCCAATTGGTGTAAATACAATGTTTTGCTATTAACATGGCAGACTGGTGAGAAGATCTACAATATCTCCCTTAAATCCAAATGCACAATCTGTGCATTAATGGAGTTTGGTACAAGCTAGTCCAGGGTGGTTTAGGGTGGGGGGAGTATTAGCTAGTCCAGACTGGTTTAGGGTGGGGGAGTATTAGCTAGTCCAGACTGGTTTAGGGTGGGGGGAGTATTAGCTAGTCCAGACTGGTTTAGGGTGGGGGAGTATTAGCTAGTCCAGACTGGTTTAGGGTGGGGGAGTATTAGCTAGTCCAGACTGGTTTAGGGTGGGGGGAGTATTAGCTAGTCCAGACTGGTTTAGGGTGGGGGAGTATTAGCTAGTCCAGACTGGTTTAGGTTGGGGGGAGTATTAGCTACTCCAGACTGGTTTAGGGTGGGGGAGTATTAGCTAGTCCAGACTGGTTTAGGGTGGGGGAGTATTAGCTAGTCCAGACTGGTTTAGGGTGGGGAGTATCAGCTAGTCCAGACTGGTTTAGGGTGGGGGAGTATTAGCTAGTCCAGGCTGTTTGAGGGTGGGGGGAGTATTAGCTAGTCCAGACTGGTTTAGGGTGGGGGAGTATTAGCTAGTCCAGACTGGTTTAGGGTGGGGGAGTATTAGCTAGTCCAGGCTGGTTGAAGGTGGGGGAGTATTAGCTAGTCCAGACTGGTTTAGGGTGGCGGGAGTATTAGGTAGTCCAGACTGGTTTAGGGTGGGGAGTATTAGCTAGTCCAGACTGGTTTAGGGTGGGGGGGAGTATTAGCTAGTCCAGGGGTTTAGGGTGGGGGAGTATTAGCTAGTCCAGGGGGTTTAGGGTGGGGGAGTATTAGCTAGTCCAGGGGTTTAGGGTGGGGGAGTATTAGCTAGTCCAGGGGTTTAGGGTGGGGGAGTATTAGCTAGTCCAGGGGTTTAGGGTGGGGGGAGTATTAGCTAGTCCAGGGTGGTTTAGGGTGGGGGGAGTATTAGCTAGTCCAGACTGGTTTTGGATTATCTCAGGCACCACAAAAATGTTTGGAACATTAACTAGAAATATTTATTGCAGATGTCCTCTGGTCAATTATGCACATATGTATGCTTATTGTATGATTAAAATCCTACAAAGGTCCCGTTTAGATTACATAGATGTCATGGTGAGCTGAAGACCACGTCTTCACTCATGTTTACCGGTTATCATTCATCCATTAATTCATTTATTGTCTTTTCTAACCAGTCACACCAGGTCCCTATGTGTGCAAGTGTCCCCAGCTACTTTCAGACAATTCCAAATCAGTCAAATCAAATGGCTTCTTCAGACAGCTGTCAGTTTAGTCCCAAATAGAATGGCTTGTTGGTCAAGTGTAGCACAAATAAATCAGAAAAATCGTGCTCAATAACTTGTTGAAGACAAATTATATTTATGAAAAACTCCTGTCCGCTTATAGACCACTTCAGAGCACTGGGACTGAACTTGTTTTGGTGCTCTATTATTTTTTATTGTCTCTCCCCTCCTCACTGGTCTTGTGCTTCATTGCTGAATGTCATGTCTTTAAGTTTGGTGAGTGTTGTTTCTCGTGGCAGTTTTTGTGAAATTAGTAATCGCTCATTTAGCACACTTGAATTTAGTTTTGCGTTTTACCAGTCGCTGTGTTGGTTTTGTTTAATTAAAACCCACAAACAAAAGATCTAATTCCTACACACTACACCTCAGAGATTCGTGACCACAGGAGTGATTCGTGCACAAACAACTCCCGAAAAATGGTATTCTACCGCTTGGAAAATGTTTGTGCAGCTACCATAAAACTAACGTTGATAGTTTGCAAAGAATGCACAGCAATTAAATGAAAATGAACATGAAGAAATATGTCACCTGTGCTTAGAGTGGCAGGTATTGAAGCCAGTGGATGAGCGATTCCTATTGCCCACACATCTCGCTCTGAGGTTGTAAGACAGAGATCTGGGTCAGCCCTTTTAAGAACAGCACTTTAGGTACAGTAATTTTACAAACAGCACTTTACGTACGGTACTTTTACGAACAGCACTTAACGTACGGTACTTTTACGAACAGCACTTGACGCACGGTACTTTTACGAACAGCACTTAACGTACGGTACTTTTACGAACATCACGTTACGTACGGTACTTTTTCGAAAAGCAATTTACGTACAGATTTTTTACGAACAGCACTTTACGTACGGTACTTTTACAAACAGCACTTTACGTACGGTACTTTTACGAACAACACTTTACGTAGAGATTTTTTACGAACAGTACTTTACGTACAGTACTTTTACAAACAGCACTCATTATCACTTCGTCCTGCTTCCTCAACATGACGCGCAGAGCGGTAACCTTCTGGATGTCACCAGAAAGCAAACTTACTGTCAGGATTTCACACGTACTACAAGTGTCATCTGCATTAATTAAGTTTAGGTATCAGACATAATCCTCTCTCTCTTTTTCTAACTAGAAATTCCACGCCACACTGGTAATAGATATCCCATATTACACTGGTAATAGACATCCCACAGACCACTGATAATAGATATCACACAGACCACTGGTAATAGACAACCCACAGACCACTGATAATAGATATCACACAGACCACTGGTAATAGACAACCCACAGACCATTGATAATAGACAACCCACAGACCACTGGTAATAGACAACCCACAGACCACTGGTAATAGACAACCCACAGACCACTGGTAATAGACAACCCACAGACCACTGATAATAGATATCCCACAGACCACTGGTAATAGACAACCCACAGACCACTGGTAATAGACAACCCACAGACCACTGGTAATAGACAACCCACAGACCACTGGTAATAGACAACCCACAGACCACTGGTAATAGACAACCCACAGACCACTGGTAATAGACAACCCACAGACCACTGGTAATAGACAACCCACAGACCACTGGTAATAGACAACCCACAGACCACTGGTAATAGACAACCCACAGACCACAGACCACTGGTAATAGACAACCCACAGACCACTGGTAATAGACAACCCACAGACCACTGGTAATAGACAACCCACAGACCACTGGTAATAGACAACCCACAGACCACTGGTAATAGACAACCCACAGACCACTGGTAATAGATATCCCACAGACCACTGGTAATAGACAACCCACAGACCACTGGTAATAGACAACCCACAGACCACTGGTAATAGACAACCCACAGACCACTGGTAATAGACAACCCACAGACCACTGGTAATAGACAACCCACAGACCACTGGTAATAGACAACCCACAGACCACTGGTAATAGACAACCCACAGACCACTGATAATAGATATCCCACAGACCACTGGTAATAGACAACCCACAGACCACTGGTAATAGACAACCCACAGACCACTGGTAATAGACAACCCACAGACCACTGGTAATAGACAACCCCCACAGACCACTGGTAATAGACAACCCACAGACCACTGGTAATAGACAACCCACAGACCACTGGTAATAGACAACCCACAGACCACTGGTAATAGACAACCCACAGACCACTGGTAATAGACAACCCACAGACCACTGGTAATGGTAATAGACAAGACCACACAGACCACTGGTAATAGACAACCCACAGACCACTGGTAATAGACAACCCACAGACCACTGGTAATAGACAACCCACAGACCACTGGTAATAGACAACCCACAGACCACTGATAATAGACAACCCACAGACCACTGGTAATAGACAACCCACAGACCACTGGTAATAGACAACCCACAGACCACTGGTAATAGACAACCCACAGACCACTGGTAATAGACAACCCACAGACCACTGGTAATAGACAACCCACAGACCACTGGTAATAGACAACCCACAGACCACTGGTAATAGACCCCACAGACCACTGGATATCCCACAGACCACTGGTAATAGACAACCCACAGACCACTGGTAAGAGACAACCCACAGACCACTGGTAATAGACAACCCACAGACCACTGGTAATAGACAACCCACAGACCACTGATAATAGACAACCCACAGACCACTGATAATAGACAACCCACAGACCACTGGTAATAGATATCACACAGACCACTGGTAATAGACAACCCACAGACCACTGGTAATAGACAACCCACAGACCACTGATAATAGACAACCCACAGACCACTGGTAATAGACAACCCACAGACCACTGGTAATAGACAACCCACAGACCACTGGTAATAGACAACCCACAGACCACTGATAATAGACAACCCACAGACCACTGGTAATAGACAACCCACAGACCACTGATAATAGACAACCCACAGACCACTGGTAATAGACAACCCACAGACCACTGGTAATAGACAACCCACAGACCACTGGTAATAGACAACCCACAGACCACTGGTAAGACAACCCACAGACCACTGGTAATAGACAACCCACAGACCACTGGTAATAGACAACCCACAGACCACTGGTAATAGACAACCCACAGACCACTGGTAATAGACAACCCACAGACCACTGATAATAGACAACCCACAGACCACTGGTAATAGACAACCCACAGACCACTGGTAATCACCCACAGACCACTGGTAATAGACAACCCACAGACCACTGGTAATAGACAACCCACAGACCATTGAGAATACAGACCACTATCAACCCACAGACCACTGGTAATAGACAACCCACAGACCACTGGTAATAGACAACCCACAGACCACTGGACCACTGGTAATAGACAACCCACAGACCACTGGTAATAGACAACCCACAGACCACTGGTAATAGACAACCCACAGACCACTGGTAATAGACAACCCACAGACCACTGGTAATAGACAACCCACAGACCACTGGTAATAGACAACCCACAGACCACTGGTAATAGACAACCCACAGACCACTGGTAATAGATATCCCACAGACCACTGGTAATAGACAACCCACAGACCACTGGTAATAGACAACCCACAGACCACTGGTAATAGACAACCCACAGACCACTGGTAATAGACAACCCACAGACCACTGGTAATAGACAACCCACAGACCACTGGTAATAGAGAGACCACTGGTAACCCACAGACCACTGGTAATAGACAACCCACAGACCACTGGTAATAGACAACCCACAGACCACTGGTACCAACCCACAGACCACTGGTAATAGACAACCCACAGACCACTGGTAATAGACAACCCACAGACCACTGGTAATAGACAACCCACAGACCACTCGTATTAGATATCCCACAGACCACTGGTAATAGACAACCCACAGACCACTGGTATAGACAACCCACAGACCACTGGTAATAGACAACCCACAGACCACTGGTAATAGACAACCCACAGACCACTGATAATAGACAACCCACAGACCACTGATAATAGACAACCCACAGACCACTGGTAATAGATATCACACAGACCACTGGTAATAGACAACCCACAGACCACTGGTAATAGACAACCCACAGACCACTGGTATAGACAACCCACAGACCACTGGTAATAGACAACCCACAGACCACTGGTAATAGACATCCCACAGACCACTGATAATAGACAACCCACAGACCACTGGTAATAGACAACCCACAGACCACTGATAATAGATATCACACAGACCACTGGTAATAGACAACCCACAGACCATTGATAATAGACAACCCACAGACCACTGGTAATAGACAACCCACAGACCACTGGTAATAGACAACCCACAGACCACTGATAATAGATATCACACAGACCACTGGTAATAGACAACCCACAGACCACTGATAATAGATATCACACAGACCACTGGTAATAGACAACCCACAGACCATTGATAATAGACAACCCACAGACCACTGGTAATAGACAACCCACAGACCACTGATAATAGACAACCCACAGACCACTGGTAATAGACAACCCACAGACCACTGGTAATAGACAACCCACAGACCACTGGTAATAGACAACCCACAGACCACTGGTAATAGACAACCCACAGACCACTGGTAATAGACAACCCACAGACCACTGGTAATAGACAACCCACAGACCACTCGTATTAGATATCCCACAGACCACTGGTATAGACAACCCACAGACCACTCGTATTAGATATCCCACAGACCACTGGTAATAGACAACCCACAGACCACTGGTAATAGACAACCCACAGACCATTGATAATAGACAACCCACAGACCACTGGTATAGACAACCCACAGACCACTGGTAATAGACAACCCACAGCATGTGTGCATTGTATTTTCTATTGAATTTCGTTTGACATTACTATTCCAAACACAGACACGTACTGTTCCAATAAATATTGCACACGAAAAACATGAATACACAATAGAACAACCGAGAAAAGTTCAATAGAAAAAAACATTCTGCTGTGGCTTCAAAGACATTGCTAACATAGTAGTCTATCTTCTCACCCTGTGACCTTTTCAAACTTTTACCGTTGTTGTTCTGTAAATTGGAGTCACACCTGGCACACTAGGTTCGAATAGGTGTGCCATTTCAAAAGAAAGTGCAAAAGTTGATTGCAGAAATGACATGGAGATTAATGAGGAACACAGCGTATCATCATCTCTAAGTGCAATGCAAACAGATCCCAGAGTCAGGTTGACGATCAGAGAAAGCCTTTAAAACGTTAATGGCACTGTGAAACTTTGCCCACTGAATCAAATGCCAAATATATTTAGGCCCATTCAGTAGTGAATTAGAATTAGAGAATCAGAACTAATATATATATATGTGGCTCTCACTGTTGGAGACACTCAGATTAATCTCGTTGCAGATAATACCGTTCTGCATACTTCAGGCCCTTCGTTAGATATTGTGCTCTCAAATCTCCTAGAGAGTTATAATGCTATTCAGCAGTCCTTTCCGAAACCTACAGTTATTATTAAACTCTGTTAAAACTAAGTGCGTGCTATTCAACCGATCACTGCCAACACCTGTCCGTCTAACTAGCATCGCCACACTAGATGGGTCTGAATTAGAACATGTCAATACCTACAAATACCTGGGTGTCTTGTTATACAGCTTTCTCTCCTTCCAGCCCCAGATAATTTGTATTGTTTTATTTAACCTTTATTTAACCAGGTAGGCCGATTGAGAACAGAATCTCATTTGCAACAGTGACCTGGGGAGAAGCTGGGGATTGAGCCGAGGACATCGAACATACAAAGCATGCACTCTTACCCTTGAGCTACCGATAAAGTCCAGAATCAGATTCATTTTTTTTAGCAACAAGGCCTCCTTCACTCATGCTGCCAAACTTGCCTTGGTGAAGATGACTATTATTCCAATGTTTGTCTACGGTGATGTCATTAATAAAACTGCTTTTGGATGTGGTTTATCATAGTGTCATACGTTTTGTTACCGACTGTCACAATTGGTGTGGGGGCGTAGCTACACTTCTATTTCGGTGACTCACTTCCGTGTTATTGTTTCACTAGCTCTGTTTACTTCCTTGTTCACGTCTTCACAGCTGTTAGTAATCTATGTCACTTAGTGGGGAGATAAAAGGGTCGCGAGCAATTCACTCCTTGCTTCGCATTAATTCATGTCACATGTATTGAATAGGGGTGAGTGTTTATATTGCTGTGGTTATTCTGTTCTTTGTAAGACGCGATATGCGCAGTGTTTATTTTCAGTTAGCTCTTTTCCGCCATTCTTTGTATTTATTGTGCAAATGTTCATTGTCTTGCACTTTTCTCGTCTTATCTTGGCAAGGTCGCGGCCTACCTGGTTAAATAAAGGTTATATTTAAAAAAAAAAGTAAAACATTTTAGGACAATTATTAACTCCGAAGCTTCGAATGTATTTGATTAAGTACAAGCTAACATTAGCTAGCTAACGGTTAATGAAGGTATGTTCAAGAAAGACAGCAACATTAACAAACGAACATGCAAACAAACTAATGTTTATACTATTTTGAAAATTAAAAAAAAACGCTTTCACAATACAAATACATTGTTAACACATGACTTCATAGTACCCGGATATCATGTGCAGGTAGCCCACGGTGAGAAAAAGGAACTTGCAAAAGCAATAAAGATTGAACCAAAAAGGCAAAGACAAAAAGCTTTACCCACCATAAACATTTTTGAGCAGATATGCAGTCAAAATAAATAAATAATATTTGTTTGAGATTCATGCTTGTCTCTAACTCTTATTGTTTTCAATATTTGTGTGTAGGGTTCAAACTCGACGACCACAACATATTTCTCATGAAAATGCCCATTGACTGCAATGTCATTCATAGAACTGAAGTTATAAATAATGCAGAAATACTGCAATGTTCACTATTACATAACCTTTAATTTGTAGAAATGACTCTCAGAAACACGGTCATGTCATCAGTTTTTCTTTATTATGCTCTCAAGTTTTGTGGGACGTCAACATTGACAATATAATGAACTCCAGAGTACTTTTTAATTTTGATACATTTTAGTAGCAACAAAACAATTGCATTTACCTACTTGAAAAAAAAGTTTTTCTTTTTGTCTTTTTATTATAACAGTCCAATACTCAGCCACTGTGTTTTCCCAGCCACTATGCATAATCTCCGAGGTTGTTGTTAGTAAAAAAAATTTTTTTTTAATTAACCTGCAGTGCCTGGAAGAATAAGGCTAAACATTGATGGTTTGTGGCTCTAAAATTTTTTGAAAAACGCTAGCAGCAAAAAATGACAATAAGCACTGACTTTCGAAGCAGCTCCAGCTGGTGTTTTCAAAAATGATGCTGGCTAATATGTTATTGTCTGCCTTTTTAAAATATTTAATTTCACTGCATACTGTACCTTTGTTGGTGTGCCTTCTGGGAGCTGCAATAATCCCATTATTCACAGGTACTCCTACTCACTTCAGAATGTCTTAAAAATTAATTGAGTCTCTAGAATTAGGGCTAAATTAAACGTTGGCTGCATTAAATACGTAAAATTAGTGATGCTCTTTTTATCCTTAATTAAGTCCAGGTGCAATATACACGGTTCATCTATGTACCACCTGTAATCACTAGGTAAGGTGTTTTTGTTTAAGTGCTGATGAGTAAACTGGCTTGCGCATACTGACACAGCGTTCCATCACTGGTGTGCTGTAGTGATGGTCTAATGCAATAAAAACAAGCTGACAATTTTCTTTGTGATGAGCCGCACATTGTTTTCAGTCTACAAATGGATGCTGAGCTGGGTTCAATTTTGAATGTTACCAGAAACTAGCATGAACATGTTTTTTGATCCAGGCTCCCTGCTGTTTTTCCTCATCGGAGCTGTGAGGATATGGATATGCCTGGTTGCAATGCGACGGTAACATTCGGAAATAATGGTTAATTTGCAATATATTATTGTAGATCCTGCTCCGAGACGACAACATTGTTGTGGTCCCAGCAGACCGGGACTGGTTCCAATTTCTTGATATGGTTTTGTCTCGTCCAATCATGCCCTCTTCTGGTCTGGGGTTGCCCCGCATGCCCTTGTTTGGTCTTCCCTTCCTGTCTTCCCTCTGTCAATCAGGTCCATCGTGCCGACCTCACCTCTGTCTTGTTTCCTTGTTTGCCCATGTATTTAGGTCCTTTTCTACCGGTTCTGTCAGTCATTGTTTTGTGATGTTGCTGTTTTTGAACCGGAGGTTATTCAGTCTGTTTTGTAATAATGTTTTTGTGCCTTGTTCCCCAGTGGGTCCTGCCTTGCCTCAACATTACAAACAGGAATACATGTGGATGACAACCACAGGAGCACACAGCACATTTGGCCCCTGACATCAGACAATGTTAAACCTTTGCCTCTCGCACAGCATGGTGGACAGTCACAGACAGTCAACATTGTTTATGCTAATCTCACAAACATCCTCTCATTGCTTTTATGGAATTCCTAATAATGGTGGCATCCGGAATTATACTACAAAACTTCATACAAAGATGACAGCACAAATACTTGGAATTATATTGGGAAACATTCGCACAAGATTTGGAATCCTGGAAAAATATATTCTACTCTCAGTAATAATGAATACAACACTGTGTTTGCTAGCTGGCTAGGTACAACCTGTAGCAGTCTCTTCTGAGGCCACCAACTGCTGCCTTCTCTTGCTTATGTCTGTGTTCATGTTCATTATTTTAGACGCTTTGTTGCTACTCAAACAAGTACGTGGTGAAAAAGGTCACATTTCACAAAGTACATGCGTAACTGTTAACGAGCTTGTTGTGAATACCTTTATCTACCACTACGTTCATTGTTACTAATAGGTCACTCAACCATCTGGTGAATGTGCTGTATGTATTCTACATTGTTTTGCCTACTTCATAAATACAGATTCTCCACCCTAAGGCCGTACATTTGTATGTGAGCTCAAACCCACAGCCTTGATGTTGGCAGTGTGAACCATAAAAAGACCACTGCATTGCCTACGTACAATACAATACTGTCAAATACAGGACGTGTTTGCCACCCATATTAATAACTCCAACTGGCAACCATATAACCATTTAAACCACTGGCAATATCTTTCAACACAGAGAAGCAAATACAGCCATGCCGGGTAAAAAAATCCAACGCTATCAAACTCCAAACTGGCTTTTCAGAGGATTGCTGGACACTTTATACACAGGGTGCCTTACAAAGGCCAATACAATGATCAAGGACCATCTGTTGCTACCGCCGGTTCTTTTTGTGGCTATCAAAGAGCCATCGGCAGTAAAGGCTCGTGTACAAAACGCTGATTGATCACGACAGAGACAGAGAGACCGAGGAAACACTTTTGTGTCTAGCCTGTGGTCACCATGTGCTGTTTGTCATGTGAAGTTAATCACGTATAACCTCGCAGTGATGGTCAATCATCACCAACCATGATTTCTTTCATCTAATTTTCTTATAGTGACTTCCCATGATACTCCTGTTGGCTACCCTCACATGTTTCTCCATGCCTTAAACATACATCCACCATCCAAGCATGTTGACAGTGCACACGTAATCCGAGAAATTAAAAGAGAAAGTAAAATAAAATGTTTTATAACAACTGTCAGTCAGACTACTTCAGCTGTAGCCTGTATAGATGCCTTTAAATATATCGATTATTACACGGCACCCCAAAAGCCTTATCATTTCAGAGATGCTCTGACGCAGTCGTCTGACCACGTGCTGTCTATTGTTTGCTTACCGTCTAATTTACCCAGAGCTTATCGTGTGCCCTTGTTAGGAGATGATCAATGTCATTCGCTTTACCTGTGAGTGGTCATATTGTTTTGGCTCGTCAGAGTATACTGTACGTGTGTTGTCGTGTTTCTATTGACAAAGGTGCTCCGCTATGAAAGAGCCTCAGTTTGACTCTGTATAGAGGTGAAAAAAAAAAACGTACAGCTGCCATGCAGTATTGAACAGTTGTGGTGTGTTAAATTGTTATTCTTCTTTATTTCCTTTATTGTGAGAGACTCATGTTCTGCCAGTACGACTCACCCATGCTAGTTATTTTGCAGCGAGTGTACATATCACCACTGGATTCTTTCCCAACCTGAATTGACTTCATCTGCTCGCTGTCCACACACACCCACTTGCACATACCCACAGTGAACGACCTCTCACATCCGTTTGACCTTTCGTTCTCCACATTTATTGATATTTGTTCGTCTTTATATTATTTTCTGCGTCTGTATCTCAGACTGCAGTGTTTTTCAGCACTCGGCGAGCATATACGTTTATACATGACGTGTTCAGGTTAAACTGCAGTTAGTAGAGTTATGTGCCCTTTATGTGGATTATAATGCTATTACTGAAATGACAACCACTCTGTCATCAGGTGTGTGTGCTGCAATGTTAGTGATAAACACACACACACCTCAGATTATGTATACACACATGAGGGCTAAAGAGAATTGAGTAAATGTTGATAGTTCTTGAATTATTCAATTCTAAATTACCAAATAATTTACATATACATGTACCGGTATATATATACATGTGAATTATTAAAGAAACAAATAATAAATCTGACTTGTTTGGAGGCTCTGGATATTTTCAAATAAAGAAGACTTGGATGTCTTGTGCTACTTATGAAAATCTGATTCGAATGCTTCAACTGCTTAATGTTTTGGTACTTAATCCAAAAGGTTGCTTTCTGACGACTTTGATGAGCAAATCTGAGAGGAAATTTGTCATCAATCCAAAAAGGTTGCCATGAAAGGGTGATTATAATCACATGGACCTGCACCCCACCTTACGCCTATCTGGTACCAAATGGCTCTCAGCATCATTGGGGTCCTGTATCAAGAATGGAGGTGAATATGCACTCCTCCATCCAGCTCACCCAGCTCTCTCTCTCTCTGTCGTTTGCTATCTTATCCTCCCTCTCTTCATAGAGGGACCCGTTATTCATATCCTCTCAACGGCTGTCTCATCTCCAGTCTCTGCTGATCCTTGTGCACTCCTTCCCAATCATGGCCCTTGAATTCTGTTTAAGGCCTCTATTTCTCCCCCTGCCACATTCACTACCAACGCTATTCTGACAAAGCTATGATGACCTTTTTCCATAACTCACCACTGTTCGACCATAATAACGCCTCTTCCCATCTGTTTCCACTGCACATGCAGCTAACAGAAGTTGCTGGCTGCGTTTTGAAACACTTTATAGCCCTAATTGGTAGATCCAAAAACCTGGAATTTCTATTTAAATGGTGTTGGAAACTATATCCGCCTGAGTTTGCTGACATTTTTTAGTCACTAGACTATTACTCATTTTTTTCTATGCACTGAACGCTTAGCACATCCTGGAAAAAGTACGTGTTTATGATGTGTTTCTGTGATGAACTCTCACTTAAGCTAGATTTGGTTTAATAGAAAACATATTTAACGTTTTAAAAAATTGTTTCTTGAAGCAAAGTTTTCTGGCACAGTAAGCTATAGGTAAATGAGAGTTTTTTTTAAGCGAGAACAAAACCACGATAGAAATGACATAACATTTTATTTCTCACTTAATCAAACCTGACAAATTGTATTGCATTTGAAGCACACAACAGAATAAAATCATCTAGATATGTAAATATTTCAAACTTTTTTGTCAATTGTTAGTAACACTATTGTCTTCAAGGAGCATGCTTGTGTTTTGCAGTGATTCGCTAGGAGCTAGGAACAAATGAATGGTTAGATTTATTTTGTTCAGAAAAGCTCTTGAAAGAAATTCCTAATAGATAAAGACCCCTTTAGACCTACTGGTAGCTACTTTTTTACACATTACAATTCATAAATGTACAGAAAGGTCTTGGAAGTTATGGGTTACCCTGGTTCTGATAACCATGTGTCATTTTCACCTTTATTTTAGTGGCTCGGTGGAAGTAAATCATGAGTAAAACAAATTAACTGTTTAATATACACACTATATGGCCATAGGTATATGGACATGCCTACTAACAATTGATTTCGCCATTGTGCTGGCAGGTGTGTAGAATACAGCACATAGCAGGCAATCTTTATAAATTTGCAATACAATTGGTCGTATTGAAGTGCTCAGTGACTATAAAATTGACACCGTCATTAAAAGTCAGTTTGTGAAATATCTGCCCTACTAGCTCGCCCTCGGTCAACTGTAAGTGCTGTACTCTAGAAGGGTCTAGAAGCAACAACAGGCCAGCCACAAAGTGGTCGACCATACAGACTCACAGAGGTCAATAGAATGTGGCAATAGTGTTGGGCAGGCCAATAGAATGTGGCAATAGTGTTGGGCAGGCCAATAGAATGTGGCAATAGTGTTGGGCAGGCCAATAGAATGTGGCAATAGTGTTGGGCAGGCCAATAGAATGTGGCAATAGTGTTGGGCAGGCCAATAGAATGTGGCAATAGTGTTGGGCAGGCCAATAAAATGTGGCAATAGTGTTGGGCAGGCCAATAGAATGTGGCAATAGTGTTGGGCAGGCCAATAGAATGTGGCAATAGTGTTGGGCAGGCCAATAGAATATGGCAATAGTGTTGGGCAGGCCAATAGAATGTGGCAATAGTGTTGGGCAGGCCAATAGAATGTAGCAATAGTGTTGGGCAGGCCAATAGAATGTGGCAATAGTTTTGAGCAGGCAAATAGAATGAGGCAATAGTGTTGGGCAGGCCAATAGAATGTGGCAATAGTGTTGGGCAGGCCAATAGAATGTGGCAATAGTGTTGGGCAGGCCAATAGAATGTGGCAATAGTTTTTAGGAGGCCAATAGAATGTGGCAATAGTTTTGAGCAGGCCAATAGAATGAGGCAATAGTTTTTAGGAGGCCAATAGAATGTGGCAATAGTTTTGGGCAGGCCAACAGTGTGCCTTTGTACACAATGCAGGGTCCATAAACACATGGTTTGACAAGGTTGGTGTGGAGGAACGGCCTATTAGGTGTGATAGTCGAGTGTCCACATACTTTTGGTTATGTGGTGTATGGCATGCCACTTATAAATATTCTCTAGTCTGATCAGACCAAAAATGTAATACTATGCCTTAAAGTTTGAAAAAACTAGGTCTCGCTCATTACCTGGCCATTACCATCCCTCCTGTTAACTGTGGAGGTGTGAGCATCGTGCTATGGGGATGCTTCTCAATGCCTGGTTTAGGAAACATTTTCAGGATTCAGGGATAAAAATAACCACAGCAAAATATTGAGACATCCTTGAAGAAAGCCAAACCTCAGGGCCAAGACAACGCTGGAATTGCTTTTGAGCAAGTCTGTGAATGTCTTTGTGCGACCTTGCCAAAGCCCAAAGTTGTTTTTATGTGGTCTAGTCAAACTCTGCTGAATCTATTGGGAAACCTATTGCTGTTCACTGACCCTTCTCATGCAATCTAATAGATTGGCAGAAACACTTAATTTTCTCTTTATATTTTTTTTCACTGTATTATGCCAATACAAGTTTCTGATTTTTGTCTCTGCGTTCCAGCACTTTGGATTGAAAATGATACAATGTACATTGCTTAAAAGAAAAATAGTTACGACCATCCATGAATGATAATGTACTCAGTTACACATTTTAAGGAGCCACAAGTATTCTGACAATTGACTAGTTCTTATAAGGCAGGTTTGTCGGTTTCCAGCATTAGTTCGTTCTCAAGAGAGCTCAAAGCATCTAGTCTTGACTCTACACAGCTGTTGCCTGTCTGGGACAAACAGAGGGCCAATGTGCCAAGGCAATGCCAAATTACTGATTACGAGGCAGATGAATCAAGATGATTTCATTAGAAACACAGCCAGAATATTAGGCATGCCAGAATAAACGGTTTAACACATTTTGAAGAAGAACATAAACAGTGGTGTGACTTGACATACGAGAGCTGTACAGTTCATGATCAAAGCATACGCGCCGTAAGAAAAAAGGAAAGGACAACTGCCTATGAGTTTAGGAATACTTAAAAGTATGCATGAATGAGTCAGCTTTCATCAGATGCAATTGCCTCACCAGTCATATTACAGAGGCTGGATCAGTGGGTGCAGTAATTAACCTAAAATGAGCCCATAAATTAGCCTATATAATATGTGCCCGCATAAATTAGCCTATATAATATGTGCCCGCATAAATTAGCCTATATAATATTTGCCCGCATAAATTAGCCTATATAATATGTGCCCGCACAGAATGCAGAGTTGTAAGAAAGAGATTGTAGACATATTGGACAAAAGTTCAAACAAGGTTTAAGCAAAGGACATACCACTTAATCTGTAAATATGGTCGATAGCGTAAGGCATTTCTGTCCCCCTCTATGCCAGTGCTGGCACTCCCCCCTGCCAGCGGAGAGGGAGTAAATGATAGACAATTGGATTCACCTGTGGCATGTTTCACACCTGTTGTCTGTTGGCTCATTAGTCCCTGTATATAGTGTGCTCATTTTCTGCCTGTCAGGGTTGGGGCGTTGTTTGTCGGTACGTCGTTTTTGGATGATACGTTTGTTTTGTTTCAAGTGGGAGTTTGTTCTGTTTAAAGTACGGTGAGATCCGTTTTTGATCTCCAGCTTTATTTTGATTGATTAAGTGTTCGGTTCGAGCTCGTCCTGTCGGCCTTGAAAAAAAAGACGCTGTTTAATTGCACTCTCTGCGCCTGTGTGGTGCTACCTGCTACCCACTTCAGAGCCCATACGTTACAGATAGGGTGTTATGGTTTGGGAATATATGGCTGTCATTGGAACTAACAGCTACAGGATGGATTCTGAAGTCAGATACAACTAAATGCTGCTATATTATTTTGATCGTACTTAAATCATGACACAGGATAATGACCCCAAACACACTAGATTAGCTATGAAGGAGTGGAATGATGATGTCTGGCCAAATCACTTATCTTATCTGAATACAAATTAGCATGCGTTTTATTTTCTGAAGACAAGACTAAGATAGGGAAAAAAGCACGAAAACAAGCAGGAACTCTGAATGAGGCAGCAGTACATGCAGAGTTTCACTTGGGAATATACCCATCATCTGGTAATGTCTGAATCACAGACTGCATACAATCATTAGGTGCAAAATACTAAACATGACTACTTTCTTGCATGTGAGTCAATCTCTTCAAAGAGTTTTGGCACCCTAAAATGTGTAAAAAAAAAATGCTTTCCTTAGAAGGCCGTAGTAATATGCAAGGCCATATGTAATTTGTCATGAAGTAATGTTACTCATTTGTCCTCAGGTGGTGCATTAATAATAAGCATGTAATTTTGAACGTTGGCCTATGGCTGCTTTGTTTGATGTGCAGGCCAGGAACTTACAGTCTCTAGTGATGGCAAATAAATATGCCTCAAGAACATACTACTGTATATAGTAGGTCAGCCATAATGTCGTTTTATTTAAAGCTCTTCTGTTGTTCCTCAAGACTTTACATATTCAACTCCAAGCAGTTTCTACCTCAGAGAGAGATTCCTGACAGGGTGTCATGTTTTGGACTGACTGGAATATATCTCCATGCATATATCCTTCAAACCTTTGATTTGACTGTTTGGGCAAATAAACAGGATTTAGACTTATCAGCTCAATTTCAGTTATCAGCATTTCAATATTTCCTTGGTTAATTGTGGCCGAAGTCACACCTGCTCTGTGTTCACTGTATAGGTACCAAACAGGATCCCTTGTGAAAGCACCGGAGACCCCATGGTCCCACTGAGCTGTGGTTCTAATGAGTCAAGTCAGTGCTCTCCAAATAAATCCCTGATCACAGCCCAGTACATATCCCAAGTGCCTGCTCTACTCAGCATCACAAGGCCATATATCAACACAGGGGGGAACTGCTTGGTAGAACTGTATATCTCAGAGCACAAAGATCAATATGCTGTGAACCCACAGGAGAGAGACAGATTTACAGCACAACAGTGTGAATTATGGGCACATCCACCCTCTGCTCCGTCTTCCGATGACCATGAAGGGCGTGAGACAACAGAGAGATCCACCGTCTTGAGACAAGTTTAAAAATGTAGGGCGAAAATTAATTTCTAAATGTCTTATGGTTGAAATGATATATTACTGATTTTTACTGCAGACCATATACATATATACATTATACAGTGTACACTGTTATACCAGCTGTACACTCACTAATTTACATTGTGGCTAAGTGTCATTTCTTCAGTGTTGTCACATGAAAATATATAATGAAATAGAGTGAGAAAAGATGTGACGGACAAAGAAGATGCACTCCGCCAAAGAAAATACAGATGTCAAGGGAACAGAAGTATCTTTATTCATTTTGAAGTTTGCATTGGGACCTAATAATATAATACACTTTGACAAATCCTCCATTTCAAAAGCAATACCTCTTGTAATTTCAATCCAAACATCTATCATGAACTACTTCCATTAAAGATATATCAAGGTATTTTATCATGGCAGCGGATATGTTAATAGTAATGCCAACTTATTTGGCTCCCTTTGAAGAGGCCGGCGGCCCATCAGTGAACCTGACGTGACCTTGAGCCAAACCAATAATTGAATCATCCATTAATACCATGATGGTCAGGAAACACACCAGGAGCCGGTTGTGAGGAGGGGCGACGGCCGGGGCCCATAGGACCACCACCCAGCCATTTGGGCTCCCCCAGACTGCCGCTTAACAGGGCTGGGAGCGGCCGACAGACATGTACGTGTGCCCTGTTTCCCAGGGGAAATGATGGCAGCAGGATGCACTGTCGGAATGCCACAGTTCGGTGGAGGGGGTGTGAGGTTCTGGACAATGTTCTGCTGGGAATACCGTGGTCATGTGGAGGTCTATTTGACACCTAACTACAACTACCCAAACAATGGCGGCCTCTTCCAGCAGGATATTGCATCCTGTCACACATCACACATTGTCCAGGAGTGGTTAGAGGAACATGATGAATTGTTTAAGGTGTTGCACTGGCCTGCGAAGACCCCAGATATCAATCCAATTGAGCCTCTGTCGGATGTGCTGCTCCACCTCACAATATACAGGACTTGAAGTGTCTGCTGCTTTATGTCTTGGTGCCAGGTACCACATAACTCCCTCAGGGGTCTTGAAGAGTCGACCCCTCAGAAGGTCATTGCTGTTTTGGCGGCACGAGGAGGACCAAAAGCATATAAGGCATATTGGTCATAATGTTTTGGCTCGTGATTGGCTAGATTTTTCCACTTACTGTGTTTAGGATTTAAGACCACCATGGTGCAGTGTAGACTAGTGATGCCCAGTGATCTGAATAAACCACCTTCAGCCTGCAGAAACCTCGACCAAAAGATCTCAGTCTCGGCCTTGGATTTTTTCCATGCGCTTCCTATAACCTTGTGAACATCTCCAAGCACCGTCAATGAATGAAATATGACACGTGCATTACAACCTTCAGTAACTCAAAACGAGTGATATATCTGTGAGTACAAATCCCTGTGATATATAATCCAAGTGATATGTAGGAGAGTAAAATATTCGACAAAGCTCGTGGCAAAATAAGGTCAGCAATGCATTTTCTTAATACATACACTGATGAAAATCGGAATTATTTCCATCACTTTCCATGGTGACAACCCTTCCACCACAAATAACCCCTGGCGACAACTTCAGTGCCAATGCATTTATGTAACAGGTCTGCTCCAAGAGACAGATACTGCTTACTGTATATGACTAATTGCAAACACAAGGTAAGTCGAGACAACTCATTTGATAATAAATATTTTATTTAGTCAGTTAGTACAAACTACTATCCATTGCGACTTTGGCATCGATGTCCAATCGTCACACAACAGACTCAATTAAATCCTCATTATCCAATTACTCAAAAACCGGTCTACCCTGGTTCGGTAATTATCTCCTCACGTCTTGACTTCTGGAACTCTCTACTCTCCAGCACCAGCCTCACTTCCTTCCACATGCTCTGCAGCCTGACTTCTCACCCACAATTGGTCCTGGCAGTACATCATCCATATCATGCATGAACTTCCCCGGCAAGCTCCACAATCATTTCTTGATTCAAGGCTTCAGCCATCCACGACTCCACGAGTCAAGAAACATATGTTAGGAATGCTTTAAAACGTATCTCTTAAACGAATGCCGCACAATTCCTATGGATCGCTGTAGTCAGTGCATCCATTGTTATGTTGAAACTTTAATTATGCACTGTGTTTATTGGTTGCTTTAAGGACAACGTATTAACTAATGACTGACATTGAAATTACCTTCTGTCGGTGACAATTTTGTTGGAAAAAGGCATGGCACTGAAATGCTTGTGCCTTCATTTCAAATGTATTTTTGGAAAAGTACGAGTAGGAGTAAAACGTATTGGGTCTATAACTAAGCTCTGAGTTCCATTCACATTTTATATATATATTGAAATTTTGTCTTAGTAACTTTGTGTTTAATACCGTTCATTTAAGAAAACTATTGGAAGGTATTACATTTTTTTTGTGCGATTAGTGCTAATGGCCTTGCTCATAGTTCACCTGCTTGGAGAGCAGATTTTCAGTTACTGGTCTGGTGCTTTCACCTTTTGTCAACCTACTGCATCTGCTTGGTCGTAATTATGGCTGTAAGTACTCTGGTGTCAGCTAAATGACTAAAAGTGTTAATATACTTGAAATGCCAGTGTTTTCCTTTGTTCCACTCCCAGGGTGGACATAAACTCTGGATAACAGTGTTTGGCAAATGACTTAGATGTGTGTGGTAAATGTTCATGACCAATTAAATAATTATAAAAATGACCATGCATCTCAGTATGGTTGATAAATTGTTTTTCTTTCAGGGAGAAGACAATGCATCTGTTCCTTAGTGTTTTATTTTGTTGCTCGATAATGCAAGCTGGTGGTGGTCATTATTAAACAACGCTACAGGCACTGTGGTTTTCATGTGGACTTCTATACTGATAACCATATTAAATGTCAAACTATGTGGTACCTGAGTAAGTAACCCCATTGGCCGTTAATCGAAGGTGGCAATCAAAAACTTAGCCGCAAAATCTAGAGCTAATTGCTCAATGGCAGAAAATAACAACAAATGAAGGGATTACCTGTGGTTAGATTGTATGAAACTAAATGGAGACATTAATCTACTCAGACATGTGCCTGCTTTTAAGAGCAAATGTTCCCGTGCCTGGCTGTCGGTGTGCCCGTAGCAAATTCTCCACAACCCAGTAACTCTGATGCATCAGATGAGGCAGGCACCCCAGCGATTGCAGCCTCTAAGCAGTGGCTAAAGACTGTTTGATTGAATCCCCGAGCTGGCTAACGTTTAAGAAAACGTTTGGTCTGCGAGCATGGCAATTAACCCTAATTGGTCCCCGGGTTGTTGATCAATGACAATTCGGAAAACGAGAATGGAGGGGAAACTGAGAGTGGATCAACGCGTGGCACCCATGTGGAGACCTCGGTGCAGTCCTCATCCCCGTAGCTTATTCAGTACACAATTGAAAAGCCTCTGGAGGAAAAGGGTGAGTGCATTTTCTCACTACCCGTTTTTCAAACATATAACTCGATCATAAATGGAATCAAGTGCCTAGTTTTAGACAACCAAGTAGAGTCAGTTGCTTCCACAGTATGAACAGAGAATGCTGTCTTTTTCTTGTAACAGAACATTTCAAAACCCTTTACATTGAATTGAATCGTTTTGAAAAGCAAGTTGGTCTTTAAGCATTAGCGCTCGCAGGTCTTTTCTAAAGCTAGATTGCAGATATTGGACACTAAGAAAGGAAAGGTAATGATGTATGTAGGCGTTCAAGGATAAAGAAAGAATCTGAGGCAAAGAAACCACGGGTCTTCTGGGTGTCCAGAATGAAAAGAACTGTTCTAGAACACTCTCCAGTATTTTTTTCAAATGGCATGGTTGTTTTCAAAATATATTGTTTAGGGTTAGCGTAAATCCTTCTTCAAATATAAACTTTTAGGGAAACCCTTTATGTAATAAAAATTCTACAAAATACATTTAAATGGTTTCTAAATCATCGTTCTAAAACACACAAACACATCCTCCAGGAACCTTTTGGGGCATTCATAAAACATGAGAGGAACCCATTGTTTTGGTGGCCTATCGTGACCAGTTGTGATGATGATGTGGGGTTGGCAGTCAGTCAATAATACCCAGCTCAACAGAAGTAAGGTCAAACGCGAGACACATTTCTGCATCATCATTAGCTGTGTTGGCTGAAACGATTTAACTATCGAAAACAGAAGTATAGCCCAAAATCAATCTGACATAACACTCCCAGTGACCCCTGGGAAATAATGAATTCATCCCTGTATGCAGTGGATATCAGTTTACGCCGTCTATCGCGGCACATTGTAAAATGATAGCCGTCAGACTGTTTGTGCCCATTCTCACCACGTCAGGCACAGTCATGTTTATGCATCCGAGTGAAAATATCTAAATAATGCAGGAGGTTTGCTAAAGAATGTCTTGATAGAGTGTGCGGCTCTGGCAACGGAAAAGTCGGCCTGCCAGGCAAAGAAGGATTTCTCTTTTCTTCATCTCCATTTTTGCAAAGCAGCACACTTGACATTCTTCCATTCCAATTTCAGGGCCGTGTTTGAGGATCCTCGGAAAAGCTCCTTCTTTTTCCAACACAAAGGAGATGTGGGTAATTTGAAACTAATGGAGCTAATTTTCTTCTGGAGCTGAACAGTAAAGCTGTAGAATCTGCACCTTCTTATCGCTGGGAAGATTTCAGTCTCATCTGAGGGGTTTTGAAAATGCCTATCTACAAGGACCACTTATTTCTAATAGATTTGAGTACAGTCAAGTTGGGATCAGCTCAGCTCTGCAGAACAGTAGAAAAGCTGCCCTTAAAAACACAATTCCAATTGTGTCTTTCCAAAAGAGATATTTCCTACATTAAATGTTTTGGTAAAACATTATATATTTTCAGTTTCTTCACTCACTCTGAAACTTTAAACAACTGTTGAATTAAATCCAAATAGAGCAGAGTCAGGGATCAAGGAAATGGTCTTATATTTATGGGACACTGTGCTGTGGCATTGCAAGAACACTTAGTAAAATAAACATTCTGTCAATAAATTAGTCAAAAAGTATCAAAATGCAGCATGTATTGCTAAACAATAATTTACATAAAGCATGTAGCAAATGTGTAGAATTGCTTCAATGAATTTCAGCATTCCAAACCCAGATAACGCAGATAGCATGTCTGTACTGCACTAAAAAAAAATCAATATTCATTTATTAAAACCCAAACTTAAATTTTTTAAGAACATGTAATATACAAGCATTATTTTGCATACAATTATGTTTACCGTAATGAAGGTTTAAAAAAAATCTCTCTTTAAGCATCCCGGAGACCTGAGCAGGTAAAATACGTCCTTCTCCCACCCACAGCAGTATCCATAGAAACTAAACACCTCTAGAGGCTAAAATGAAGTAAATACAAATACAGATGAATAGTTTCAGTTCTGCATCTTTGACACTTGCGCTAGTTATTTCTCCATATGTTTCACATTTGCAGTCCACACAAAAAACAAAAGGTTCCAAATGCAGTCACTAATAAAGGATACACATTTAAACTACACAAACAAAAAGAGTCCAAATGCAGTCAGTTATAAAGGATACGCTTTTAAACTACACAGACACACACAACCATGCCTACAAACAGCCAGACAGACACAGGAACATAAAGGCACATGTACACATGCTAATACCTCCATTATGTCTTTTTCTTTAAGAGATTGTAAACAGGTAACACTTTACAATAGGTATAGACAAATTTACATGTATTAAAACATTAATGAACATGAATTATTGATTAGACAATGCATCTACGATGCATGATTTATTTGTGCATGTGCTAATAAACATATTGATAGATGCATAGTTAAATTGAAAATTATTTTAGCTTCTTCCATCATTAATGATCAATGCTAGCCTTTGTCATTCATATTGTTTGTTGGCGTTTGTTGGCGTGATGTTCAAGCACTCATGTTGTACACCGCAAATTGATTAATAAAGCCATTGCTTGAATGATGACACTGCCATATGATTCTGCCTTCTACTGAGTCAATTTGAGCAAAGGCAATTTGAAATAAAACAAACCTTTGTGCTCACACGGTATCAGAAAACACAGCTTGAGAGTAATTGATCATTAGTCAAATGAACTCTTTGTGCGTGAATAGCAAGCTTGTTAAAGCATAAAATGATTGTGTTTACATATTGTTTGTAATTTGTGTATAACATAACTATTAAATATTTAATTACTAACTTAATAACAATTGCGTGTGCCAAATACTCAGTCCTATTTGCTAATTACGTTTTAGTACACAACTTTTGTGATCCGTATTCCAAAGTCATGACTATTCATATTTTGCAGAAGCGTAACTGAATACACAGTGAATGTACACACTTTATTATTATTAGGTTAAAAGAGAACATGCTGTGGTTGTAGCCTCTGACCTATCCAGCTTGAGAACAAAGACAGTCCTTTGAATCTGCCTGGGAAGTTGATTAAATGTTATAAAGAAAAAATACAATTCTTCAGCGGTTGCTTCATGTCAAGGACACAAACACAGCGTGGTCATATACAGCGACTCATATTGTGCGTTTGCCTTGCGTGTGCAAGCTTGAGTATGTCTGCTCGTATGTGTATGTTCTGTCAATAAGTTTGTCAATTCCATAGTTGCCCAAACTCTGATGTGTAAGACAGCACAAAGTGTTAACACATTGTACTTGAATCTCCTCCAGGAGGATGTGTAACACATCTTTCTTTAGTCAGTAACCTGGAATGTGCTTTTTTACATGTTTCCGAATCCATGAAAGCACTTGTGGCTCCATTACATCTTCAGTCACGTAGCTTTCAACTTGAAAATGGCTTTTTATTCTGCTTACATTTTTGTAGCATTGGGTGACTGGATGACCTACTCCCAGGTATCCCTGTAGTTGCAGTTCAAGTGTCTAACCAAACAAGGGGAAATCAAGGGTTGATGTCCAACAAAACGACACACAAATTACAATAATATTTTATTCATACCTCTGTGACTGTGAACATGTTTTTTTCCAGTAGGTGATACTACACCAGTTGTGGGTTCACTGCAGCAGATGTGATCTTATCTCACCAGGTGGATAAGACCACACCCCAAAGCATACACGTGCCTCCAAGTTCTAAGTACGATTTCATCTGCACCGTAGGCTAACTTCTGGGTGCATTGGACCTCTCTCCAGGAAGAGTGTCCCCAGTTCCCAGAGGAGTGTCCACTGTCCTCTCCCCCAGTGTCCCGCCTCCTCCACCCACACGCCATTGCGGGTCTCTCCTCTGCCGGTCTCTCCTCTGCCTCTGAGAACATAGCAGGGGAGATCCCCTGCCGAACCACCTCCTTGGGGGTTTCCCTCCCTCCCCTGACAGTTAAGCGTTAGGCTGGTCTGGGAGCCCGGCCTTTGTGGGGGAGTATGTTCCTCAATTGTCATTTATCATTATTCCCATCTCCAAATTGCTTGGGCTAAATATTTCTGGCAAAATTCCTTATACTACTTCCGGCAATTTTTTTTTTTTATCAAAGTAAAGAGCCTTTTTGCTTTTTTTTATTCATACATACAGTGGTAATAAAACCAGGTTATTGTATTGCTTTTATGTAATTTCTTCCCCTCAAAGATTTCAGTTTGTATTTCAATTGAATTGTTCGTGTTAATGGTCACATTAAAGGTGGAACATGTTCTGACATTATTCATCTTTCTCTAATTTTTTCACATCACAAAAACCTTCCATTCTAACAGGGGTATGTAGACTTATTATATCCACTTTATATAAATGATGTTCAAAATAGAAAACAATCATATTAATAAAGATTTGGCAACATTTAAATACACAAGACCATCAAGATAATAATAATATTCTCCTTAAGGCCAATGTGCCACAACTTTGGAAGTATGCTTGAAGTTTGCAACCAAGCTTTTTACCTCCTGATTGATGTCTTGAGATGCTGCTTTAAAATATCCACCTAATTCTTTGTCCTCGCGATACCATCATTTTTTAAAGTGCACCAGTCCCTCCTGCAGCAAAGCAGCCCCACAACATGATGTTGCCACCCCTGTGTTTAGTGTATGAATGGTCTCCTTCAGCTTGTAGCCTCACCATTTTTCATCTCAATATAATGAAGATGGTCATTAAGACCAATTGGTTCTATTCTTGTTTCTTCTTCTGGGATTTGAAAATTGCTCCCAAGGATGAGTGAGACTTGTTGTTTGTTGAGTTCCACAATTCTTTTTTTGAGGTCGTGGCAAAGTGGCATTGCATTTGAAGTTAGGCTTTGAAGTAAATCCAAAGGTACATTTATATCAAATTGTGTCAATTAGCCTATAAGTAGCCTTTAAAGCCATGCCATTAATTTTTTTGCTTTTTCCAAGCTATACAGCACTGTCAATTCTGACCCACTGGAATTGTGATAATAGTGACTTATATGTGAAATTATCTGTCTGTAAACAATAGTTGAAATAAACTTCTAGATGTTCTAACCACTTGCAAAACCTATAGTTGGTCCATCAAAGTTGTAAAGTGGTTCAAAATCTTATTTTAATAACTCCAACCTCTATATAACCTGTATTCACACAAGGTTGCTCATTCAGCAATCACATACAGTAATTCTATTCAACACCAAATTCTAACAAAATACTTTTTTTTTGTCTGCACTACATTTGGGAAACGTTCATTCTCTGTACTCCCACTCAGCCTGAGTAGGATTGACAGCCGGGTTTTTAATTCCAAATGACATGAATGGGACAACATCAGAAAATAAACATTCTGTCACGTGCTGGCGTGGCTGCCAGCCGTGTTAGTAAATCCAACGCCCTCTCCCTCATTTCTTCACTGTTTTATTTTGCTCGCCTGCCTCCCTTGATCGCGGACCCAATTGAAGTTTTTGCATTCCTCGGGCATCCCGTTTGTCCTTGTTCATGTGACGTTTGTTTTACGTTTTGTGTCTTAGTTCATGTCAGTTTTGAGGATTTTTCTTTTAAGCCTTTCATGTTTTTGTTCCTTCGTTCACCAAGCGCTTGTGTCCTGCCTCCACGTGAGGAGACGTTAGTTTTGTTACTAGGTATTGATACAGTAGTGACACATGTTGGAGTCAGCGGATGGAGTCAGCGGATGGAGTCAGTCATTTAGTATACACGTTAAACAGTTGCAAGTTTAGCATTATAGAGACATTCTGGGTGAGACTTCTTTCTTCAAATCATGTCATACGTCACAATTTGCTTCATGTCACTCACCTAGACACATGGCTCTGAAGGCATTGAGGGGATACCTCCAGGTCGTAGGTGTTCAATGGAGGGATCTCAGACTAAACAGGATGCTGTGATGGAGAAATTCAGAGATTAGAACACTACTTTTGTCAGGAAGTAGACATAAACAAAAACACAAATGCTCAAGGTCATTGCCGGACTGAGACAAATATGTTGTGATGCTAGATTCCATGTTGTCACTAGGAACCTAACAATGCATTTGGTGTCATGCCCTTAAAATCCAACACAGAATACAATGTTGATGACAGCAAGACTGAGTAACCACATATTTAGTTTGTTTTTCAATGCAATATTTACTCATGACATGTGTGCTGCATAAGAATCTGCTCCTGTGTTTACATTTTCCCCATATTTTTTCACTGTATTTATTTTAGTCTTGATTAATATTATCGACCAGAGTGAAACACGTCCATGGAGTCTTGACTCAAATGATGAATGGTGGCGTTGTAAACATGAGCTATTGGATATGCAGTACAACTCTTTGGTGTTCTGCGGGCGTGTCACTGCAGGAATTCATTCACCTAGCAGCGCAGCTGGTGGTTTTTATCAAAAGAAAGCCCGAAGGATCTCGTCAATTCATAACAGGTATCTCTAAACCGCTGAATTATTGTTCCGTTTTGTATTGGGGTTGCTTGCTGTTATCTGTCTGAAAATGCCTTTGCATCTTTATGAACCGGTTTCTCTCGGCCGTTTACTGTGAAGGTACATTTCTCATATGAGGTTATACAACACTTGGTCACATTGTGCTAAGTACTCTGAGTCCTAATCATCGCAGATTCACGTGTGTAACCACATCAGATTAATAAAACATCGTTGCACACACATCGCCAGTAAAAAGTAAAGCTCCAGACAGACTTGAAAACGGCCCCCCTTTATTCATCTGTCGTGTCTATCATTAAATCACCAGCCCAGGATGACCAGTATAGGTACTGCATAATTTTCCAAACCTGTCCAACAGCGAATGTATACAAAAAATGTATATTTCCAATGCTTAAAATCGCTGAGTTTGACATACTTATCAAATGGTGTACCAGCACATGAGTTATTATTGTAATAAGAAACAAAAATACAATTTGAAACGTAATATCCTCTGTCCTCCTCACCCAATGCCTTCAAGTGAGTAAAATTAAGGCTTTAACTGCTCTCAAAATCACTTTGGGTGAGTGAGGTCAGTCTCGCCCACATTAAGCACAGTTGATCTGTAATAAAATCGTTGTGAAGAACACACAGTATATCAATAGCGTGACCTGGCTGACCCCTGGTAAGGATGAAGCTATTGTAACAGTGGTATCCAACCAGGCCAGTCTGATACCTGTGAGAAGAGTCTGTAAGACGTACGGCTTCACGGCTCTCTTTTCCTAGTCAGCACACACTAATCACATAGCTGGTGGGAAAGATATGTTGGTATTGATTCATTGAGTTGAGTTTCCTGTAATTCATGGGACCACCGGCAGCTTTAAAAGTATCCAGTAGCTCGGATTTATTAAGATGTGCTTGGGCAGACTTGAGAGACCAACAGAAGCTAAGCGTTTCAAAAGATGTGTTATACAGCTAGGCAAACTGAGGAACTGAGACAATATAGTTCATTTATTTGAAGGTATCAAAAGATATAAGCTTTTAACTTCCTTTAAAAGATGTAATGTTTAAAGTTAAAGAAAATTGAAAATACAATTTCACATTTTTTCAAAAGCTTACTGTTGAGAAACCATTTTTTTTCTTCAAATTCCCACCCTCCTGAAAAAAACAAGTTCATTTTTATTTACGTCTGCACTTAAAATATATGTTCAATCAGTGTTGGTCAGGTCTCGTCCTTTTGATGTATAACAGTGCTTATATTTCTAGCTCCGCTTTAGTAACACATTGACCGGCATTTTTTTTTACCTTTATTTAACCAGGTGGGCCGATTCTAGTGGTGAGACTCTGGGGATTGAACCCAGCTAAAAAAAAGCGACCACTGAGCTACCAACTCACTCGGCACCCCACTAGAATCCACTTAAAGGCATACAAAACCAGCACTTTTCTAACAACTGTGTTAGGGTTTAAACCAGGTTACATAAATATATTATAGACAGAACCCTAAAAAAAGAGTCTTAAGAAATCCTACTGTAAAGAGTATATCTGTATCTAAAAATGTTTCCCTTGCAAGGACAATCAGAATTACTCGGGATATGGCTCTATATTATCTACAAGTGCCAGTTACTACTCTCCTTTCAGACAGAGCTATAATTTATTTGTCCTAAAATGTCATATGATATAACTCTACAGGTTTATATACAAGTGGATTCCAGTGACATATTTGACAGTGTGAAATAACAGTCAGAAACTTAAGGATGCATAATTCCAGGGAAAATGAAGGTTGATGAAGTCTTCAAACGGGTCGCTGACAGGTCAGACAAATAAACCACTGTTTTACTTGTGCATGGTGTCTGAATCTTTATTATATATTTGTTTTTAAATTCATTTCAAAGTGGGCTTAATGAAAAGTTCTTATATGACATGATTTTCTAAATTCAGTGTTTGATTAAGTTGCATAAAAACAACTATATAATGGATTATACTACACTGTACTGGATTATACTGCACTGTACTGGATTATACTGCACTGTACTGGATTATACTGCACTGTACTGGATTATACTGCACTGGATTATACTGCACAGTACTGGAGTATACGGCACTGTACTGGATTATGCTGCACTGTACTGGATTATACTGCACTGTACTGGATTATGCTGCACTGTACTGGATTATACTGCACTGGATTATACTGCACAGTACTGGATTATGCTGCACTGGATTATACTGCACAGTACTGGAGTATACGGCACTGCACTGGATTATACTGCACTGTACTGGATTATGCTGGACTGTACTGGATTATACTGCACTGTACTGGATTATGCTGCACTGTACTGGATTATACTGCACTGGATTATACTGCACAGTACTGGAGTATACGGCACTGCACTGGATTATATTGCACTGGATTATATTGCACTGCACTGTTTTGTATAAATCGCTTGCGTTGGAATGAGAGCTCTTTCAAGTGTCAGATTCGCTGCGTTATCCACATCCGTAATTCAGATATGATTGATGTGGTGACTCCTGAGGGGTCCACCATTTTTGTTTTTTAATGTGCTTTAAACACATGTCAGACTGACCCAGAGTCAGCTACTTTTGACACGTGTGAAATGAAATCCATGCCCTGAGGGACTCTGAACCTTTATTACCGTCTTCCTTTTTGTCGGTGGAATCGCTCGGAAGGCCTCAGAGCTTTAAGTCAACTCTAGAAATGTCTTTGAAGTCAACTCACACCTTCGAGAATACAGCTGGTCAGTGAGCTGCGAGCGTAAAACACGTTTAGTGACCCCCCCGACTTCAGAGACTTCAGAAAGCACGAGTTCAGCGACAGAGTCTACCTAGGGTCATTCATTCCGGTAACTTTGAACAGTCCTTGATTGGTTTGGACAGTACTTTTACTTTACAGGGCGCTCGGTGAACGGCTGACCATACTGACGAAGCAAACCCCTTGTTCTGCTCAGAATGTCACCCTCCTTTGTCAGCTCCGATGCAGATGGGTGTGTTTTCTGATACCTCATTTGCATAGAGAGCGACATGTCCTATTTATTGACAAACCAGGAAACGGAACAGAGTGTTAAGAGGCGTGTTAAGAAGATTTAGAATCGAACAAATGTGACGATGGCTGTTTCATCTCGCTGTGATGTTACCTGGTAGATTTAAAAGTCTGATCACGGAAACAAAAATTAGAAGAAAGCCCAATCCTTGTCATTAGTTCTATGAAATGTTGCCAATTAGTCACAATCATTGTGTCACAGTTCTTAGACAGGTAAATGACCATTCATAGTGTCACTGTAATTATGTATATTAGCATTTTTATTCACATTTTTATTCATGCCCTTTACTCACACTTTTGTCGTGAATATGCACCATAATTATTGTTATTTCATTTTACGGAAATTTTGGGACAAATAAATGTGTTTTTGGCATGTTTATTAAGGCAAAATCTAAAATATCCATTAATGCTTGAGGAAACTATCACTCTCTCTTTGTCTCATTTGCCCCTTTCTCCTCATTTGTCTGCTTTCCTTCCGGCTTAATCATCTTTATCAATCTTTTCCAGACAGGTGTGGGTGAGGTGGGAGAATCTATGAGGTCATCCCCAGCCTCATTTCCTGAGCTGCTGCCAGCCATCACAACCATTTGATAAGAGCTTCGATTTCCAGCTAAGATTCTTTCATCAAAAATCTCCAGGGGAGTGAATTCAATATCCATTTCAAGTTTTCTGATGTTCAGCAATAAACAGGCATGGGGCTCTAATCTAATGCCTGGGACCTCTCTACATGTGTCTCTCTTATTGTGATTGTCTCAGTAGGGTTTATGACAGTAACAACAGACCTCTAATGATGATCATTTGAACCCCTGCGGCCGAGGTGAGGGAGAGTCCACGGGAATAGTAGACCACCTCGGAGGTGCATCGATGAAATTCACTCTAAAAGGTAGCGCCTAATTTTACCTGGGAAGTAAAGGAATTGGATGTACAATGTCATTTCTTAAAGGGCCATACCAGGAAAATGCATGCATCTGATAAACTGTATTGTATGGAATGTCGGAATGCTAATACATCACAATATTAATGCTGGGGGTTTTTAATCAACGATTGACATGGAATTAATTGAAGACATCTGTTGAGACTTAATGTAACTGCATACCCACAATGCATTGCTCTCTCTAGAAAGTGTTAGGGAACAGTGTGTTGTCACGCATGTCTAGTGATCAGAATATATAGTTAAGGCATATTAATACAGTACATGGTTTCACAATTTTTTTTTATTTTACTCAATAAAAGGCAGATTGCCAAAAAAAGTTCAAGTCCTTTAGAAGCCCAGGTTCTCTGATCTAGAAATAATACATTTTATTGTGCATCCTGTCTATTCTGAGAATATTCAGATCCCTTTACTTTCCACATTTTGTTAAATTACAGCCATTTTGTAAAATGCATGACATTTATTTGTTGAAAGAATCTACAATATAATAAAAAAGCACTCTATGAAAATGCCATGATTCTGGAAATTGAGCTCAAGTGCATCCTGTTTCCACTAGTCATCCTTGAGATTTTTTTGAGTCCACATGCGATAATTCACTCGATTGAACGTGATTAGTAAAAACCGAGCCACGAAGTCAAAGGAATTGTCTGCAGAGCTTTGTGACAGTGCACAGATCTGAGATTGGGCCTTGATGATGCAGGAGTCATGCTGCGGAAATATTTTACTTACCTGAGATATTTGAGAGTGGACAATCGTTGTTTCTGCCGTCTGCTAGTGTAGAACTCAGATTGAGAATACATTTGAATTTACATGCCGTATAGGAATAATGTATGACTTTTCATCCTACTGATGTTTTGGCTCATCAGTGTATTATCACATGTCAACAAGCCACTGCTTAAAATATAACGTACTCACTTAAATGCACAGATCCAGAGAGGTTATGAATATTGCAGTCGTATTTAAAGCCCTAAAATAATTCACAATGTGTTTGCTCTGTTCTACTAACTTTTACTTTAATTTCAAATTAATTCATCATAATTATACAATGCATGTCAGATTATGGACAGACTATAAGCACAAGTTCACTGATGAATGTTTTTGGAAACTGTCATGGAACATGCAGCCGTTAACAGTTTAGCTTTCTGTCTGACAATTCGCCACACCGCAAACGTGGGTCCTCTCCCGAGTTAAAAATACCACTGGCCTAATTCCAATTTTGCGATGGAGTGAGCACAGAGTACGATCTTAATTATGTTGCACCTACATCATTCTGATTAACTAAAGGGTGTTGCAGACAAAGAATATGACTTCATGCACTTGGAAATTTCCGCCAAAGCCTCTCACTGGCCTAATTGCTCTCCCAAGAACCCCAAAGGGATTAACAGTGGAAGTCTAATTTTGATCGAATCTTCAATTAACAGCTAGATTAATTTGAAATGTAATAGGCCACAAAACCCAGAGATGCCTTGCTGCAATTAGAAATCACTTACCAATGTAATGAAAACAGTACTATCTTTTTTATCACTCTTGTGGTATACATTCCGATATACACGAACTTAGGCTTGCAGTGGAGTCTCATCTCATCTTTAACCGCTTATCCGGGGTCGGGTCGCAGGGGGAGCAGCTCTAGCAGGGAACTTCCCTTTCCCTGGCAACATTACCCAGCTCCGACTGGGGAATCCCGAGACGTTCCCAGGCCAGTGTAGAGATATAATCTCTCCACCTAGTCCTGGGTCTTCCCCGTGGTCTCCTCCCAGCTGGATGTGCATGGAACACCTCTCTAGTGAGTAGAATTTAGCAATCCAACTTCAGCTTCTAAAATACTAACATCAATCTGAATTAGTTCTTCCCAAAACTTCTGCTCAAACTCCAATACAAGACAAGACCATTGTTTTCATTTAAACCCTATATCAACATATCTAGTTGAAGTAGTCATCGCATCTTTGGCATGTTTAAGAGGATTAACTCCTTTATTAGCGGTGATTTGTTATTGTTTCATCACTATTGTGTTGGATGATTTGCGTTGACTTGCAAGGCGATTTGTAGATTAGGAACTTGGCAGTCACCAGTAGTTCTTTTGATCCACAACCTTTGACTAACAGGTGCCATTTTAGAAAAAAATTACATTGTTACTCATTGAGGTAACCACTGTGTGAATGTATATGGATTTTGTGTGGGCTGAATGTTCCTGACAGGTTCTAGACTGTTTTTCATCATGAGTGCAGTCACTCCGTCACCCTACCTAGAACCAGGACTGAGAACAATCTTTAACTGTAAAGACAAGAAAGTACATCAACTGTTAAATGTTTTTTACACTGAACGATGGAGTATTGAAATGGAATTTATTTTCCCCGGAGACTTCCAGTAGCGTGTGAAAAAGAAATTAGTTATTACAATCACAGAATACATTTAATGCTAATCTATGGAAATAATTAGCAAAGGTGACATACATGGCCAATAGAATGTGGATACCTGGTCATCGAATATCTTCCATTAACCCAGAGCATTAGCAATAGAGAACTATGTTCTCACGTCTGAGCCATGCATCTAGTTGAGATGAGGATTTAGATTTACAATTCCCATGGATTTGACAGTGGTCCAGCACTTTTCGGGATCAGAACTTCTGGCGGTAAATTGTTGTTTGTAAAATCCTGTTTTTTTCGCTGTCCTGGTTGCCTGAGTGCCCTGATTCTTTTCTTCTCTTCAGAGTTCTCTATTAAAAGGAGCTTTTGGAGGCTGTGCTCCATAGCAATTGTTTACGCTGGATTAGTTCAGACAATTCAGAGCTAAACCAAGGGCTGTGGAAGTTTTTGGTACAGAATTTCTTGAGTGTCACAATCTTATATGGAACTAGGACATATTTCTGATAATTCTATCTAACAGTAGATTTCTCCAAAGACATGGGTTTGAGCATATCCCTATTGTCTATGTCTAATAGCTCGGACTCTGACGAGAGTTAAGGAGGAACACGTTCAGTTTAAGGGAGGAGCGGAGGACGAACTGTAGAAGGCGAGATATTTCTTCAAAATTTGATTTTTACAAAGAGCTCATACATTTAGTACTTATACACCTTGGTAACAACAGGGAAGAAATCCGAAACAAGGCGGATACAAGAGTGCAAACTTCTGGCTATCAACATGGAAAACATTTAGATTTGTTCAGGCCACATCTTTTCAGTGATGTAATAGCCTGGCACTGAAGTGAATTCCTTTTACCAAACAAAACCTTTCAGAAGCAAAATGTAGCTCATATTCAGCAAGTGTAGGGAGTTATTTCACAGACTCAGATTGACACCATGTTCTGGGAGAATACAATGATCTGTTTGGCAGAATTTGCACATCTGCAATTTACCAACATTCTATATAAAAACATTTTGTGTAAACGAAGGAGATACAAGACAGAAAACAAAATTTCCCTCCAGCTATAACACAATATTTACTTACATTTCGAGCTTTTCTAATAAGTGACTTGTACGATGCAGCATTGAATTAACCTATTTGAAAATGGATCCGGCACATCCCCAGATGCTTGAGATGGGGGACATTTCTGAGAAGTCTTCATTACGTTTCTCAAACCTTTCTTAAAACCATGGCAGAGCATTATCAGGGAATACCTGTCAGGATGGGCTGAAGACATCATGTCATCACCCCGTGTTTATCATTTTCCTTTTGTTTCATGAACTCATTCCTTTCATAGTGTCTTGCCAGTTTTCACTCACAGCAGGTTCCATTTATTAATCAGTTTGTGTATTTAGGTTTGCCCGTTTGTCTCCGGATATGCAGTTCATTGTTGGTTACTTTGATGCAACCAACAGTGTTTAAACATCATTAATGTGAAAAAAAAGGTTTTAAATATGTTTGGTTTCCTTAAAGTAAAAACTAGCAACCAGCTGCAATAGGATTGTTTGGTTACCTAACGAAAGTACATTCATGCAAAGTAAAAACGTCAGAGCAAAGAGTTAGAATAGAATGATCAGTTTGTTCAATAAAATGGCTCTGATGTTACTTCAACATACAATGCAATTGTGTGCCTGCCAGCTGCAATTGGAACAACACAACTAACTATTCCTTTTGCAGCTGGTTGCCATGCAATCGTCTGTTAAATTCATCATTATAATATGCTGTGCTCCATTTATAGGCTTTCACACCACAATATTTTCTCACTTTTTTTCTTGGCCTTTTCCTTCCTTACACCTGGTTCAACCCAAGACTGTGATGATCTACTTATTTTTTCTCAGTTTGGTTGGTGTCAGTGTCTCCTCCCTATTAGCTCAGCCTACACCGAAGGGCTTAGAGAAGCAGAGATACACCTCCATACACAGAATTATCCTGGCCTTGAGTGCAGGCTCATTGAAAAAAATAATGTACTTAACAGCTTAATGCCAGGAGTGGCTATTATTTTATTCAAATAAAAAAACCATATACATACTTTCTAAGTCATGGGCAGGAAGGAATTGTTGCTAAAAGTCTATCTTCCAGCCCCATTCACCATGCTAACTCCTCTCTCTGTTCCCAGAAAGGTAAAGGCTTTTTGATGTGCCACTTTTTTCTAACACATAAGTGGTTGCTTCACACTCCTAAATTAGCATGTTTATTGCTTACTGTTGCCTTGACACGCGCTTTTGCATATCAAACTGAGCGACCATACACCCTCCAGTCTGGTTGGAAGTTGAGGTATTTGGTATGGTCACAAATGAAATAGGAGCCCTTATTCACTACGAATCCTGAGTTTAGTATTATGCCTCAATAACTTTAGCTCAGTTCGGACATGGTCTAATGATTGTACTTACAATCAATTATATGCTTAATTTTCCCTATCCATTTTATTACTCCCCTAAATGTTGCAATTTAATTCCTGCCAAAAGAAAACAAATCAAAATCATTCAGGAACCCACCAGATACAATCGTAAATCTGTGAATACTCGCCATCTCATTAATACATTCCTCACTAACAAAGCAAAGCTTTTAGTGACCATTGGCTGTAACGGCAACAGGTCAGTCAAACCTACTCTTGCCTTTGTCAAAGTTTCGCTAAATCAGATGATGAGGTCTATATGATATGGTCTCCGAACACAGACATAGGAACAATCTTATCCTCTATTGGAAAAAAATATGTTTTACTGTATTTCATAACAATGTTGCACTCAACAATATCCCAACAGCCCACATCAGGAACTCTAACGACAAGTGCAAGCACAGACTCATGTGTATAGATAGCTATAGCCTTCAATAGCCCTCGTATTGGCAACTCTTTAGTCATAGCCGGTAACAGTGCACTCAGTAAATTCTGAAAGCTATGTCAGTTTTTATAAACAGGGGCTTCTTTTGTCACTAACACCCCAAAAAAGTTACGTCCATGGAAAAAAAGCATCCTCTCAGTTGCCTACAGCACTAAAAGTTACAAATACTTTTACCTCAGACAAAGCCAGAAACATTGAATGCATTAATAATCACTTTGCTATGGCCGGTCACACATTCAAATCTGCTATACTACCTCCTGCTGCCAGGCCTGCTGCTAGTGTTACATGTTAAGTTGGCCCTCGGAAGTCTCCACCATTCCCCTTTCATCCACTTCAGGTAAAGGATGAAAGGGCTCCAAAATCTGGACTGGTACAAATCAGCTGGACTCGATAATCTGGATCTCTTTTTGCTGATGCTGCTCTTATTCTTGCAGCCCCCTTCGCCTGCCTGTTTATTCCTTCACTACAAATGTCTGGAAAGCTTCACCTGTTATCCCTGTTTTTTAAATGAGGGGACCAGCTAGACCCTAATGGGTTACAGGCGGATCTCTATTTTGCCCTGATTATCAAACATTTTTGAATGTCTATTGAACGCCAACAGATAAACCACCATTTTGACTTCCACTTAAATTTCTCTGCTGTACAGATTACTCATCCGTTCTTGTTTTTCTTTGACCTTTTTGTACTTTGTTATGTGTCTAATTTTACTATTAATTAACAGTCTTTTGTACAATTAAGAATGCATTTTAAACCTATGGTATCAAGAGTATTATATATATCTTTTTTAGATATCCACAGAATCAAATAGCCACTTTTAGTAATCTTGTTCCATTACATTGAATCACTGTAGTTACTTGAGAAATCTGAATCCCTCCAGCATATCCTGCACGGTCTGAAGATGTATCTCGGATTTTAAACTGAAATGTACATCATGTACTGGATTTTATTGAGATCTTGCCATATCAACTCAAGATAACTTTATTTCTTTTGAAAAGTATCTAAGAAAACAACTGATGCAGATATTGCACTTCATTAGATACAACGTATTCATGGCAGATAGTTTGTCTACAATTAACCCAGCTAATCAGTCACCAAGACAACACAGTCAAATTTAAAGCAGCCTTTAAAGTCTTCATTAAATTAATACAGTATAAACATACCAATGTTCAAGACATACGACAAGCGGTGTTTTATTCTGTTAGTCTGAGACGAATGCCTGGTTGTGTGCATATTAGAGATGTCATAATTGTGATGGCCAAACCATGTTTTATCACTCAAATGAATGTTAGCATGTCGTTTTATAACACAACAAATGTTGGTGAAGTGACTCTGAATACTGTCTGAAGTGAAGGAAGAAAGTATTTGATCCCATGCTGATTTTGTACGTTTGCCCACTGACAAAGACCTGATCAGTCTATAATTGTAATGGTAGGTTTATTTCGGGAGGCAGGACAGGACACTCTGCCCCCCACTGTTTCCAGGGGGAGGGCAGGTCGTCTGACACTCCTGCATCATCGCAGGTAAGCGAACCAGCCGCCCTATTGGATCCCTCTGACGCACACGTCACTATTCTGGTTGATTTTCCCGGTTTTCTCACTGTTTCTCTGTGTAAGGCGCAAGTCGATTCGGGTGCAGCTGGGAATTTTATGGACAGTTTATTTGCGCATCCACTTCACATTCCTCTGGTGCCGCGGCCTTGGATAGTTGTCCTTTGGGTTCGGTTATGGTGAGGCAGGTCACGGTGGCATTTTCCGTGATCACCAATCACACTGAACAGATCACTTTACATATTATAGAGTCACCCAATATCCCTGTAGTGTTGGGTTTGCCTTGGTTGTCACTTCATAACCCTCAGTTCATCCACTTCAGGGTGGTTTCAGGTGTCAGGGTGTTAGGGTTGTTTCCATTGGGAGACTTCGTCCAGACGATGTCTCCACCGTGCACATTGAGTGATTTGGCACTTGCATTTTATAAGAAATTGGCCACTAAATCTCGCCCGGGGGATTGCGCGATAGACCTACAGGTCGGCGCAGTACCACCACAGTGTACCGCCCCTTCATCACTACATTGTCTTGTCTCATCAGTACACACACCTGGTGCCCATTTCCTAATTAGCACTCGTATATAGATTCCCTGTGTTTGGCCATGCCTTTATATGGTATGTTACATGTAAGGTACTGTGCTGTTCGGTGTTCTTTATGAACAAGTGTCCTTATAGTTAGTTTACTTTTGGAGAGTTTAGTCCCTCTGTGTTAGTGAGGCATTGTTTAGCGATGCGTCCCTAGGTTTTGTAGTCAGACAAACTACTGTGGTATCATCTGCGAACTTGATGATGGTTTTCAAGATTTGTAGAGGTACAAAAAACAGAACAAAGTCAAGGTATTAGGGTGGCCATCAGAAAGCCCTGACCTCAATATTATAGAAAATGTGTGGGCATGTAAGGAACTCCCTCTGTTCCCCTCTATGCTGGGGCTGACACTCCCCCAATCTAGTGTAAGGAACTCCCTCTGTTCCCCTCTATGCTGGGGCTGACACTCCCCCAATCTAGTGTAAGGAACTCCCTCTGTTCCCCTCTATGCTGGGGGCTGACACTCCCCCAATCAGCAGAGAGGGAAAATCAAAGACATTCTTTTCACCTTTGTTTTCGTCACACCTGTTTCAGTGTTTAAGTTCGATGTTTCAGAGCCTGTCTGCCTGTGACAATGAATAAAAGCCGTTATGGAAAGTTCTCTGCGCCTGTGTCGTCTACCTGTCATCTGCCTAAAGCAGATCGTTACAGAATGACCCAACCCAAGTCACCGACACAGCAGAGAAAAGAGGGCTGTTCTGTTGGCTACGAACAGCCTGCCCAGGTGCCATTGTGCTATCGCCGGTGTGCGATAAGACGCGGTCCGCCGCTCCCTCCACAAGCCTTCGCTCCCCCTTCTCTCTGGTTACCGGCCGATTACAAGGCACTGCAGGAGTGGAGAGAATCACTCCTTACCGAGTCGGAGGAGGAGTCAGAAGAGGAGGACTGGGAGGATGTCGAGGAGGAGGAATCAGAGCAGGAGGAGTACCTGGAGGGGGAGTACAGTTGGGACCCCTATACCCTCCAGCTGATTCGTGCGGTACCTTCAGCAGTTCTGGCTACCGTTCCGCAGCACGAGATGGCTGCCGCCCCGCAGCACGAGATGGCTGCCGCCCCGCAGCACGAGATGGCTGCCGCCCCGCAGCACGAGATGGCTGCCGCCCCGCAGCACGAGATGGCTGCCGCCCCGCAGCACGAGTTGGCTGCCGCCCCGCAGCACGAGTTGGCTGCCGCCCCGCAGCACAAAATGGCCGCCGCTTCGCCACCCGAAATGGCCGCCAATCTGCCAGCGCAGGGACCTGTCTCTTCGCCGTCCTTCACGCCAGCTTCACCGCCAGCCCTGGATGGGGCCATTGTGGAGGCTTTACGGGAGGATCGGGTGGTCTTCCAGGACTATCTGGCCTGGGTGAAGGAGACTGCGTTTACCCTGGAGGAGGAGAGAGGGTTCTTCGGCGAATTCTTCGCGTGGCGAGCTCGACGAGGAGAGCTGCCACGGCCGGCATTGACCTACCTGCTCCCACGGCTTTACCGTCGTGCACCCCACCTTCGTCCAGTCTCAGAGCTCCCTCCAGTTTCCCAGCCTGAGCCAGTCCCCGTCTCCCAGCCTGAGCCAGTCCCCATCTCCCAGCCTGAGCCAGTCCCCGTCTCCCAGCCTGAGCCAGTCCCCGTCTCCCAGCCTGAGCCAGTCCCCGTCTCCCTGCCAGTCCCCGTCTCCCTGCCAGTCCCAGACCCCGAGCTCACTCCTGACCCCGAGCTCACTACAGCCTTTTTGTCTGAGTCTGTTCCCCAGCCTGAGTCTTTTCCCCAGCCTGACCCCAGCCCGGTTCCCCGTCTTGTCCTCGCGCCCTGTCCTGTTCTTGAGCCCCGTCCAATGCCTAAGGCCGTCATCCTGGCCGAGCCAGTTCCCGGGCCAGGGTCTGCTGCAGGGCCAAGGACTGTTGCCGGGCCAAAGCCAGTTTCCCGGCCGCCTGAACCGTGTCCACCGGCAGGGCCGCCGGACCCCGCACCTCTGGCTCACTCCTGACCCCGAGCTCACTACAGCCTTTTTGTCTGAGTCTGTTCCCCAGCCTGAGTCTTTTCCCCAGCCTGAGTCCAGCCCGGTTACCCAGTCTGTCCCCAGCCCGGTTCCCCGTCCTGTCCTCGCGCCCTGTCCTGTTCTTGAGCCCCGTCCAATGCCTAAGGCCGTCATCCTGGCCGAGCCAGTTCCCGGGCCAGGGACTGCTGCAGGGCCAAGGACTGTTGCCGGGCCAAAGCCAGTTTCCCGGCCGCCTGAACCGTGTCCACCGGCAGGGCCGCCGGACCCATCACCTCTGGCGCTGCCGCCTGACCCGTCACCTCTGGCGCTGCCGCCTGACCCGTCACCTCCGGCGCTGCCGCCTGACCCGTCACCTCCGGCGCTGCCGCCTGACCCGTCACCTCCGGCGCTCCCTCCTGACCCGTGTCCTCCGGCACGGCCACCTAAACCGCGGCCTCCCGACCCGTGTCCTCCGGTTCGGCCTCTCGACACGTCTCCGCCCGGTCGGCCTCCAGATCGGCCTCCGCCCGGTAGGGTAGACCTCCTGACCCGCTCCCGCGGGTAGACCTCCTGACCCGGCTCCTGCCGGGTAGACCTCCTGACCCGCTCCCGCCGGGTAGACCACCTGACCCGCACCCGCCGGGTAGACCACCTGACCCGCACCCGCCGGGTAGACCACCTGACCCGCACCCGCCGGGTAGACCACCTGACCCGCACCCGCCGGGTAGACCACCTGACCTGCACCGGCCGGGTAGACCACCTGACCCGCACCCGCCGGGTAGACCACCTGACCCGCACCGGCCGGGTAGACCACCTGACCCGCGCCCGCCGGGTAGACCACCTGACCCGCGCCCGCCGGGTAGACCACCTGACCCGCGCCCGTTGGGTAGACCACCTGACCCGCCGTCCTCACCTGTCCGGTCGCCCGAGCCGTCCTCGCCTGTCTGGTTTTCTGTATATAGGTAACATCAAGTGTGGTGTAATTTATCTCTGTGTATAAACATTAAACCTTGTATGGTTTAATTTATCTCTGTGTGTGTAGGTAACATCACTTGTGGTGTATATTATCTCTGTGTGTGTAGGTAACATCACATAAGGTGTAATTTATCTCGGTGTGTGTAGGTGACATCACATGTGGTGTAATTTATCTCGGAGTGTGTAGGTAACATCACATGGGGTGTAATTTATCTCTGTGTGTGTAGGTAACATCACATGTGGTGTAATTTATCTCTGTGTGTAGGTAACATCACATGTGGTGTAATTTATCTCTGTGTGTGTAGGTAACATCACATGTGGTGTAATTTATCTCTGTGTGTGTAGGTAACATCACATGTGGTGTAATTTATCTCTGTGTGTAGGTAACATCACATGTGGTGTAATTTATCTCTGTGTGTGTAGGTAACATCACATGTGGTGTAATTTATCTCTGTGTTTCATTTATCTTTCAGTATATAGGTAAAACCCAATACGGTGTCATTTATCTTTCAGTATATAGGTAAAACCCAAATACGGTGTCATTTATCTTTCAGTATATAGGTAACGCCACATGCTGTTGTTTATCTTTCTCTTGGTATGGAAGTGCACATTATTCTCAAGTCCAAAAGAAACTAACTTATGTGTAACTTAGGTCAACCATCTTGTGGTGTGACACACTGAGTTGCTGGAGTAATTGGAAATTAGTTTGTTTTGCCTGGCAAGCGGGCTGGATAGCAGGCTTGCTTGCAATCTCTCACAAAGTGCCAAGAGGCTTCTACACTAGTTGTTTTTACTCTCCTATTTGTGCAATGTAGACTCTGGTGTGACGGTATGCAGAGGTTTGAGACGATGCAGTGTGTTTGGATGATGGTACCATCTACTAATGATGTGTGTTGGTCTTTCAGTGCTGAGTGTGGTTTACATCTGCCGAAATATCCCCCAGATGAACCAGCCAATTCCCGGAGGTGGAATATACGGTGAAAGTGCCTGACTTGAGTCCTTCCAGAAAAGACTATGACTTAAATGTTAATGCAATGCATTCTCCCAGTAGTCGGATGCATTCCTCCGCAAAATGAAAAGCTTCAGCGTGTGACAGTTGAGGGCTGTTGAGGTGAAAGAAGAGCAAGAAAATGGCAACATGCGTCCTGTTTTTTATTCAACTTTGTGTAGCTAAATTTATTTCATATACCTAACGTGTGGATATACATTTGGTGTCTGGTCAAGTTGCTGCACATACACATTACTCATTTTAAGCAAACAACCCTTTTCTAAATTGTAACTTTATATAAAATATTATGTCGCTCTTGTTTACTCCCTCGTAGTCTAAAGCATCAACAAAATAATCCTTGCATACGTAAGATGAATGGGGACTTGGTGGAACGTGCCAAGGTGATTTACTTTGACCTAGAAAATGTCACCTTAGCACATTGCTTCTAATAGCAGTCAATAGCTTATCTTGTTATTTCCAACCCACCGTGGCCCACAGTGGTACAGCCCTCCTTTTATCATTTATTGCTGCATTTAACAATTTTTCCCCACACATAGAAGACAAGAAAGGGAATTTCAAATAGGTTCCCTCGGGTATTAAGAATTAGGTCAGGTTTCAGGGGAGGGAGAAGGATTTTCACATAATTCATGGAGGCGTTCAGGGTTTCTCGAGCAGACCTGGGTGTTCTGTTTCGAGAAATCTTCTGTATTCGATCAGTGCTTTAAGCTAACCAGCCCAATCTTATTTGGCATTGATGTGATTACTGGGGAACGCTGTTATCGGGCTAATTTAAATGTTAATTTCCTATTTGACCTAAAGGCGTCTGTTTTGTCTCAAACTGATTTAAGAGAAAACATTGAAGCCAATGTTTTTGTTGTAGCTTACAGGAATCACATTAACTGATATTAACAAACATGTTAAATATGTCTTAAATTGCTATGCACAGATAAAGCGGGTAATAGTATTACTGGCTAAATTTTCTAAATGGTTCAATCCGCAGCTTTAGGTTTTCAGCCTTAGCAGACCAGCACGCCCAGCTGACTCAGCAGATCTTCAGCCTATCTTCCCAGTCAACACTGTGGAGTCGTTTTGGCTTCTTGGGAAACACGATCACCCAGGAACTCAAGTGGGAGCTGAACATCACCTCTCTCACCAAGAAAGCACAACAAAGACTGTACTTTTTGAGCTGCCGCGGAAAGTACAAACTGCCAATTACCATCATGATTAATCCTTAAAATGCAATCATTGAGTCCATCCTGACCCCCTTCATCACTGTCTGGTACGCTGCAGCCACTGTCAAGGAAAAAGACTCTGCCGAGCGAACCATTGGATGTAAGCTGCCGTCCCTCAAAGAACTGTTCAAAGCCAGGTCACTGAAGCGGGCTGCAAAGTTTGAGGAAGACTCCGCCCATCCGAGTACCAAACTATTCAAAGCTCTCCCCTCTGGCGGACGGCTGAGGTCTATCAAGACCGAAACCTCTCACTACAAGAACAGATTCTTCTCCACAGCAGTAAGCCTAAGGAATGTGCCCCTAGCACTAGACTCTCCCAAAATCCATCTCCCATTGATTCCCACCCTAGACGCTATTGGCACTGACACAAAGAACCTCAACTTTAAATAGACATTGCTCATCTTTTGCACAACTATATATACAACTGTATATTCCTCTATTCCAGGTAGGGGTCAGAACACTGTCCATGTATGTGTAAAAATACTTGGCAAAATGAACCCGATTCTGATTTATTTTCCTTTTCAGCAGGCTCAGATACAGTCATAACAGACCGAATGAAACACTGACATTTAGCTGTGATCTTTTTTACGTGAAATGAGCCACCACATGGCAACGAGTTTTCAAGATAATACGATCACCTTTATGTGGTAAACATTGATGCACTCTACAGCTGAGAAGATAATGCATCACTCCATGTAACATTTTCATTCAAGGTACAGTCAAGTCATATGTACATTTGCTTTTCCCAATATATAGCATATGCATACCTCCTGTGCTGTCACTGAGAATAAATCCATTTGAAAGACCTCCCACAAAACAGTCAACCCATAATGTACAGTATCTGCCCTAGTTTCCAACATATGGCATGTAAATGTATCCATTTCAAATGAAATGACAGCATTATGCACACTTGTAGGATGATAAAACTCTGACGTGATATATTCCAGAATGTACAGTACATTCACAGGTTATCAGAAAGCAAAACAGGCCAAAGCCACCTGGGATTGCGGGTAAATAAGTATGTGTACTTAGGAATTATTTTGATGCAGGGCATATATACGACGTAATAGTTGATATGTTGTCAACCAATCACAAGGGTCCGTTCTCTGCTAGATAGGCCCTACCTTTTCCGGTTGAAGTTAATGTGTTTTCCTATTTGCCGTTGTGTTTTCCTATTTGCCGTTGTGTTTTCCTATTTGCCGTTGTGTTTTCTTATTTGCTGTTGTGATTTGCACTTCAGGGCCACCGTACTTCTGGGCCCTGTTTCGGGGTTTACCCTGTTCAGAGCCACGGCTTCACTGGACCCCCCTGTCTCATTCTAACATTTATGCTGCTATACTATGGTGCCAGGGACGTAGGGAACCAGGGTGTCTAACCTCTCCTTGTGTCTTGTCTCTACTTACACCTGTCTGGCCATGTCCTGGGTTTATCCGTTCATGGCCATAGTTTCACTAACCCCCCTGTCTCCTTCAAGAACTGTACTGGTATACTGTTGTGCTGGAAACTAGTGTCCAACCTCCCCCTGTGTTTGTGTCCACTTCTGTTAAGGGGGACCCGCGCCTGCTGGCCACGCTGTGGGACCAATCAGCTATGGACACAGATCGATCATACCCATCAACGCTCCCGGTCGTCTTGGAGTATTTCGATTTTTAAGATGCTGGCACATTGCCTGCTTGCACTGTATAATATTAACTGTCAAACTCGCCCAGCACCGCCAGAGGAGGACTGGTTGATCCCTCAGAGCCTGGTTCCTCTCTAGGTTTCTTCTGACCTTCAGGGAGTATTTCCTAGCCGCCGTGTATCAACTTGTTTTCTTGTTCAACTTGTTGATGTGTGCTCTGTCGAATTCAGGCTGGGTGATTGTAAAGAGGGAGATTGTAAACTTTGTTGTAAAAAGGGCTGTATAAGTAAATTTGATTGATTGATATGCAGAAGAAAATGCCTACAGCATACACGACACGAAACATGTAACAATACCACACAAAGACATGGCCAAACACAGGGTACTTATATAAAATACTAACGTGGGAATGGGCACCAGGGCCCGTATTCATAAAGAATCTAAGAATCCTCTCAGAAAACTCTTATCTTAAAAACTTTTACGTAGGAATCTTAGCTTTTTGAGCGATTCGGGACTGTTCTGAGAGCAACTCTGACCAAGGAAAATACAAAAACTTTTTTTCTTACTGAGGAGGCGGGGCTGACCCCGTTGCTATGTATGTCACAACCTTTTGAAAACTTTGATTGGTTGGTTGTCCATGAAGGAAAAAAATTGTGATTTTAAGTATAGGGTCTATTCTACGTCCGTGATTTTTCCTACCGTTCTCATACACACACACATTATATATGTGTATATAAATCCATTTTTATATTTACAATGCTTTTAACTTCCTATTCGATATTTGATTGGCTTAGAATGATAAAATAGTTCTACTCTTTCCAACTTGAACGTTTATGCTGTGGTACCTATTTTTATTAACATAAACGTCCTCATCTTCCGATGGTGCAATAATTTGGATGTGGGTTCCATCAATTACTCCGACAACACCAGGGAAGCCTGCTATATTCATAAATGCAGTTTTATTGATTAATCCAAATATATATATATCAATATATATGAATGCCCTGTAAGAATTGTGATGAGGTGGCTATTAGTGTTGTTTTCTAATAACTGTGCGCACCTTTAATTGGTTTTAGGGTTTGATATTTGTGGGAATAATAAGAAGGTTATTTTGTGTTAGTTGGAGTTAGACATGGATAAGAATGGAGCCATACAGTTTATAGAAATCTAATCTCTTTTTTGTTTACTATTAAGTCGTATTTTCACTTCAATTTCGTTCAGTATTTTGATACGTTGATACTTTGTGCCAATTATTATTTGTTACGAAGTAAAATTAAAAACGAAAAAAACTTGATCTAATTGTCCTGTGGATTTATTAAGGGAATAGTTGAGCGTCAAACTAAGGCTAAACTAAACTTTACATAGTGATTACTTTCATTTCTGGCGCTATGGCATTTCTGTGCTGTGTCTGAGATGTTAGCACGTCTCTAATAAGATCAGTCACAAACATGATTCCTGCACGATCTAATATATAGCGTCTAATTTACTCAATGTCATCAATTGTCTGCAACACATTTCTTCTCCCTCTTTGTCTTTCGGCCATTTTCTCCTCTGCTAAAGAAACTCTTAAGCCTCTTAAAAGTCCTCACCTGTGCTCCTAACAATTTTGAACTTAAGACCACTTTTAAGGGTTAAGATGCTTTATGAATTACTTTTATCTTTACTAGGATTTTTCTTAAAATTGAAGAGTAAACGCCCACAATTCTAAGAATTTTCCACTAGGAGCTACTTTTACCATTAAGATTCTTTATGAATACGGGCCCAGGTGTCTAAATGACGCGACAGACAAGGTGATAATGAGGGGGCGGTGGCACTAGTAAGCCGGTGACGATAAACGCCGACGAACACCTGCCCATTGATGGAGGTAGACTGGCTTTGGAAGGAGCTGACACAGGATTTGCGACAACAATGTATCTTTTCTTCAAGTCTTGACCGTCCACTTTGCAACTGTGTTCCTGTAAAGCCAGACATGCATTATCTTTTCTTGTCAAAATATACTTGTGTCTAGTTTTTGTCTTGACTAGGCAAAATAATGTAGTACAAAGTTTTGTTAGCATGGTGGCTATCATGCCTTAATTGCCTCCCATTGTAGCATTAGCGCAGTCTTTCACACTTGTAGGCAATTTTGAGCTTTACAGTAATCAACTGTCCCTCTTCAATATACATTATCGTAACAAAAACATCACGGTACAGTTTTCTTTTTCCAATGACTGATTGAGTTTTGAGTTCTTAATGAGAAGTTAATGATACATGAAAATCCTTGCCGATGCTGACCTTTTCTTCCTAGAACCCACAGCGTGGCTGATGTTTTCCATTTCACAGCATCATTTCTCACAATTCTAGTGGCACAGACTTCTATAAAAAAATTCAACCACATTAGTAAAGCAGGGAGTCTGATGCAAAATAAATTCATAACACTGTTTTCTGTTTGACCCGTTATTTAGGAATTTTACGAGAGACATTTTTTGCAAAGAAAACACATGTAACAAGTCATTTTGTTGTTGCTCAGGCTTTATCTCTCTTTAGCTCAATTCAAAACATACAAGTCCAAGACATTATATTCCATGGGTGTGGTTTAACAATGATTTTGTATAGATAATTTGGTATTTTGATATGGCGTGTTAAAGCCAATTTAGCTTTGACAACGAAAATGCATTTAGCGTAATTGTGCATAATAGCAGATTCTGCAGATGTACCCTAACCCTTAACCATACCATTGTAGATCAGCCAATAAGTGTCATAGAGCACATCCAAAAACCCTTATTCCATGGACTTCACAGAAAATGGGACATATATTGTTTTATTCTTTTGCTTTAGCTGGTCATTTGATTGATGGTCAATTGCTTGTTGTCCACAACCCTCTCCATCTACGGTCGGTTTGTGGTAGTTTATGTAGATTACATCCTCATTCATAAAGCAACACCAGGCAACATGACACACACGTGAGGTCTGTGTTACGGAATAATTGTATTCCAGTTTTTAAAGTTCCTTTTTACCTTCTACAAACTACTCACTTGACCACCACCAAAGCACCCCCAGACCATCGAATGGCCTCCACCATGCTTGGCAGATGGCGTCAAGCACTCCTTAGCATCTTTTCATTTGGTCTGCATTTCACAAATGTTTATTTTTCTGATCAAAACACAACACTTAAATGTGTCTGTCCATAACACTTTTTCGATGCTTCGTCTGTCCGGTTAGTGGTTTTTTTTTGTCCAGTCTTGCAACTCTTGCAGGAAAGCCTCTGTTGACGTTGATACAGGTGTTTTGTGGGTATTATTTATTGAAGCAGGCAGTTAAGGGCCTGTGAGTTTTTCGAAGTTGGAACTCTAACATATTTGTTTTCTTGCTCCGTTGTGCACCGGGGCCTCCCACTCCACTTACTATTATGGTTAGAGCCCGTTTGTGCTGTTCTGTGAAGTAGTACCCATCCTTTTACGAAATCTTCAGGTTTTTTTTACAATTTATCATGTGGAATAGCCTTCAATTCCAAGAACAAGCATTGGCTGATGAGTTTAAGAAGCAAGTTCTTTGGATCTGGTCAATTTGGGCATGCAATCAAACCATAATTGTGTGTGCTCTAGAAACTCAACTGGCCTACAAAAGGCAAGTTTCATTGCTTTTTTAATCAGCACAACAGTTTCGTTTTTCAGCTGTGCAAACATAATTGCAAAAGGGTTTTCTAATGATCACGAAGCCTCTATTTTAATGATTAACTTGAATTAGCAAACACACCATCACATCGGAACACAGGACTGTTGGTTGTTAATAATGAGACCCAATATGTCTTTCCCAGCTGCAACAGTCACTTAACACAATACCAACGTCTACACTGTATTTCTAAACAACGCAATGTTGATTTAATGGACAACGAATGTCCTTCTTTTCTTTTGAAACCAAGGACGTTTCTTACTGACCGCAAACTTTTGAATTGCAGTGCACATTTGAAATGTTTCTACCTGCATTGTTCCATGTTTGTTCAACTCTGATCCGATCAACTATTGCATTAACCCCAGCTATTGTGATTATGATCCAACAGCAGAATAATGTGCTCCTAGCACTTCAGTCAGCTGTAGAGTGCAATATCAATGTGCAGCTATAGGGGATGGGTGCAGAAACTATGACTATGACTGTCTAGTGTTCACAAACACACACACACACACACACACACACAGAAAAATACAAGCAAAGTAATACATCCATACAAAGTAACACAAAAACAAGCACACTGAAAATGGTGCTCTAAGTGCAAGGAAATGCAGTGTTGCTCATGGATTCTATATAATCATCCCTGCATAATGGGGATGATAAATATACAGTATATAAATTGTATATATACACAAATACTTGTGTTAACAACAGTTTGGGATCCCTTAGAAATGTCATTGATTTTTGAAGAAAATAGGAAGACCATTACTTACTGATTTCTGACTGATTTCTGTTGGGCTGATTTAAGAAGAATAAACGTTCTTGTCAGAGCTCCCTTCTGAGGCCTTTATTGTCCAGTCTCGTCCGCACCCCACCTGGTGCCCATTTCCTCATTAGTAGAGTATTTAGGTCCCCTTTGTTTGGTCACGTCTTTGTGTGGAATCGTTAAAAGTTATGTGTGTTGTGTTGGAGATATACGGTTATTGGATACCTTCCTGTGAGAAGTTTTGCATTATTGAAACAATTGCTTATTTTTTCCAGTGAACTCCAAGTGTACTGTGGTTTTGTGTGGTCTCTGGAGTATTGCTGTTCCTGATTAAACTCAGAGAGATGTCATCTGACCACTCTGACTCTGTCCTTCCTCGCCGTCTCATCTACATACACAGTGACACTTCTGGACTAGTTTCCTGTCTAAGGCAATAACGTATATGGGTTTTATTATGGCTTAAAATGGCCTGAATCAAAGAACTTTCTTCTGAAACTCCATCAGTCTGTTCTGTGCAAGTGGACAAATACTTCAGAGTGTCAAGTGTGAGAAACAGATGCCTCACAGGTCCTTAACTGGCAGCTTCATTAAATAGTTCCCGCAAAACATCTCAATGTAAACAGTGAAGAGGCGACTCCGGAATGCTGGTGTTCTACTAGGCAGAGTTGCCAAGAAAAAGCCATATCTCAGACTGGTCAATAAAAATAAAAGATTAAGATGAAAAACACTCCAGATACTCAAGTGGTCTAAATATTGCAAATGTTATTGTTTTATTATGTCCTTTTAATCAACACAGCAGTATTCAGTGTGTAAACAAACTCTCAATAGGGTTTTCTAATGACCAATAAAACATACGTAAATGATGAACATGGGTTAGCAAACACAACGTGCCATTAAAACACTGGTAATTGTCCTCTGTACACCCACCTAGATATTCCATTGAAAATCAGCCATTTCCAGCTACAATTGTCGTTTACAATATTAACAATGCTACACTGTAGTTTTCTCCCATTTTCTTTTATTTTTTAATGGACAAAAAATTGCTTTTCTTTTTAAAAACAAGAACATTTTTAAGGAAGCCTAAATCTTTGAACAGTAGTTTGTATACATACAGTTGATGATGGACGTTTTCATACACTTCGGGTAAAGTCATCATAGTTTTGTTAGGACCATACCATCTGTCCTACAAAAGCCTGACAAACAGGACTAACCTTGCCACATCCAGACACCAATTTTATAACTGTAGATACAATTGCTGTGTTAAACTTCTGAGAAGTTAGATGTCTTATAATGGAAAAGGGCATAAGTTATTTATTGGGCTACATATAGATATGTTGCATTGTAATATCATTATCTCCTGTCTTCAGTAATAGTGGAAAAATAGTGTTTTACAACATTTACTCAGCAAATGAGAAAGACAGAAACCTAGGAGTGAGGCCGGAGGGCGTTTCATTTCACTCAAAACATAAGTGAGAAAAGAGAGGAACAAGAAATCAGGAACACTATTACTCAGCTAAGGTTTGGCATCTTCTCAGGCTCAGGGGGACGGGTCTGGCGGGCAGCGCTGGCTTTCATGGCCTTGGCACAGTCTGCAACAGATCCACACGTGTTGTTAGTGATTTCACAACTCCTACCTGGGTGTCTCTTAGTTCTTTCTATAAATAACCATCCAGATTAACCCTCATGACAGGCAGATGCAGAGGGCTAGGGCTGGCCCTCCCAGCTACCTCTTAAAAGTTCCAGAAACTCTCATTGCTTGGCTGCCGCGCTCTCTGCTGGTTTTAAATCTGGCCCTCGAGGTAGTCCCATCCAGCCCGTGGTAGCTATTAAAATATTTTTTCAGGGGAAGTGCAAAATAACATGCCAGTCTAATTAGCAATACATTTTAATTATTGCCCATTTCTTGCTAACAAATCATGATAAATGATTGAATTACAAAACAAATTTGACCCTCCATTTTATTTGAAAGTCCTGATGTGGCCCTTGAGCTGAGTAGTTTGCCCTCTCCTGTGCTAACAGGACCGGCGTAACTCAGGTTTATGCAAAAGCACATTCAAAATAGTTTTTTATATTGGCCAAAAACGATCACTGGAATTATGTTGGGAAATTGGCATTGGCAAACAAACAGTGGCAGTCGACAGCAAGCAATATCCATTGGTGATTTCCTGTTGCTAATATTCTACACAGTTCACAGTAATAAAACATCAGTGCATAATGTATGGAAATACTTACTTTTTTTAAACCCCCAGATTTTGGTTATCCAAAACTTGGCAAATTTTTTCTTTTATGAAAAGCCAATTATTTTGTCTTTCTCTTAGTTGCTTAAATTTGCCTCAGTTCAAATGAGAAACAAGTCGTATTAATAGAGTAGAATAATGTAGAGAAATGTGGTCGACATTCAAGTAGCTTTTAATATACTGTATTTACGTAAACAATTTGTTGGTGTAATTCAGCTGATTTCCGTGGTGGTAGTAAATTAGGGATATACATTTTGTACGTTAAAATACATTGTTATTGCACAAGAACACAATACTGGATATTACTTGATTAGCCAAGAACAGCTTCTCATTTGGATGAAACCACCGCTTCGCCTTGTTGATAGTTTCTCTTGATGAAAATGAATTTTTTTTGAACTGCTGTTCATCATAAATCAGACGTTTCATTTGTTTACAGGCAATATGTTTAAAGAAAATAACTGCCTGTTTATAGTAAAAATCAAATATGAGTGCATTACAGTTTAATTCATTTAATTTTCACCATCAGGTGAAAGAATTCCGGTGGGAATAGGAAGTCTGTGGTCAGCAAAATGTAGATCAGTAATTTGACCAAGGACCGTTCGTTTGGAGACTAAATATAATTATATTACATACTAAGAGTTGACTCATTAAATGCTAAAATGTTGAAACGTTTCCAAACTGTCTGAGTAATTCACATGAATTAGCTGATCATGCATATGTGACAGGTATAAGGTAGCTACTGTTTCACCTCTAGGGATTTAGGCAGGGCTGAACCTTATTGCACAATCAAAAGCACACCATCTCTCTGTTTACAGGAAACAGGCTGAAGCTTTCAGAGGAAAAAACATCCTCCCAGAGTCAAACACTCAAGAGGTTCAGGGATGTTTTGGCGTTGTTTTGCTGCCTGAGGCACTGGGCGCTTTAAAAGTCTGCATGGAATCATCAAATCAGGAGATTACCAAGGCATTTCCCACAGCATTGACCAACCCAGTGTCAATTGTTTTCGATGTATATAATTTCAAATATATATCATTTTTATATGGTAATCACGTTGCTATGTATACTGTATTTTAAATACATTTGGAAAGGTTGCCATTAGAAATGACAATTGGTTCTCAAAAGACTAAAATAGAAAAATAACACAAATTAAAGCATTGCAAAAAACATGGAGATCTTTCAATCGTGTCGCACATTGATCGTCCACCCAAGCAATAGTACCCAAGTCATAAGCAGCATGAGTGGGTACTGAGGCCTGTCATTGTTCACTCTCTAAATGTCAAGTTTGAACAAAAAACCTGTAATTATATTACAATGCATTTTCATTTTTAGAGGGTTGGACTTTTTGACTTTTATCATGAATTTGATTAGCCTTTCAGAGTTACACTTCGAGTAACTTTTCTTTATTTAATGAATAAACGGGGCAGCGTCAGATTCGCTCAACCTTTCTCAACTCCGATCAGAATAACTACTGAGTTGAAATACACAGTTGAAGGCATTCATTTGAATTTGGGTTAACATGCACAGTGCATTCAGAACATATTCAGACCTATTCACTTTTTCCACATTAACTTTATGTGAGAACATTCATTTCATGTTTTTCTAGCAAGCTAAACACAATGCCCCATAATGACAAAGCAAAAACCCCTGTTGCCACGATTGTAAAGGTCAGAGACAATTGTAGACAATCAGTATGTTCATCTGCATTTTTCTTTAGATTTTTGTATACCACTCAGTTATAGCACAAACAATTTGATATGACCAGATGTCTATGTGTTTCTTATAGCCTTCTACCTTGTTTGATTCACAAAATCCAGCAGCTAGCACAAACACAACATTTCTTAATTCTTGCATGCCAGCATGGCTAAACTTAACATTGTGCCTTGTTTACTTTTACTGACAAAAGGCCTGGAATGTGGAGGGAATTACATCTTGTTGACATTGGTCTTGGTGTCTGCGTCGTGTTTCAAGCATGCTTGTCTAGACACACTAACAACAGTAGTCAGAACAACGTTTCATTATCTATTTAGTCCCATGAACTGAAGTTTGTTTTTATTAGAACAACAAGGGACTAGAGTCAAAACATTACTAAATGAATCCTGTGATGTTCGTGGTTATGTTTCAAATAACCAGACGTAGGTGGAGTACGTATGAAACTTTACTGTGACGATATACTTGTACAGGTTTCATACATGCGCTTACAGCCGTATACCGGTAACCAACTAACTCCTCGTGGGCTAGTGCCAACATCTATATACATCACGCATGACGGCAGTCCCATCACTCCACGTCACTGTCGTAAACGTCATTACAATGTTTCCAACCAAAACATTACAAATTCTAACAATATTAAAATGTGTCAACAGTTTATGGACACTGCGTTTCTAAGCTGGTACAAAGCTCAAACAAAGCTTAAGCTAATGCAGGTTTATGTACATTGAGCAGCACACATCGTTCTAAAAGGGTTTTAGTTAGTTGTTAAATGAAATGAATATCTCATTAGATGTGTGAAATGTGGTTTTTGATCATGATGTTAACTGTTACTTACCAAAATCACGAAGCCACAGTGTTATCAGTGTTAACAAAATGATGACGTAGAGTAGCATACCTACAATCTGCTAGCTACACCATCTACTATCAGCTAACTAACTAGAACATTTCTACAAGTAAGTAACTTGCTAATCGTATTATCATGAGTCTTCATAAAAAAACAATTGACAAAATTGGCAAATAGGTAATTTTTTTGGATGAAAATAAATAGAAGAGCAAATTTCACATTGATTTGTCATGTTTTGACATTCTGTAATATACTTTTAAATAATCCATGCAAATGTTTTTAATAAAGCCCGTTTAACAACAAGATTCACAAAGTCCTTTTACAAACACAGACACACCACGGATAAACATGTTGATTCACAGCGGCTAGGAAAAACTCCTGTATGGGTTGAATTTAGGAAGAAATGTTGAGAGGAACCCTGCTCTGAGGGGTAACCAGTCATCTTCTGGCTGTGCTGGGGGAACTTGTAATAGTTTAATAATTATTAAATGCATTTTTTAGAGAGTCTTGTAAAACAGTCCAGGTCAGATGCTTGACCAGTCTGACAGAGAGGATTAGGCGGATTGGATGCCACCTAACCCTGAACTGTCAGGAATCGTCAGTTGCTTGGCCTACTACAGAACCAGGGGAGACAGGGTCAGATACACGTCCTTAGGGCTGGTAGGTCCCATGGTGAGGTCAATGGGCACATGTCCTCCTTAGCGTAAACAGAACAAGACCAAAGGAAAAGCTAGAGACCTTCCCAACATCCCCAGCACAATATTATAGCAACGTAAAATCCTGGGGCTGAGACAATAGACGAATTACTTAATCCTGTCTGGCATCTACAAATACATGTTAAGAACACAATAATTTGCTTAACACTTTAAATTTTGTTTTTCTCTTCCCTTTTTTTCTTCAGAAATTATAATAGCTGGCTGATAACCTGTTCTCTAACCTCAAGGGGATACTTAGGTAATTGTACCCAATGCAGGAAATCATTACATGCTGAGATGTGATGGCACTCGCCATATCCATGATAACATGATAACTATATTATTATTATATACAGCCAGAAGTAATTTTTGATTATTTGTAAAAACTCTTTGAATGAATTCCATAGAGCAATTGCAATGGAAATGTTAATTAGAAATCTGAGGTCACTGTGGGTTTCTGGTAATGCCGTACTCCAACTTGAATTAACGATTACACTTTTATAATGAAGACAACTGCTGTTATCATCATGTTTTCTTGAGTTGATCATAAATGACTGTATATGTCTATGAACACTACTTATTGCAATGCAAGAAAAATGCTGGTTTGAGTCAAATACAACACAGAGGTCAGGAGACTCTGTGTTCAAATATTCTGATAGCAACATCATGTCATGTGCATGCTTCTTTGGGAATGTGTCACGATGTGAAAGGAGCAAAGCCCCGCTAAAAAGAGAAAAAACGTTCTCATTCTTCAAAACATAACCCTGAGAGAGGAACAATTTTGTGAGACAAAAAGACCAATTTTTATGCCAAAGAATGTCTTTTTAAGAGGCGACTGTTGTTGATAAGCAGGCTAGTCTCAAGGCTGTTTTAAATTAGCTTAAATCCCAGTGACAAAGTCGGAAAGAAAATTGTGCATCATATTATTCTCAAACAAATGAACGGAGCTTGAGCAGTTGAGTGTTGTGCAGAGTTGATAGAATACAATTAAAAAGGATTTGCCACATACTTCAAGTAATACTCCATGAATCATGTGACTTGTTCTTGAGTGGTGATTGACCCCTAATAATGTAAGGACATAGCTTTTCCGGTTACATCACTGATGCTCATATTGGGTTAAAAGCTGGTCAACATAAAACCGTTCAAGTGGTTTTCAAAAAATGGCTCAAGTCAAACACATGTAACTCATGTGGCATTGAAAGAACAAGGAAGCTGCTGTAAATAGATTCGGACCCGAAATTGGACCTCAGTGGGAACATCTTAATGAGAAATGCTATCTCCATCACCTGAAACACTTAAATAGCAGAGACTATTTCTGTGCCATTCATTTCCATTAAACCAGATAGCTCGGAAGAAGAATACTCTGAAATAGGGAAAAATGAATTTCGTATTTGCACTAATTACTTCTTCCATTTATCTTTAGGAATGACATGAAGATTAATGAGAGCTCTTCACTATTTTAAGCAAGGTTATTTAAATTAGTGATCTTGCTCTTCTTTTATCACTGCATTCATCTTTACATCTAGAAAGTTTTTCACTTTTTAATAATATTGTCAATTTCCACATACGATCTAATTTAGTATTCTGTCTCAATGTATATCAGCAGGGGAACGCAGAGACCTGAACTGGAGTGGAATATTTAAATTGACTGTTGATATTGGATGCAATCCAACCGTCTTGTTCAAAGTTTGGATTAGGTTAATGACTCCAGCCAGTAGACTTGTTATCAAAGTATTTTTAATCTGCATCGGTTTCCATACGTTTGCCTCATAGCTCAAAGTATGAAACTGAAAACCATTTAGTAATATCTTCGTATGCACGATCATTTCCTTTGGTAAAAATCAATATGCAATCACTATACATCTGACAAGAGACAAGCAAGATGAATTTCTCCAAGGCTTTCTATTTTTATAACTACATTTCAATTTCACATTCATATTTAAAACTTATATAAATATATATACAATGCTATTTTGTGCAATGCTATTTGAAATTATTTAAAGATCTTCACTTTCTCAAATCTTATTTTGTTTTAGAGCTAATTCACATTTGATCAGATTAACAACCTTTTCCAATATTCTAAACACATTGCACTGTAATGTTTTTTTAAATCACTGACACTAATTAATTATTTTCTTTGATCTCATTGACATAGACAATCAGACTTTATTTAGTACACAGTACTAAAGTACTTTTGCAAGAATCTCAAGAAGTTTGTCTTATTTTTCTAAACTTAATCAGATTGGATGCAGAGAATCAGTGAAAATCAATCTCCAGGCATCCTCAACAATGTTCAATGGAGTCCAATGCTTTTCCCAAAGACACTCCAACATTGTCTTGGCTCTGTGTCATTGTTGTGTTTTTACCAAAAATGATGTGCGCTATGGATAAGGTTTGTGTGATACTCTCTCAGACCTTCATCCTTTCCCTTAATCCTGACCAATATTCCACTCCCCAAAAGCATGATGCTTCCACCGCTATGCTTCACCATAGGGTAGGTATTATTACTCTTTTATCACCAGGCGTAGTGCTTAGCATTTAGGTCACATAATTAAATATTGGTCTAATCATACTAGATCATCTTTTTCTTTTTGCTCTCAGGGTCTTTCAGGCGGCCTTGAGGACAAATAAATTGTGTCTAGGTTGAAAAACAGACACCTCACAGGTCCTCAACTGACAGCTTTATCAAATAGTACCCATAAAACACCAGTCTCAATGAAGAGGCGACTCTGGCATGCTGGCCTTCTAGACACAGTTGCAAAGAAAAAGTATTGGCCAATAAAAAGACCACAATACGATGGCAAATGAACAGATATCCAGAACAGAAGGTGGAAAAAGTGGATATAATGGACCATTTGTGAGATGCAAACCAAATGAAAAGAGCCTGGATGGCAGCAGTCAAGCATGGTGGAGGCAATGTGATTGTCTGGGGGTGCTTTGGTGGTGGTAGAGTGGAAGATTCACAGGTCAGGTCAAAAGGGAAGAAGTGAGACTATAACTCCAGGGAAGACGTCAAGACAGTGGAGCAAGTGTTTTGTTTTGGGTAATGTTCTTCTGGGAAACCCTGGGTCTGTGAAATTCATGTGGATGTCAATGTGACACGAGCCTCCCCGGTTGAGCATCTGTAGGATGTGATGAGGGCAAAAATCAAATTCCTGGCGTCTCCAACCCCCAAACCTTGAAGGATCTGCTGCTAATGTCTTGGTGCCAGATACCACAGGACACCTTCAGTGATCTGCTGCTAATGTCTTGGTGCCAGATACCACAGGACACCTTCAGGGATCTGCTGCTAATGTCTTGGTGCCAGATACCACAGGACACCTTCAGTGATCTGCTGCTAATGTCTTGGTGCCAGATACCACAGGACACCTTCAGTGATCTGCTGCTAATGTCTTGGTGCCAGATACCACAGGACACCTTCAGTGTATGTCGTGTCTTTTTTGCTCTTTTCTTTTTCTGACTTTGCAATCGGTAGTACTGAAGTTCAACGGGAAATATTTGCAAAAAGAAAACTTTTTATTGTTCCACAGTCTATGCACACATGACCATACGCTCATTCCCAGAATTAAACGTCTCTTACTAAACTATATATATATATATACCCGTGAAGATACATATCATGTGATCTGCACTCATCTACAGGAACTTTTGATCACAAAAAACTCCCACCCAATGGGTTTGGGTACATCTATTAAAGCTCTGTCATTGCTGAGCCAGTGCTGTTAACTCTTATCTGAAAATATACATGTATATATATATAGCAGAACTCTCTCTGACCTTGTTACAACCAAAACCATTATGGGGCATCTCTGTCATTGGCCAAGACGTGTCTCCACAGTTAGAGTGTTTAATTAGGAATCATAATTAACACAATTAGCATCTTCCTGGCGGTTATATCTGGACTATTTGAATGTCTTATACGCTTGTTAATTGATTATTAGATTGATTACGTAACTTTCCTGAGTAGAATATTGATGTCATTGTTTCACAGCTATGCCAGACATCAAATGACACCAATCAACCTGCTCCAATCAATCTGCTACACGTCCAATCATCATTAGATGGCTTCCAAACCTATTGAAAGAGGAACAGAAATGTAATAACATTTTCAAGAATACTTTTTTAAGGGTAAAAAGTTCTTCTGCAACAACCCTGAAAGGTCACAATATAACCGGCATGAACTCCTCTTATATTCAATATCAACTTTACTAGAAATGCACCATGCAATTTATGTGAACTACAAACTCTAGTAAACCATGAAACGCACCAGATAACAGATACATAAAAAATACATGAAAAGCAAAACACAATCAAAGGGACCAGACACAATCCCCAAAGAAAATGCCTCCCAGCAATCATCTAAAATTCCCAGAAAATATAAAATCGTCAAAGTACAATGTAACTCATTCCACAGTACTAATAGCAACTCGCCCAAATACTAGAGTCAGCCATCCTGAAGCCTGTGCTGATAGCCTGTGCTGATAGCCTGTGCATCGAGACAATGTTTAACAGAGGTTTTGGCATGTGGCCTTTATAGACCTAAAGAGCACAATGCATTGCTCTACCAAACTCTTAGCACAGTGAGATTACTTTAAACATACTATAGTATACAATAATGAGTACTGGTGCCAATAATACAACTCTAATAAAGCTCTGTGGAAAACTGCAAGTAAAGAATCCAAACCAGTGGCACATTCTTTATCACCTTTTACTGGATGTGTCCCGTATGGGTGAGCTGTGTTGTCACAGGGTGGTTAGGGGAGAGCACTTATGTGTATTGTGTTAATAAGGAGATGGTTTGGGTTTAGCTAAGTGCCAGGCACGAGTTAGTTAATCAGTGGGCTATTTAAGGTCCCTGGTTAGGTTCACAGGTGCTTGTTATTAATATAATGTTACATAGTTTAGTTAGTCAGTGAGCTATTTAAGGTCCTTGGTTAGGTTCACAAGTGCTTGTTATTAATATAATGTTACATAGGTTAGTTAATCAGTGGGCTATTTAAGGTCCCTGGTTCACTGGTGCTTGTTATTAATATAATGTTACATAGGTTAGTTAATCAGTGTGCTATTTAAGGTCCCTGGTTAGGTTCACTGGTGCTTGTTATTAATATAATGTTACATAGGTTAGTTAATCAGTGGGCTATTTAAGGTCCCTGGTTAGGTTCACTGGTGCTTGTTATTAATATAATGTTACATAGGTTAGTTAATCAGTGTGCTATTTAAGGTCCCTGGTTAGGTTCACTGGTGCTTGTTATTAATATAATGTTACATAGGTTAGTAAATCAGTGGGCTATTTAAGGTCCCTGGTTGGTTCACTGGTGCTTGTTATTAATATAATGTTACATAGGTTAGTTAATCAGTGGGCTATTTAAGGTCCCTGGTTAGGTTCACTGGTGCTTGTTATTAATATAATGTTACATAGGTTAGTTAATCAGTGGGCTATTTAAGGTCCCTGGTTAGGTTCACTGGTGCTTGTTATTAATATAATGTTACATAGGTTAGTTAATCAGTGGGCTATTTAAGGTCCCTGGTTAGGTTCACAGGTGCTTGTTATTAATATAATGTTACATAGGTTAGTTAATCAGTGGGCTATTTAAGGTCCCTGGTTAGATTTTGTATGAAAACAGCCAGACTCTAGTTACACAGCCAATAACAAGAAACACATTTTATCTGTTCCAATCTTTCGTTAAGAGTAAATCAACGGTGGCGTAGAGAGAGACAGTCGCAGTAACAATGTCCAAAGGTACCAGCGGAGTGAGGCTTCTCTTAAAACAAACCCTATTTGGACAATCAGATTACGGGGTTTACGCTAAGATGCACATAATGCATATTATTCTCTTCTTTATTTCAAAGGTGATCCTCATAATCTCATCATCTCATCTCATCTTCAACCGCTTATCCGGGGTCGGGTCGCGGGGGTAGCAGCTCTAGCAGGGGACCCCAAACTGCCCTTTCCCGGGCAACATTAGCCAGCTCTGACTGGGGAATCCCGAGGCGTTCCCAGGCCAGTGTGGAGATATAATCTCTCCACCTAGTCCTGGGTCTTCCCCGAGGTCTCCTCCCAGCTGGACGTGCCTGGAACACCTCTCTAGGGAGGCGCCCAGGTGGCATTCTTACAAGATGCCCGAACCACCTCAACTGGCTCCTTTCTATGCAAAGGAGCAGCGGCTCTACTCCGAGTTCCTCTCGGATGACTGAGCTTCTCACCCTATCCCTAAGGGAGAGGCCAGCCACCTTTCTGAGAAAACCCATTTCGGCCGCTTGTACCCGCGATCTCGTTCTTTCGGTCATGACCCAGCTTTCATGACCATAGGTGAGGGTAGGAACAAAGATTGACCGGTAGATCGAGAGCTTTGCCTTTCGGCTCAGCTCTCTTTTCGTCACAACGGTGCGGTGAAGCGAATGCAACACCGCCCCCGCTGCTCCGATCCTCCGACCAAACTCCCGCTCCATTGTTCCCTCACTCGCGAACAGGACCCCGAGGTACTTGAACTCCTTCACTTGGAGTAAGGACTCATTCCCTACCCGGAGTAGGCACTCCACCGGTTTCCTGCTGAGAGTCATGGCCTCAGATTTAGAGGTGCTAACCCTCATCCCAGCCGCTTCACACTCGGCTGCGAACCGATCCAGTGAGTGCTGAAGGTCACCGACCGATGAGGCCATCAGGACCACATCATCCGCAAAAAGCAGTGATGTGACCATCAGCCCACCGAACGGGAACCCCTCCCCCATGACTACGCCTTGATATCCTGTCCATGAATATTACAAACAGGATTGGTGACAAAGCGCAGCCCTGGCGGAGGCCAACCCCACCTGGAACGAATCCGACTTACTGCCGAGGACACGGACACAGCTCATGCTTTGAGCGTACAGAGATTGGATGGCCCTGAGAAGAGACCCCTCACCCCATACTCCCGCAGCACCGCCCACAAAGATCCCGGGGTACCCGGTCATACGCCTTCTCCAGATCCACAAAACACATGTAGACTGGATGGGCATACTCCCAGGCCCCCTCCAGGATCCTTGCGAGAGTAAAGAGCTGGTCCGTGGTTCCCGGGCCAGGACGAAAACCGCATTGTTCCTCTTCAATCTGAGGTTCGACTATTGGCCGAACCCTCCTTTCCAGCACTTTGGAGTACACTTTACCAGGGAGGCTGAGGAGTGTGATACCTCTGTAATTGGCACACACTCTCTGGTCCCCCTTTTAAAGAGGGGAACCACCACCCCGGTCTGCCACTCCTCTGGCACTGTCCCAGACTTCCATGCAATGTTGAAGAGGCGTGTCAACCAAGACAGCCCTTCCCCACCCAAAGCTTTTAGCATTTCTGGACGAATCTCATCAGTCCCTGGGGCTTTGCCACTGTGGAGTTGTTTGACTACCTCAGCGACTTCCCCCAGGGAAACTGACGATGACCCTCCATCAGCCTCCAGCTCTGCCTCTGTACTAGAGGGCGTGTAGGTCGGATTCAGGAGCTCCTCAAAATGCTCTTTCCAGCGCCCGATCACATCATCACTGTTGAGGTCAACAGTGTCCCATCCTTACTGTACACAGCTTGGATGGTTCCCCGTTTTCCCCTTCTGAGGTGCCGAACGGTTTTCCAGAAGCATTTTGGTGCCGACCGAAAGTCCTTCTCCATAGCTTCTCCAAACTTCTCCCACACCCGCTGCTTTGCCTCTGACACGGCAGCGGCTGCAGCCCTTCGGGCCTGTCGGTACCCTGCAACTGCCTCCGGAGTCCCCAGGGCTAGCATATCCCTGAAGGCCTCCTTCTTCAGTCGGACAGCTTCCCTGACCACCGTGGTCCACCACGGTGTTCTAGGGTTACCACCCCTTGAGGCACCTAGGACCTTGAGACCACAGCTCACCGCCGCAGCTTCAGCAATAGAAGCTTTGAACATTGCCCACTCAGGTTCAATGCCCCCAACCTCCACAGGGATGCCTGAAAAGCTCCGCCGGAGGTGTGAGTTGAAGATCTTTCGGACAGGGGCCTCCTCCAGACGTTCCCAGTTCACCCGCACCACCCGTTTGGGCTTACCTGGTCCGTCCAAAGTCTTTCCCCACCCTCTGATCCAACTCACTACCAGATGGTGATCAGTTGACAGCTCTGCCCCTCTCTTCACCCGAGTGTCCAAAACATGCGGCCTTAGATCAGCCGATACGATCACAAAATCGATCATTGACCTTCGGCCTAGGGTGCTCTGGTACCATGTACACTTATGCACCTCCTTATGTTCGAACATGGTGTTTGTTATAGACAATCCATGACTAGCACAGAAGTCCAATAACAAACGACCGCTCGGGTTTAGTCACGCCTCTCCAATCACGCCTCTCCAGGTGTCTCCATCGTTGCCCACATGTGCGTTGAAGTCTCCCAGCAGAATGATGGAGTCCCCTACTGGAGCCCTATATAGGACTCCCTTCAGGGTCTCCAAGAAGGCTGAATGCTCCGAACTGCTGATCCGTCGAGACCCCCCACCTTCACTGTCACCCATATGACAGCGCACCCGACCCCTGCGGTTGCTCCTGTGAGTGGTGGGCCCACAGGATGGAGAGGAGAGAGATGCCCCGTATCTCGTTCGGGCTGTGCCCGGCCGGGCTCCGTGGCAAACCCGGCCACCAGACGCTCGCTTTCGAGCCCGCCGTCTGGGCCTGGCTCCAGACGAGGGCCCTGGGCTTCCTCCAGGCAGGGTCTCGCTCCTTTTCCCTCTATCTTTCATGGGGTCTTGGTGAACCATTCTTAGTCTGGCCCCTCGCCTGAGACCACTTTGCCTTGGGAAACCCTACCAGGAGCATGAAGCTCCAGACAACCCAGCCCTCAGGTTCATAGGGGCACACAAACCTCTCCACCACGTTAAGGTGATGATTCCCGGGGAGGCCTCATAATCCCATTTCAATTAATTGGCTCAGGGATTATTCATTCTATGGGAATGCTGCCATTGTCTTGTCTAAATGCACTACTTTGATCAAATGGACATTCATTGGTATCATATCATCAATGATTCTTCCAATGGTCATCATTAGAATATTGAAATGAGGATTTAGTCCCAGATTAGATCATCTAATGAATGTTATGTGCATAATCACTGAGGAGATTTGATTGTAAACAAAAAACTGTAGCGTATACAATATTTTCACACATGCAATAATTAGATTTTTTTTGACAAATTAACATCACTTGGAAACTAACCAAAATAAGCATTCAATATCTGACTCTGAAAAGAAATTCAATGCATAATCAGAAAATAACATTTCATGATTTTTTGAGACGCCTTTTCTGAAAACTTAATACGCTGTGCCAGACATTTGATTGACTCTTAGTGTACTGTAGATGAATACCGCTTTTTCCCATTTGTCCCGTTCTTTGTGATTAAATCAAAGTCCTTCGAAGCAGACGTAAAAGGCTTATTGTGTTCTTCTAGCAAATTTCCATAACAGCGTTGCTTGTTTCAATCAAAGAATAAAAGCAGACTAATCTAATCATCTATTGCAAAATGTGGCATGCTTCAATGTGTGCTATTAAAATGCTAAGTTGGGAAATTACATTTTCAGTAGCTTCACCTTGCATACTCCTTTCTAGGTACAAAGGTATATAGAAAAAAAAAACACATTTATCCAACTGGGTAAAACAGTAAAAGCTCATTGTATTCTAATCATATTAATGATGTAATAAAACATTTTTATTGATTCCAGATAATGTTAATATAAAAATGCGCATTTTACCATTTTAACTCTATAGCATCTTGTTGTAATATGATGACTGATTCTCATATAAATCCAGTAAATCAGTCAAGTATGTGGATGTGTTCTAATAACATGTGTGCCCTTTATGATTGGCTAAAGACAAGTATAAAGTATGAATAACTATCAATATGCAAGCTGTGCTTTACTAATCGCATATCACATGTTTAATTAATTTATATGCTTTCCATTTATGGAATTCACATAGAATATGAACAGATCAATGATTAGATCACTTTAATTCAGCATACAGAACTCAGGCAGTTTATTCATTGTTTGTTGTCTTTTGTTTCGAAGCTACGATAAAAAAAACGATAGTTGGCGGTAGACAAGAGCAATATGATACACTGTCGTTATGAAGCATTTTCCCTTTTCAAGGTTTTACTAACGAGAACCAATCAGTCTTGAATCGTTACCTAAGCAACAATATTGAGCGTATTCCTAACAATGTAATCAAAGTACTTGCAAATGTCATCTTCGATTTCTTACGGATACCATATAATGTATGTTGACATCAATTCACATAACACACACAACGTAAGACTATATTGAATATGTCGTATTGCTAGTCACCCTCTAATCTAGTTGATACATTAAACAGACGCCCAATTCTAGTCCTCTGTGAGTTCTCTCCAGCGACGGTGTCTAATCAAACATCCAGTCCAGTGACATTCTGTCATTTATCAAGTCGAAAGTATGTGTGACAATAAAGCGGCACGAACGGTTAATGATGCACAAGTTGTTTCTGACCTTATTGTTAGTCCATTTAAGCCCAGGGCTATTTATCAAGTCAAAATGATGCCATTACCACTAAAAACAGATCCTGTAAATGTCACCGGTGCAGCCATTCATTTCTCAGGTGGGAAATGATTCATATTCCATTAACCACATTCATAAAGGACTGTCTATCCTTCTGGAAATAAATGTTCCTGACCTTCATAAAAATTAGATTTTACATGCAAATCAGCTGAGGAGAGAGGACAAGCTCAATCAATAGCTTGGCCATGAATATAAATGATATATGCGTCTGCGTGGAATCAATAGTTCCCCATGGCATGGAGAAACACTCACTTATAGATAGGAATAATAGTCTATAAAACATTACCCCTAACAGGTTAACAGTTACAGGTTAACCGACTCAATATAAAGGAATCATCAAAACCGTTTTCGACAGATGAGTTTAATTTCATACGGCAGTACACAGATATATTGGAGTAACACGCCGATGCACTTCCATGTTCAGCGTTTGTTCCAGGTGGTTTGTTTGGGTTCGAAACTCGTGTTCATTCATTTTACATTGTTGTTTTGTGTTACTGTACATGTTTTGTCCCTGTTCTCAATACCCCTAAGTATTGTGGAGATATGCCAACCGCTGTTTCTTTTTGCTTTTTGAGCTTTTCCTGCTGCTGGCATATATTAACGATGGTTATAGAAGAAATGTTTCACAAGGCTGCCTTTCCGCAGGCAATCCGGGTGTCCCATGATGACCCATGTCCATTGTTGAAAGCACCACCAATGAGCATATGTGAGTGTTAGAACTGGACCTTAAAGCAGTAGGAGATGGTCTGGTCTGATGTGTCCCATTTCCTTTTCGTGGACCGCCGTGAGAGGTGCTCCGGTTTACCTGAGGAAGTGATGGCACCAGGATGCATTGTGGGAAGACCTCAAGCCGTTGGAGGGTGTGTGATTGTCTGGGCAATGTTCGCCTGGGAAACTCATTGTCTGGGCATTAATGTGGACATGAATTTAACACGTGCCATCTACCTTTAACATTGTTGCAGACCTGCTGCATTCATTTATGGTATTCCCTGATGACAGTGGACTGTTTAGAGGATTATGTGCCCTGTCACACTGCACACATTGTTTGGGAATGCTTTGAGGAACATAATGAAGAGTTCAAGGTATTGTCCTGGCCTTAAATTTTAGAATCCCCAGCGGCTTCCTCTCACAAGTTACACGACATGAAGGATCAGCCCCTAACGTCTTAGTGCCAGAAACCACAGGACACCTTCAGGGATCTGCTGCTAAGGTCTCAGTGCCAGATACCACAGGACACCAGGGATCTGCTGCTAAGGTCTCAGTGCCAGATACCAGAGTACACCTTCAGGGATCTGCTGCTAATGTCTCAGTGCCAGACACCACAGGACACCTTCAGGGATCTGCTGCTAATGTCTGGGTGCCAGATACCACAGGACACCTTCAGGGATCTGCTGCTAAGGTCTCAGTGCCAGATACCACAGGACACCAGGGATCTGCTGCTAAGGTCTCAGTGCCAGATACCACAGGATCCCTTCAGGGGTCTTGTAGAATCCATGCCTCAGCCGGTCGGCGCTTACTTGGCAGCATGCGTGAACGAGCATGAACTAAACTAGTTTAAAAGTTATGTCAATGTTTTCAAACTCAATGCTTATTATTCAGCAACATTGGTGGATACATCAGCGCAGGCCTTCGCTCCCAATCCGTTTATTTTACCATTCTCCGGTCTCCTGACGAGGACATTTCAACGTATCACACACATGGGGGAACCAGGGCAAAGATTGGTTGGTTCATCACCAGAGCCAATAGGTAAACTGCACCAGCCAGGGCGTTGTTAAGGGATCAATTCCCACTCCACAATGCATCTGTTCCTGAGAGACACTTCAATCAGAGAAGTCCAGAGAGAGAAAAGGAATGATGCTAGGTTAGACAACTGTGAAGTTCCTTGAACTAAACATAACATATCAACAGTGTAGAATACCTACCTTACCAACAACGTGGAATACAAATGGAAAAGATTGAGACTGCGGTAGAAAGTGAATTTTTTTCTTCTGTGTGTTTGTTTTATACAAACATTGCAGGCGAACCTCAAAACGATGTTTGCATGCTCAATGAAGAGCTCATCTTGCACCAAAACCCAGGGAAGTGTCTTCTTGTATCTTCGGCTATCTGAATGTCAATCAGAGAAACTCTGGACAGCAAGACCTTCAGCAACAGCTGTTTGATTGGTCTATCACCTTTAAGTTACGGTCAATTAGTATTTTTTTTAGTTGATTGGTGTGAATTTATATGAACCAGATTGCAGTTATACTCTTCTGGGTATAAAGTACAGGTAATTGGTAGTGTATGTATCAGATGCTGGCAATAGCTATAGGTTTTAAGTAGGGCTGGGATATTTAACGCGTTAATCTGATGCGTTAATTTCAAATGTTTAACGCGTTAAAATAATTTAACGCAATTAACGCACCACTTTATTAAGTTTCGGTTTCGGTTTGCTAAACCGAATTCAAATACCATAGAAGCAGCTCGTCTTTAGTTTATCATATAAAAGCAAACACATGGTCATTATTTACGTTACTAGAGAGTATATAGGACAGAAACACCCGATCATTATTGATGTTGCAATCCGCCAATCCGCGTTACTGCAGTACGGTGCGCCAAATCGGGCTTTTGACCAAACAAGTAATCGTTAACCGATGTTTTAGATAAATAGATAGAAACTGCCGCCCGATAAACACAGTAGAAGACGAGGGACTGAAATAAATCATTCCAATTGCATTGGGATCCCCATCATACAATCTACCCTCTAAAACAATTGTTTTGAGACATAACCTGCTGGAGAAAGCAGAGAACGTCACTCTCATGGAGACCCTAACCAACCCGACATAACCAAACTTAATTTCACTTCATTCTGTTTGTCATTCATATTACAAAGGCTGTTATAGACTTCTTTAAAATTAATCTGGCAACTTTACATATAGTGCAATTATTTTGGCCTATAGGCTTACGTTCTAAAATAATCTATCTTTGACATTGATGGTTTCACCTTACACTTTGTCATTTTGTTTTTGAAAATGTTTTATTTCATTTGGACTATTGCCAAGATGATCTAGTATTTTTGATAACCTTCAGGGTTTAAATATATAACTTGCACTTCAACGCTTTGTTTATAAAGTTGCTATATTTGATAAGAATGACTATTCTGTATTGTTCACAGGAGAGACTATCATAAAATAATGTATTTAAAATATACTTCATTGTGTTAATTGATTTATTTCATTGTTTCAAACAACTTGGGGAAAATGCGATTAATCGCGATTAATCACAGGATTGTGCGATTAATTAGTTAATTTTTTTAAATAAATTGACGGCCCTAGTTTTAAGTAAAGCTTGCTAACCCTGATACATTTAATTTACTATTGCTGGTTGGGAGAAAATGCGATAATTAAGACTTCAAGATCAGTGCCTTTTATCCATTTTTTTTATTTCAGTATCTAAACACCCCTCCAAAGCCGATTAGGCTTAATTAATCTTCCTATATTTAAATGAACTGAATAATTTCATTTTGTTATCTGTTTTTGGTTTATCTTTGTTCATGGGGAAATATGAAAAATGTCAGAGAATAAAATGATCAAGTGATGAAACATGTTTGTGTGAATGAACTGATTAATTCAAAAATAGAGTAAATTCAGTCAACTACACAAGCCCACACACTTATCTTATTAATACACCCAGGTTTTTTAAAGATGTATTTCCTGACACTGGATTTTGTGTTCTGCTGAGGAAAACATTGAAAATCTACTGCAACAACTACTGTCACCTGGTAATCAAAACCATGCCTAGAATGACATTCTCTGGCAGGTGCTGGCCAACCCATCTTTCAAGAGTCAAGGAGGACCCCCTCTGGTGACCAGTCAGTGCCAGTCAGTAAATCCAGAAAATGGCTGCAATACAAATTGACTGTGTTGCTTAGGGGGCACCAGATAAAATATTGCCTAGGGCCCCATATTGGTCAGGGCCGGCCCTGCTGCCCATCAACAGACTACTGACAGGATTGTGACCACCGGTCACTGACCCAAAGAGATGGACAGGGTCTGCCATGTTTTGACAGGCATACCTGGATGTTGACAATGTTGCCACCGCTGAAGGAGTAGAACAACCACCAGGAAAACAAATCAAAACTCACCGCAGGGAACAGTTTTGCTGCCGCGAGACACTGACGCACGATACTGTATCCGATGTCACTAGGTAGGATATCTGTCCCGAGAGGCGTCTTTCCTCCGGCGGCTAAGGAGAAGACCGTCTTCACCACCTGCCAGGGCTTGTTCCGGCGCAGAGCTCTTTCATTTGGTTTACATGGAGCCACTGCCACAGAGGTTAATTGACAGGTGACTTTGACCATACTGCAGATATGCCACCACCTGCTTGGATGATGTGGTGATCTATAGTGAAGACTGGGCTACACATCTAAACCAAGTGCAAACCGTGTGTCATGTGGCAATTATTATTAGTGTAGTTCTGATCTGCAGCTCAACCCATACTGATAACGTCTCAATCCTTTTTGTGTGACTCTCTTCTGTTTTTCTCCATTGCCATCGTTAAATTTCACCCCACTACTTATATTCCAAAAAGTTTAATGATTAATGGCCAGGCAGCCTCAATGCTGATCATATAAAGACTACAGCCAGATTCACGACAGCCACAGGAACTATGTTTTGTCATGGTACAAACAATGTGTACAAGATGTTGAGTATTTTTTCTAATTACCCACTTATCACAATTAGCATACATGATGTATCACAGGATGAGGCGACCGGCCCGGACTACCGGAGTGGTTTTAAATGTGTCCTTAAATAAGAGCTTAACTCATTTAGTTACATTGGTGTGCAAATTTATTGTGAAATCGGTCAGATCGCCGTGTGGTGTAGTAGAGAGAGATGAAACCAGGCGGAGGAACAGATGGCCTTACTTGGGCTTAATGATGTTGAAATAAACCCCACACGCACTTAGTACCGGCACTCCACTAGTACTGTACGCAAAATAACAAATGAGCGCGACACAGCGCATGAAGGTCCAACGGACACTTAAATAGAAACACGTAGGATACATCAGTTCACACAGTGAACGTAACATGCAACAATTCCACACAAAGACAAGACCAAACACAGGGGACCTAAATACTGAGGAAATGGGCACCAGTTGTAGTGATGACGAGACCAGACAATAATGTGATGGGGAGGATATGCGATGGCAGCTAGAAGGCCGGTGAAGACGAACGTCGGAACCTGTCGGAGGGAGCTCTGACAAGACGGTTGAAGTAATGATAAACTGTAGTTCAGCAGTCTCCAACATCGTTTCTGGAAGTAATAACTAATTGGATTAAGTTTATAAACCAACTAAACGCTAGGATTAGGTATACGATATGGGGGTTGGTAATTAAAAGCGTTTAGAACCTAGCAGATAGAGCAACTGATTGCTTGATAATGGCCCAGTGTTATGGAATTTTATGATCACTCAAGAAGGTTATTAACATGTAAGTCCTATAGATGTTGTTTAGGCCAAAAGGCACAGAGGAAAGAATGTAGGATAAGTTTCATGATAGGAGACATCTGTCTATTGACCTATTGACCTCTAGAAAGGTCCTGGGGAGGAAATAGATGTCACTAAGTAACTTTGCGGTGCCGGCCTGGCTGGTAGGAATGGTAACTGACCTCCCTTGACTTGACTGGGGAGTGACCCTCGGGTTTTCCTGACAGCTCCATATGTCATGTTTATTATCCTATAGTTTGGTGAGATCTTCTAAGGACCTCGTCTGTTCTCCATCATCTCTGTTTAGGTTGGTGTGTCAATGAGTGTGCGTAACTTCATTCCTTTAAATACCATGCAGAAGTTGTAATCATTAGGTCAGTCTGATCCAGCACAGGTTATTGTCCTGTTGTCTGATGAAGACTTTCCTCAAAACCTATTCTTTAAGCTTGCTATAGGGATTGATCTGATCAATGCAAAAGCTTATACCTGTATTTGAGAAATGGTTTCTTACTTGCAATTAAACCTGTTAAAAGTGTCAAACTGTAACATACTCTCGTGCGTCTTACTTTAAGTTCAAATTCAGCGATTAAAGTAAAGAGCGATTAAAGTCTAAAATTTCCACGACATTTGGGGGCATCGTCCGAGATTCTTAACAAAGTAATCCGTATTTTTTCCAAAACAGGCTACATATCCTAAAGAGCGATATAATTTTTAAAAATTTTTTGAAAAAATAACAGGCCAGGACTGTCTTTGGAGATATGTGATTCTATACAGAATTTTGAAACTCAAGGACCTAAAAATGCTGAATTGGGACAATGTTGGACGACAGTTTGACAACGGTTTTGATAAATTAACAAAATAGGCTCGTTAATTTTGACTTAATTCGTAAGGTTATTGTAAGATTTTAAACTTGGCTTAAAAATGGAAAACAGTACTTCTAATCGGGTATTTGTTGATTTTGGTCTGGTAAAACGTGCACGTCAGGAATTATTAATTTCTGCAGCTCCAATCCTCCTCAACAAATGGGTGAGTGGAGAGCGCCAGACTGGAGCAATATTTACCTGTATGAAGTGTTAATACCTGTATACAGTAGGAATAAAATGCTGTTCAATATAGGTTATCTGGGTGCGGTGAGACGGCTCGGTTATTCAGGATATCTCACTTAAAAGAACTGACGAGTTCATTAACACATATAGGAGACTTCGTTATAGGCTAAAATTAGATTTTGCCTCTTAAATATCGATAACAACATGGGTAATTACATGTGTATTGGTAAACCTTCGGTGGATACTGAACGTTACGTTGTTGGACCGGCTAAAATAATGACAGATAAATACGGAGACTGGACATGCGAACAATTAGACCTGTGGGAGTTATTGGGATTTCCTGCTGATGGCAGTTTTAGTCAGAGACAGATACTGTTGTTGAAAGACAAGTTGGAGGATTTTGAACGGGGTAAAATTAAGGTTTCACGGGGTAATCGGCAGAAAGTTGATTGGAAGGCATATAATAAGTGGAGAGAGCAGACTGATATACGGGCTAAGCGGTGTAGCACGGGGCTTGTTAATCGTGTTCTAGCTTGTCCCAACCAGGTTGATGCTGCCTGTCCTCCTGCTGACCGACCCCCACCCTATCGCGGCGTTACCACAACAGCCCCAGCGGTACCAACTATGCCAACAGCATCGGACCTGATGGAAAACATTCGCGGAGGAGGACTCTACCCATCCGTATTCGGCCTCGACAGAGTTTCACCCGCCGCAGAGAGGACCCAGAGTACCACTGCGGCCTGTCCCAGAGAACAACACAGCATTGATGCCGGGCAATTCCCTATGGTGGAGGTAGCCAACCCAGCTGGTGGAGGAGACACGGATAACCCAGCGACTATACTAGTCTACAGACCGTGGTCACCCGCCGACCTGAGAGACGTGGCTTCTACACTACCTGACCCAGAAACAGAAGGTGGAGAGGAATTTGTCCGTGTGTTTCTACAGATCGTGAATCAATATAGACCGACCTCTGTGGAGATTGAAACAATTTTGATGAAGGCCTTGCAACTAAAATGGGGGAGAGTGAAAAGAAACTGGCCTAGCGAGAGAAACATTATGTTCAATTGGGATGCGCACTCTGACTACCGGAGTGCGGTGGAACAGCTGAGCACTGGACTTATCGCTGCTTTTCCTAAGCGAATGAACTGGGAAAAGATCTCTGATTGTAAACAGACACTGGGCGAGAAAGTTTCAGACTACAGGAATAGACTCGAAAAAGCTTTTGAATTACACAGCGGAATGGGAAAGAGACCGGACGGTGATGAAGAGTCGGCCTGGGAGCAACAGTGTAAAATGAGGTTAGTTGCAGGCCTTCTACCAGACATTAGGAAGCACATTCAAAACCACTGTGTAGACCTGGATGAGGGTCGCATGGAAACCGTCTGGCCGTATTTTAAGCACGCTGAAAGAGTCTACGAGGACCAGCTGTACAAACAGACCGAAGAAAGACGGGAGCGTGAAACGCAAATTCAGATGGCCCAACTGGAGTTCTACAGCAGAGGCTACTCAGGAGGGAGACGGAGACGGAGAGCAAGCAGGAGAGGACAATACAGACACCAGGGTGATGATAACTCCAGCCAAAGTCCCAACTCTGATAGCTGTTTCAACTGTGGTGCATTTGGACACTGGGCTCGTGACTGCACTGTGCCGGACACTAGAGACTATTACCATGGGAACAGAGACAGTATGGGAGACGGTGATGGCACAACAGCAGACGACCAAATGGAGCGTCACAGGACCCATGGCTGCCACGGACGGGGTACTGACGGTCAGAGGGGACGGGCAGGAAAACATCAACCCGGTGAGATCAAACCATTATGTGATTCCTGTAATTAGTTAATTATGTCAGTATTTACAGTTAAAGTAATTTTGTTCGGATGTTAAGTGAAGACTTGTCTATTCTGTGTTTTGAGTTGATATGCAGACGTATGGTTGTGTGAGATTTTCGTTCCACTGGGGAGGAGTACCGGTGTCTTGGCACTATGCTTACGCTTAAAGTTAAGTGTTTAGCGTAGTGTAGCGTACATTGCGTATCGCCTGATAAACGGGGTTTGTCAGGTCCGTGCAGCTCGGGAGCGTGACTGGACCCATGATGGTTGATATCTCATTGTCCCTAGTTTACCGGTTACAACTAGGGACTGCATATATAGCTACTGTCAGGGTAAATTCTCAGTAGAAATCAGCTCATTGTTAGTGAGAGGTCTTGTTTTTCGATGTCCAGGTTCGTTCGTACACGTACGCAAATATCATATTAAAATGACCTAGGTGTGATTCATGCATGATCTGGGGTAAAGCTTCATGAAGTTGGGACAGGGGTCCCAGGCCAAAATTTTTGTCGACAAATTTATTTTCTGGTTTTCCTGTGCACGAGGAATTCCTATTTTATTGTATTATTTGTCTTAGGCATTATGTAACATCTGCGCTAATGACATAATTAAGAGTATTTCCGATTATAACTCTGCATGTTTTTACCTGGAATACTATATGTTCCATTTTGTTTGTTTTGTAGGAGGACTACATTATATGTTATAGGGAGATTATATTCTAGTTATATGCTATGGTTATTCGTTTTGTAAAGTTAACTGAAGGACATTTGGATTTGTTCCTATAAATGTTGGCATGATGATATAATGAATGACCATGTGGGTTAAGTGTATTTCTGATACACCCTTTTATTTTTTATTATTGGCGTTTGGCTATTTTGAGTAACATGTTTAAGACATTCTGAGTTCTTGATTGTTAAAAGGGCAGAAAGTTAACTGTAACTCTTTGTCTGCCTGTCTAGAGATGGTTTCTGTTAATTTAGGGGTGTTTATGAACTTTTCTTTGACCCTCCCTGGGGTGCTTCTCTGGGTCAAAAGAGGGGGCACACCCAAGTTGCTTATTTAGAGGGGGGGGCTGGTTTACTGTGTGATTGTGAGGTGGCTCAGCCCAGAGCTACCAGATGGCTGGTCATAAACCATATTTTAGTCATGTGTTTTATCTTAGATAAATTTAACAAGTTTGTCTATGACAGTAGTTTGTTTTCTCCATTGTTGATGAACTGAAGGAGAAAACAAGAGGGGAAGTGACGTAATAAACATATTCAAGAATATAGCATTTGTTAAATTTGGATTTCAGGCAATTGAAGTGTTTAATTTGATAGAACGTCTAAACATTTGAATGATTGAGGAGAATGGCTATTACAAATGTATTTGGCTTAGCAAAATTAAATCTGAGCAGTAAACACAATGTAATTCTATTGTTAAAGATGTTAACTGACACATGGAATGCAATAACTGTTTGCAGGTTGTGTCGCATTAAAAATCAACAGGTTGGACCATGAACAACTGGAGCAGAGCATCTGAGCCCTACCCCCACGCACACACACACACACACACATATATCAGAAGCTAACTGAATGACTTTAGGTACAGACCACAGAAAAGGTCAAACCAGAACCAAGGAAAAACGTGTCATCCAGACCACAATGAAGGCAATTACTAAATTGTGTGAATGTTATTGTACACTTTTCAAGGAAGTTATGGACTGTAAAGAGAAAAAGGTGAACATGTTGCTGATTTCAGAAATTATCTTGAACGTCGGTTTGAGTTGTACAAAGGAAAAACAAGAACATTGAACACACACATATTGCATCTCTGGACTATTAAAGAATGGCCACTGTTTGGCCACACTCATTAAAGACGTTGAAGGAGCCTACCAGAGCTGAGAAGATGGAAAAGGAAATTTATACACTCACACCATGATTAAAATCTTCATTTCTGATGATCAAAGAGTGCCAACATATTTACTGATGTTTTCTTAATGATTAGTTCCTCACACACTAGATGGAGGACTAGAAATCCAGAATATGAAAATGACACTGTTGAATGTTGCTAAGTACTGTACTGACATTGGATTATTTCAATTGATTGTGTATTATGTTTGGTAAAATTATTTTTCTTAACAGGTTACAGTTTCAGACGTATGACAGTGGTGGGTCCATATATTCCTGATTGGTTATGAGTAATTATTAAGCTTGAGTGAACTAAAATTTAGAGTTGACACTCTTAAATTGTTTAACATGATTAAGGGTTTATAATGTTAAAAAGGGCAGATTGTTATGGAATTTTATGATCACTCAAGAAGGTTATTAACATGTAAGTCCTATAGATGTTGTTTAGGCCAAAAGGCACAGAGGAAAGAATGTAGGATAAGTTTCATGATAGGAGACATCTGTCTATTGACCTATTGACCTCTAGAAAGGTCCTGGGGAGGAAATAGATGTCACTAAGTAACTTTGCGGTGCCGGCCTGGCTGGTAGGAATGGTAACTGACCTCCCTTGACTTGACTGGGGAGTGACCCTCGGGTTTTCCTGACAGCTCCATATGTCATGTTTATTATCCTATAGTTTGGTGAGATCTTCTAAGGACCTCGTCTGTTCTCCATCATCTCTGTTTAGGTTGGTGTGTCAATGAGTGTGCGTAACTTCATTCCTTTAAATACCATGCAGAAGTTGTAATCATTAGGTCAGTCTGATCCAGCACAGGTTATTGTCCTGTTGTCTGATGAAGACTTTCCTCAAAACCTATTCTTTAAGCTTGCTATAGGGATTGATCTGATCAATGCAAAAGCTTATACCTGTATTTGAGAAATGGTTTCTTACTTGCAATTAAACCTGTTAAAAGTGTCAAACTGTAACATACTCTCGTGCGTCTTACTTTAAGTTCAAATTCAGCGATTAAAGTAAAGAGCGATTAAAGTCTAAAATTTCCACGACACCAGCCAGCAAGATAAAGCATCTAGTCGCTAAGAATGAGAAAATGTTCTCGGTTATCTTACTTTGTGAACATTATTTGGTATTTTCCTTTATACTATTGAACTAAAACGTTAAAACAGGCATGTTCTCAAAGATTGAAACTGGGTGTTATCTGAGGTCTGTATGTGGGTGCTCTTTGCTGAGAAAGACCTTTATCAATAAAACATAAATCAACAGCACAGATCGCATTATTATGCAAGCAGGTGTCTTCACTTGGCTTGAAAGAGCTGGACTTGCCTTTGAATAACCCACATAAACTCTGGAGAGCTGTTCTTCCCTGTCCGTAAAACATCATGTCACCTTGAAATGCTCAAAACAATGTTGTGAATATTATTGCAAGGCTCAAACCGTTACTGAAAGTCTCGTTAAATCTGAGAATCTTGTATCGAATCTGGACCGAAACCAAATTGTGTACAGAGCGCTCTGAGAATAGCTAACTAACATTCTGGAAAATGAACAATCCTATTTTTAAATGTTTTTGCCATTTTTTCAAGCGTGCAACCTTATGCATGACAGCACCTCAGAGATACGTAACAAAATGTTTACGTTCTGGACAGGGCCGGATTAACCATTAGGGCATCTGGGCACTTGCCCAGGGGCACATAACATCTAATGGGCACTGGGCTCTGTGAAACAGGGCTTGCATTTCATTGCGGGGATTGCGCATAATTTAAACCATTCTCGCAAGGTTAGTTTTTATAGTGCGAGAAATTCCCGCACAAATATATTTGCTTCATCTCAGACCGAGGTAAAGTTGGTGTGATGTTCGATGTTGGATATTCAACGCCAACGGATAGTCGGGAGGCCAAGATCACGTCCGGTTTTCCCGCAAGCAGCCTCACTACACCGCGGTGATCGACCGAGAGAAACCTCTGTGTGCTTATAGTTAGGGACTGTCTCTAAAGTACATTCTCAAAGTTATTAATTAAAACCACTCTCAGATTGTTTTATAGAGGACACCCACATTTTGCACAGCTTGGTTTTTTAAGGAAATGGTGTAAGAGACGTTTAATAAACATTTAAAAAATTTAAAAATCTATCTTTTTTTGTGAAATCACTTGGAAACCTCAATTTACATGTTGCACAGAATTTGGTTTTTCAAAATAAAACATTTTAAGTTTTTAAAATACATTAAAATACGGGAAATCTCAATAGGTTTTTTGTGCAGTGACCTATTAACCTCTGTTATCGTCGATTCCACCCCAGATGTGCACGAACGAGCTGCGAGGCTAAGTTCCACTTATCCGACTGACCTAGATGCGTCCCTTGCAGACAAACTCATTCAGTTCACTCACTTTGTGTCATGTGACACTTCCCCTGCTCAGTTGTTGCCCATTCTGGAAACAAACGGCCTTAAGACAACTTTATCCGAATGTAAATGTTGCAATCAAAATGTTCTTAACACTGCCTGTCTCTAATTGTGAGGATGAGAGGTCTTAAACAAGTAAACAATGTTTCAAGAACCACAATGTCACAGAGAAGACTTACTGCACTTTCTTTGCTGGCCATAGAACATGAAGTTGTTGAAATGTATTTTGATGATGTTGTGCACCAGTTTGCATATTTGAAGTCTAGAAGCAAGGCCACTTAGTAATCTGCTATCATTAATTACTTTAAAACAATGAATCTTTGATAGCATTAAATGTTTTGAGTTAACACAATTTAAGTCAAGGAGTCCAGTGTGTAAGGGTCACCTGTTAAGCAAAGGAAATATATAAAAGTTAATATACGTGTATAAGCCTAATTTGAAATGTTGTGTAGACTATGAGTTTTTCCTCTATAGTGTTGTGTTGTTACCCTTTAAAGCAAAGATAGGCCAATTAGGCCTAATGATAAAATATTTGTGTGTTTATGAGTTCAGTTTTAAAGAGGCCAATTCTAAGGCCAAATTGTTAAAACAAAATTGTACTGTAATATTCTTTAAGTTTATGGACATGCTATTGATGAAAGGGACTTTATGAATATATAGTAGTAGGGCATTAACGTGATCTTAAGTTTAGGGATATGCTCTTGATGATAGGGTCTTTATGAATATATAGTAGTAGGGCATTAACGTGATCTTAAGTTTAGGGACATACTCTTGATGATAGGGACTTTATGAATATATAGTAGTAGGGCATTAACGTGATCTTAAGTTTAGGGATATGCTCTTGATGATAGGGTCTTTATGAATATATAGTAGTAGGGCATTAACGTGATCTTAAGTTTAGGGACATACTCTTGATGATAGGGACTTTATGAATATATAGTAGTAGGGCATTAACGTGATCGTAAGTTTAGGGACATGCTCTTGATGGTAGGGTCTTTATGAATATATAATAGTAGGGCATTAACGTGATCTTAAGTTTAGGGACATGCTCTTGATGGTAGGGTCTTTATGAATATATAGTAGTAGGGCATTAACGTGATCTTAAGTTTAGGGACATGCTCTTGATGGTAGGGTCTTTATGAATATATAATAGTAGGGCATTAACGTGATCTTAAGTTTAGGGACATGCTCTTGATGGTAGGGTCTTTATGAATATATAGTAGTAGGGCATTAACGTGATCTTAAGTTTAGGGACATGCTCTTGATGGTAGGGACTTTATGAATATATAGTAGTAGGGCATTAACGTGATCTTAAGTTTAGGGACATGTTCTTGATGATAGGGACTTTATGAATATATAGTAGTAGGGCATTAACGTGATCTTAAGTTTAGGGACATGCTCTTGATGATAGGGACTTTATGAATATATAGTAGTAGGACATTAACGTGATCGTAAGTTTAGGGACATGCTCTTGATTATAGGGACTTTATGAATATATAGTAGTAGGACATTAACGTGATCTTAAGTTTAGGGACATGCTCTTGTTGATAGGGACTTTATGAATATATAGTAGTAGGGCATTAACGTGATCTTAAGTTTAGGGACATGCTCTTGATGATAGGGACTTTATGAATATATAGTAGTAGGACATTAACGTGATCTTAAGTTTAGGGACATGCTCTTGATGATAGGGACTTTATGAATATATAGTAGTAGGGCATTAACGTGATCTTAAGTTTAGGGACATGCTCTTGATGATAGGGACTTTGTGATTTTTGCTTTGGGGCGGGGTTAGGGGGGCCCTTGAGTCTGGTTGCCCTGGGCATAAAAAATTGTTAATCCGGCTGTGGTTCTGGAACATTCTAGAACTATACATTACTACAAGTAATTATTAATGACAAATTAGTTTATACATAATACTATTCACATTTTGTTCCACATGTAGGGTAAAAAACGTAAAAGGTGCCAAGGACATAAAAACTTTGATACATGCAGACCTATTTTATATAATACTAATGTTTTTTAGCACTACATGCATATTTCCAAAACATTCCTTGTTGCCTAACACTTTTTAAGAAATGCTTTTGAAATTCTAAAATATTGTAACGAACGCCCACAGACAAGTAGGCTATAGTCGGTTCCAGTCGCGACAGCGCAATGTAGATTTATTTAGAACAGTAATCAAGAGAATGGTCAGGCAGGCTTGGTTCGATGATAGGTAATCCGAGGCAGGACAAAGTACAGGGGGATAGGCGGAGACTGGTCGATATTCTGGCTGGTGGTCAAGAACAGGGTTCACTGGCAGACAAGACCACAGGGTTAGGCAGACTCGGCGTAAAGAACAGGCACAGGACTGGTACACGGGTAATAGCTATTCAGGCAATCAATGATTCAAAAGCGCTCAGCACGTCGTGATAGAACAATACCTCGCACCCGACTCAGGGTACCGGCAACCATTTAACCAGCACTCAATCAATGACAGGTGTGCTCAGAATTCAGGTGAATCAGATCGAGTCTGACTACTCCTTCTCTCCGCTGTCAGAGGGGGAGCCAGCTCAGGCATAGAGAGGGACAGATCTCTGGTTGTTACAAATATAAAGCCTTTTCTTATACTTTTTTAGTTAAACACAAATCTGCCCGTGAATGAACCAATACAACTAACAATATGAAATAAAATGTTACTGACACATTTTAGAGTGTTTCTGTTGCTATGTGCAGTTATATTAAGTAGCATTGAAGCTCCATGAACTTCAAAGGCTAACGTTTTATTCAACACTGGTCATGATTCCTCTTCAGTTACAAAGCTTCAGTTAGTTATGTAATAGAGACTTCCACATTTAAAATCAGTCTTAACAAAACCTTCTGGATCACTCAACTTCCCCGAGGCTGCTTCCCCTCGGTCGTCCTCAGACTTCAGCGTTCGTCATTACCGGCCTTCTAGCCATCTGGCTCCTCTTATCATCGTTCCATTTGTCTTGTCTCGTCACATCACACACCAGGATCCCATTCCCTCATCAGTATGTGTATATACATTCACTCTGTTTCCCATGTGTCTTTGTGTGGTATTGTTTCATGTTCGATGGCTGGATGTGACAAGAAAACCGGCACAATGGTTAGAGAGCCGTAGTCATTCAAGTCTTTGTTTTTTTTTCATTGTTAATTTTGGGAAATAAAACTCAATTATGCACCAACTACTGTGCCTGGCTTCATTTAATACACCCCACACTGAATGTTAGAAATGATAGGCTTTTGTGTGCTAGAACAAAAAATAGCCAAAAATTGGGTTCAGGGGCTTGGCGTTGAGAATTACTTCTCTAGCCAATGCTCTAACACAACATACTGCTTCCAGTTTTAATTTCTCTTAGATTTTTGTACGCCTACAAAATAATAATATATCTGTGTGTGTGTGTGCAGATGTGGAGATAACTTTGAACCTAAAATGAACTACGCAATATGGTCAGCTTGCTGTGCAAGGAAATAATTTGTGTCCTTAAAGGATAATTCAAGCTATTGTTAGCATTGCTGGTTTGGCCAACACTGAATATTTTATTTGCTTTATTTATTTTCATTACCATTATTTTTAGAACTTACTTAGTCCTCACCTTCAATTCAGTTTTGGGTAAATTATTTATGAATATTGCATAATTTATTATAGACTTGTTTATGCATGACTGGCTGCCCAAGGGTTTTGTGGTTTTGTTTTCTTTGGAGTATGTTTGGAACATGGTTTGAAGGCTCTGTTATTGGCAGTCAGGTCCGCCTTGAATTTCAAATCAGACTCTTGCCAAGGACAAAGTTTTTAAGAAACCTCGCAATGACTCTGTGTGTCCAAAAGTCAGATTGTGTCCAAAAAAAGATTGTGTTTTTTATTCAATTGTATAAAATACTACAACTGTTCAACCGAGGGACTTCTTTATTCTTATAATAACCATAATATACAATTATTACAATTTACAGCTAGCTTTATGGATTAGGATTTTGATATGCACCTGACCTGTAATCTTGTGTGTGGGTGTGGCGATGATCTGTAGGGGGCATTGGATTGGTCCAGCCATTTTTCAAAAATAGCAGTATGCAAAGCAGAAACCTGCCTGGTTCCTCTCGAACATGAATAATTGGGTAAGCAGCCATGTGGGATTACCGCTGTTTCGCTTCGGAAGATGATTCATTTTTCTCAAATCTTCCTGACTAAAAGCTTATGATACGGTCATCCTGCCTGGTGACAACTGGCTGACATGACATATATTGCCTGAATGACACTTTTTGCCTGAATGACATTTCTTACCTGAATGACATATCTTACCTGAATGACATATCTTACCTGAGCATTGTTGCCAATCATGTGCATCCCATTATGGCCGCATCGTACCTGGTTTCAAACGGATACATCCAGCGTAACAATGTGCCATGTCAAAAAGCACACATAATCCCAAGTCGGTTCCACAACCCTGACAGCAACTTTACTTTTTCCTCCCCTGAGTGGCTGAACACATTGGCTATGTGATGATACACTGAGAAATGCTTCCATCCCCTTGAATGTATTATGTGAAGAACTATTCCATTACAGATAATGTAGCAGGCAGGGACACAGAGGCAGAGGGTCGGTGTAGGCCGTTGGCTTGGCCTCGTTCATTAATCAACAGACACTTAAGGGATTACGAAGGAAAGCGAAACTCAAACTAAGCAACGGCTAACGCGGCGGCAGGATGTCTCCTGGGCTGCGGGCTCGGCAGGAGGTCAAGCTACGGAGTCCCACAGGCCTTAGCAGCCTAAAACATGAAAGAAACAAGAGAGAAACAGCCACAGACAAGTCCTGTTTCAGTCTCCCCCTTTCTTTCTCGGGCGGCTATTTATATGGCCGTCTGAATCATCCCTCGTGAGAGGCAGGTTGGTGAAGGCATCGCTGCAACGCTAGTTCTATAGCTCATCTCCACAGCGCCACACTCGGCTCCTCTGTTGCTCCGCTATATCCACGGTCCTGCACCCTCCAGCCCTTGCGTCCTCTGGTGGGGGCCTCGAGACGTCACCCACGGCCATCATTCGCAATAGCCATACAGAATAAAGTGGCCACCGCGAATACTGTGCTTTTCGTCCACATGCATGCAACTAGGCCCTGACCAATGTGACGCCCTAGGCAAGATTTTAGCTGGTGCTCCCATTTCAAAGCAGTCAATATGTACCTTCTTCTTTTACTAGAATTTTTCTATACTGCCTATGTGGCAGGCCGGCCCTGATCTAAGCACAGGATTTGGTCTCATGTCTAACGGGCTGGTTGACAGACTTATGAAATAGACAGCCAAGACAACGTTATCGTATTGTCATCTAACAAACGCTCACAACCGAAGTAAACCTGTCTGTTTTCTGTGAACATCTATTAAAAACAAAGTTAGTTAATCCCACATGTACCTTGACGTGATCATGCCCGAACTGGTTAAATAAAGCCAACGTACGAAAACCATTAGAGGAACCAAGCTAAGTGTTTTGGTAATGTGAGAGCTCCTGCTAAAGCCAACCCAGAAGCCTGAGATAATGTGAGAGAGAGAGAGAGAGATTGTGTACTGCAAAATAGAACTGCAACAAAACCCTTCCCACACACGTAAACAGCTGAGTGGGAACAGTGTGGTCTCACTCAGGAATAGCAAAACGCCGTACTCAGCCAGTGTGTTTGAAGGAAACATTGAGCAATCAGGCACCCAGGGAATATATTAGGTGATTGTTTGTACTTGGCCTTTTCCAGGGTGTCTGTACTTGGTCTATTTTCATCATATTCATCATCATCTTCATCATCAAAACCAAAATGCAATTTTCATTACGACTAGTACCATGAACTGGCACGCAAACTCAACATGTGCAGTTGTTTAACCAGCTACTCCAAACAGGCGACATTAATTGCATTTGCTAGGCAACGGTAACAGAAATAAGGCGATGCCACGGGGCAAAAGTGAAAAGCGATGTTGTATATGCAAAAGAGGACGTGGGACATTGACTTCAATGCATAGGCGGATCAAACTGTGATGTTCTGCTGAGGTTTCTCGCTCGATTACTAGCTAGCTGCTCAAGATACACAAAAAGAAGACACCAGTGCAGAGACACCTCACACTGGAAGCCATCAGTGCAGAGACACCTTAAACTGGAAGACACCAGTGCAGAGACACCTCACACTGGAAGACACCAGTGCAGAGACACCTTAAACTGGAAGACACCAGTGCAGAGACACCTCACACTGGAAGACACCAGTGCAGAGACACCTCACACTGGAAGCCATCAGTGCAGAGACACCTTAAACTGGAAGACACCAGTGCAGAGACACCTTAAACTGGAAGACACCAGTGCAGAGACACCTCACACTGGAAGACACCAGTGCAGAGACACCTCACACTGGAAGCCATCAGTGCAGAGACACCTTAAACTGGAAGACACCAGTGCAGAGACACCTTAAACTGGAAGACACCAGTGCAGAGACACCTTAAACTGGAAGACACCAGTGCAGAGACACCTTAAACTGGAAGACACCAGTGCAGAGACACCTCACACTGGAAGACACCAGTGCAGAGACACCTCACACTGGAAGACACCAGTGCAGAGACACCTTAAACTGGAAGACACCAGTGCAGAGACACCTCACACTGTCACATCTCTAAAACTGGAACCATGCATATAAGACTGGGCAGACTCTTGCTGGCAATCAGGTGAGCAAACACGATTGTTGGGCCTTAAGATCCAACACTTCTTCTGCAAACAACTGCTGTAAGAAAAAACTAGTTGGTGATCTGCAGCACCTCATCGAGTCATCCAACACAACATTTCCAGATATCAACACATGACTTTAGCTATGTTATGCATCTTGGCCCTACAAAACAGCGTACAGCTTGAGGTATCTTATTGACCATGTCACAGTATTGCCTCTGAGCATCTTGTAACAGGTGTAATCAATTTGAAATCTTTATGTGTTACTTAACATATTGTAATACTTGAAAAAAATAAATTGTATTTTTTATTAATGCTATTATTTATAATGTTAATATTTATATTGCTACAAATATTATATTGCAATATAAATATTGGAATTAATCCATTCATTTTGAATAATCAATTGTTCCCTCTTTCAGCTTTCACTGTATGTTGTGAAAACAAGTATGCTGTATTTTATATTGTAGTAATATTGTAATAATGAACAAATATATTCTAGTAGTACTGTCATAATAAACAAATCTGATAGCAGCTTTCGCCTCAGTGCGACTGCCGACTGAAGGTCATAGGTTGTATAGACAGTTTGCTTGAGTTGGTGATTATTTCATTATTTCTTTAACAGTCTTTATGTATACATTTTTTATCATTGGACAGAAATTTAGGGGAAATAACTAATTATGTGTTGCAGCCTAACATTTGCACTTGAGGCAGTGGTTTAGACCAGCAGTGGTTTAGACCAGCAGTGGTTTAGACCAGCAGTGGTTTAGACCAGCAGTGTTTTATATCTGCAGTGTTTTATATCTGCAGTGGTTTATATCTGCAGTGGTTTATATCAGCAGTGGTTTATATCAGCAGTGGTTTATATCAGCAGTGGTTTATATCTGCAGTGTTTTATATCAGCAGTGGTTTATATCAGCAGTGTATTATATCAGCAGTGGTTTATATCAGCAGTGGTTTATATCAGCAGTGGTTTATATCAGCAGTGTTTTATATCAGCAGTGTTTTATATCAGCAGTGGTTTATATCAGCAGTGGTTTATATCAGCAGTGGTTTATATCAGCAGTGGTTTATATCAGCAGTGGTTTATATCAGCAGTGGTTTATATCAGCAGTGGTTTATATCTGCAGTGTTTTATATCTGCAGTGTTTTATATCTGCAGTGTTTTATATCTGCAGTGTTTTATATCTGCAGTGTTTTATATCTGCAGTATTTTATATCAGCAGTATTTTATATCAGCAGTGTTTTAGACCAGCAGTGGTTTAGGACCAAAGTCTGTTTTTCAAAAGTATTAATTGATGCATTCAGCCACGTGCATTGGGTAATAGTTGAAAAATAATCATTGTCTGCAAGACCTGGAAAAATGTGGCGTAAGGAAACCTGACACATTTAATTATTTCACTTTTTCACCGGCTTTATACCAGACTTCTCACTATATTATTATATTGTATTGCTCTTACAGGTAATACATTTTAGAAAATAGGTAAACTTTATAAATGTACCTCATTAGAAAGACCTGCGTTTAAGTGATCTGTAGTTTGTGTAACCGAAATACAGATTACAGTTTTCCCTAAGATGTTCAGAAGACTGCGAATGACTCTGAAATGGAGTCTGCAAGACGATGTGAAGCATCAGTGTTTTGATTGACAGGCCCTGAGTCCTCTTTGGAGTCCATCAATATCACACTCCATCACCTGTCTTGGAGACTTCTGGGAGAGATCACAGAACACGGATGGGTAGCTGTAAAAAAACAGACATCTAATATTCAAAATTATTATATAATCCATATGGTTTAATCATCTATTTTTAAGTGAACATTTTCCATCTGCTATATTTCAGATCCTGTACCGATATGTAGTCGATATGTTTGACCTTTTCTGATCCAGACTGGGGCAGCACTGATCCATCCAGATGGGAAAGCAAACTATCACACATTTCTTTTTGCTCCTTGTCAAGTGGGTGAGAAGTGTGCTGATTTGGAGTATCTAAATGAAATCTATTGATTTTAACATGGTGGTGTCATAGCAAGCAAGAGTATTTTATTATTAACATTATTTGCTAAACGGCTCAAATGTGAATGTAAAATCCAGTTGGCTAACCTGTCCATTGGCCTGCTGAAAAAAATATATATTCTGGTTGGGAATCAAACCATGTTCACTGTTCACCAATGTGTGAATAGCATGAATGGAACAGTTGATTAAATCCATTTGCTCTATCAATTTGCATGTGGCAGCAGACAGTATTTTGTGGCATCACTTGTGAGAAAATACACTGTAGTTGGCTTATAACGTCCTGTCAGTGAAACTGTTTAAATCCTAACGAATTGTGTAAAGCAGTGGGATCCCGTGTGTGGGATAGTTGCCAGAACAAAAGTGAGAAATCAATTGCTGCAGGTATTGTGTTCTCTCCAACGCTCGTTCTGAGAACCCCGGCCGGACCGGCTTACACTTTATTCCAAAATCCTCAGTCTTGGGGCATGGCCTATTTTGAACACATTCACATAAAATCCAAGCTGAGAAGAGGTCTGGATCTTTGATTTCTAATTTGAGTGTCACTTCTGCCCATGCCGGGTTTTAGACTGCTGGGCAAATCAATCACATCTTTGAGTTCAATGAGGAAAACCCAGCGTCCAGAATAATGACCTTCACTCTCTCCTGGATCATAGCAGAACATACCCATAAGGTTAAGTGGACGCAGTCTACAAACAGCCAGTGCAAATAGCAATTACTGTGACATCAGGATAATGGCATGTGATGCATAGCAGAGCCAGATTCACTATAGGCGCTGTCTTTTTCCATTTGTTACTATTTGTCTGGTGGTCTGGAATTAATAGAACTTGAAACTAAAACACCCACTCAGCTGGCACCATACGCACATCATTGTGTTTTGTGCGCAAACAGACTCCTGTCAAACATTGGATTCTTTTCAGGCTGTAATTCTGCAGAGCAGAGAGACGGCGCTCCGTAAGGTTTAGCCCCAGAACTGCACACAAAGATCCCATACTGTGAGAGAATCCCAGAACCATATGTCCGTATAAACCCATTAATAATGGAAGGCGCCTATAGAATCACTTCTTCTCAACCAGTTGCAGGTGTGTGTGGCTTGACCTAAATAAGGAATGCACGGGAGGACCTGCTGCCAGGGATCAATTCATCATTGATATAGTGAGCAGAGCAGAAGTATCCATCTCTCTTCATGGGCATTTGTAAAAATGGCACGTCAGCATTGTAGTGCAAGGCTTGACCGATCTGTTGGGCTCCATGTCATTGTGCTACAGGGAAACCCGGTCATCTGTCATTGTGCCAGCCAGGGAAAAGGGTCAGGCACGTCGGCGGGTCCATCCGCTGAACGCCAATGCGGGATTATCGGTTGGAGACAGGCAGATCCTAACCTTTGTGCGAGTCAAATAAGATACATTTTATGGAACCCAGACATCGATAAAAGACATTTTGCCAGGCCTGTACCTAGTTTATCTGATTATGAGATTTGTCTGATCAATGTGTCAATGTCAAAATCGCCAGTACATTTTCATTAGAGTGATGATGATTGATGATTTCGCCTGACAGGTTGACTACATCAGTCCTTTTTCCACAAATACGTGCATTTTAGGTGTAGTGTTTTTTATCAGTACTTCCGTCAATTGTATAGTGCACCCAATCCTGTAAGCGATAACTCAATAATTAATAACAGAATGCAGTGGACTTTATTTTAATGAGACTCAAATATCACAGATAATCACAACCGCTAAATATATCTTTGGGGTAAGAATGCTCGCAAGTGTTCAGCACGGCTCTAAGCCTGACAGATATATTGGCTGGTGGGGAGGGATTCTTGAGCTACATCTCCTTCACACTCCCATCCAGCTTCATTAGAATTCGGCTGCTCCAGGTGTCCTAATCTACAGATAAAGCAAAGCTCATAATCCATCTAAAGAGATCACAGGGCTAACAGTTTAGTTTACCGTTGACGAATCAGCTTTTGGCAAATTGCCTTTTTTTCCCCTTTGCTCTAAATAAAACTTCAAGCTGCAAAACTACGCCGGCATTTAGACGGGCATTAATTGGATTGTTTGTGTACTAATCAGTTCAGCAGAGAAAAGAAGATCTGATGTGAAAAGATCTGTGTCTCCGTTCCCAGTGTCGGTCTAACTATTGCTTTCCTGTTAATTAGGAGTATTTTTGAATACTGCACATACCTTTGTGCATTCCGGGATTTATTCACAAAAAAAGAAAGCACCAAATAGAGGACTCTAGAATAGGTTGAGACCAGACTTTAATTCATGCTGCAGAGGTGTAGATGCACTGCACACATATGGTTTGACCATTGGACCACCACAGGCCACTGGCAGGGTTGCCAGATATCTTTCATTGTTTATAAACCACAATTTAACCCTTGTTAAACCAGGTAGGCCGATTAAAAACAATCGTAACAATGCGTGCACTCTACCACTGAGCTACACCAACTCCTCCAATTACAAACTTAGAAGCCACATCCACCATTGATTGAACATTATTTAAACGAGTTCCAATATGAAATCGTTTTCTCAATTTCCATTCTTTGACGCTAAATTTGATGTTATATCTTGTCAAAATTCAGATTCTGTGTATGCAGATCTTGGTGGGATTAGAAAAAAAACTATTGTGACCCAATGATGCTTGGTTATCTCTCTCTTAAGGTTTCTTTTTTGGCGCACTTTATTTTGACATCTGAATTTCCATCTGAAGTTGTTCTAAAGATCTAAAGATACTGTTAGCAAACTTTAAAAAAAATCTGTTGATAAGCAACACCAGAAATAGGACACTCATGTGTCATACATTCATTCTGGTCCAAATGTTCTGGTCCAAACGTCCTAGTGAAAGAGTCTACATTTAAATGATATTGCTTGCTATCATGTAGCTCACCATGGAATGTAAGCTGCCCACCATTAAACATAACTGCCATGTTCTCCTCTAAATCTCTCCAAAATCTATTTTATTGACTCCGTCCCTGGGGCCTTATTCATCAATACGCTGTAGAAACAATCTTTCTTACAAACAGATTTCAGAGTGTGTGGAAAAAATGGGATTTATCAAATGGCCTTGAGCTTTTGTTGTAACGAATGTTCAAAAATATCTAATAAACCTTCCATCCTCAATAAAACCTTTGAGCAAACAATCCAAAGCGATAATTGTGGCCATGCAGAATTGTGGTCATGCGTCTCACTTGCCACCTTGAAATTCTGCAACCTGTTGCTGTGCATAGAAATTTAACCTGTTTGGGCATTTTTCTAGAGGCTCATCTTGAGTGAGATGCATGACTGACAAAATCACCTGTTGAAAACTTTCTGTAAGTATGCCCAGCTGTCTCTAACACTTACCTCTTTCAATCGCAGAATATACTGTAGTAAAACTTACATCCAAGAATCCACTCCTTAATCAATTTCCCATTTTCTTTGTCCGTTATAATATTTCAACCATGGTTTTACACAAGGCAGAAGGTACAATTGAAAAATGTACTACATTCTCTTTTATTACAAATTATCTGTCGTGGTCAAAAGACATGGCATATCAAAGAAACTGCGCATGAAATGTTTAATGGAGAAAAAATATATATATTTTTTTAACAACTTTTTTCTTTCAACATTTTAGAAGAAGTTTATTTGTACCACCACTTTGCACTGGGCATACGCCTGGTCATGGCTGTGTGTAAGATTAACACAAGTTTGAAAAAATATTTACAAAAGTTCCCAATGATACCTCCATCTCATACTTTGTATTAAAACTGCTAATGCATAATTGGTCATACACACGCCTGATAAATAATCCCCTTGGATTAGCCTTTCAACCATTTGTGAGTTGGATGTGTAGCCAATTATAAGGCCATATAATATAGGTGGCACCAGTTCTGTTTTGCAGTGGTAAATTCGTGCCACACACAGCCCACATTGATATGTAAACTGTGGGGTAATATGGGAAGCCATGCAGGTATACACATTGCACGCACATTTGATTTCTTCCCCTTAGCCAGCTAGTACCAGCCTGCTATTTAGGTACCATCTGCATGGTTAAAGTGCAGTTTACCTACTGCATATATATATATATATACCTTTGTCTCTGATAAAAAGCTGTGCATTTTGTTTTCTAGTTACACCATCACGCTTTCCAAACTGGATCGCATTGCCAAATTAATATGAGCAGTCTTTCGCTTTTAGTCCGTGAAAACAGCTTTATTCCAGCCCTCGCCGTTCAAAAGATTTGACACTAGTGCAGTGACGGCTTTTTTTTCTAGTACCTACATTGGTGAGACGCATTGTAAACGGACAAAGTATATCGTGCGGACAGAACTAGGCTACCCTTTTTGCTGACACGAATGTGCCGAGTTTGTTTTCGTCTGGTTTCTTGTCAACTGTTTTTTGTTTCATGAATGTTAACAATTTGCTTAAGCAACACCTGGACCAGGTTGGGTGTGTTTATTCATTTATTCTGCTGAATTTATGGTTTAGTTGCCACATGAAGTAATAATTCAAATCCAAATGAAAACTTACAAATATAGACAGTGAACTTTTTACTTAGTGAATTGTTCTTGCCAGTCACAACTTTTGAGTATTTTTTTTCTTTGCTAATGCGGTCTCAGGAACTAAGAGTTGTGCCCCAAGCACCAGAACATGGATGTCAGTAAATTAAATTATGACTAAACTAGTGACTTTACTGTTAGTGGCCGGGACATGAACTCTGACTCATCTCGGATTAAGGACTTGTGACCAGACAGATTTTGTAAATGTATTTCCATTTCTTACAAATTCTATTTAATCAATTACGACCGATTTTCACAGAAAACATAATTGTCACTTTGTGTGTGTTCTATAAAAATATGAAATATTGCTGTTGATGTTTAGCACTAGTTTCGCAACACAACTGGAACGTACATCTTGAGAATGTGTTGAGTTACAAACAGCACCCAAATACATTGACGAAAGATTTGTTCGAGGCCAAACCCCTGAACACAAAGAGAGTTATCTATGGACATTGGGTTACATGCCACATCTAGAGCCTGAATATGGTGCAGCAGACACCCACTGTGTGATTTTCAGCCAGGTTTACTGTGAGCAGTTTTGACAAGTGCTCTCTGTCCTTCTGCTGTGCACAGGGAAGAAATTACCTGGCAATTTCTCGGGCCCAATACCCACAATAGACCACCGATCGCAGAGACCGGGCCTAACAGAACGGCTCCACACGTGGATGCACAAGTCCAACCAAGTGCTGCTCATATGAAGATGACTGACTGTATTCTCCATTCTGCCCTCTTGGGGGGGATTCGTCATGCAATTGTTCCGTGTCACAGCCACTGAGAGCTGTAATTTGCTTCTTCACATGAGCAGCACTTGGTTGGACTTGTGAGAGTACCTTTGGAGACGCCGTTCTCAGAAGTGAAGGATGGCCGCTGCTCCTGGAGCTTATTCTACACATAGCTCTAATTAACTTACCAAACTAGATCTACCCAGGCTGTCGAAAAATAGGCTACCTTCAGTTAGCTTCACATTTGAGCTGACGCTTCCACTGTAAGTCATGTGTCACTAAGAACAGCAAGCATAAGTGGCTAGTCAAACACCAAACAATTCAATGGGTGAATTCTTAAATCAGTTCCGTGTTCAAATCTGTTCAATGAAAGATGTGTGTCATTTAATGTGAAATAGAGGGTGTTGTCTTTATTCATGTTCTCTTTGATACGCTTTGGAATACAATTTCTTAATAGGAAGAACGTGATGGAACAATACCACTGCCACTGACTCACAGGGTAACCCTGAGGTGGTTCTAGAAGATGTGTTGGGTAACATCACAAGGTCTGGTAAAAATGCTAGGTTCCTGCAGCAATTCTTAAAAACGTCTTTCCGCCGAAATCACTGTGAATGACTGTTTTAACATGAACCCCTTCCAAGAGTCAACTGGAGTTGTCAGTTGGTTCATTTACTGGTTTGAGTACCAGACAGGGTTTCCGCACTGGCATTTGTTGACAGCGGTCAGAGCAGTTCACGGCTGTGTATTAGTGCATTGCGACACAGAGGAGTATGAGACATTTTAGAGTGTCCCCGGGAACTTAGTCTCTCGTAAATGAGACAATGTTGTTTGCTTTTTTGCATGTATTTACATCTTGTTCCCCTGAGGCGTGGTGGCTCAGTACAAGCTGTTCTCTACAAACATAACCTTTAAGAAAATCTGATCCAGCAGAGGTGCTGAATTATTCAATTTTCATTTCACAAAATACCCGCAGTCTGACGCAAAGCTTAAAGCCTGGATCTACAATTAATTTTTCACTTCAAGCTAGTGTTGTGAAAAAAGGGGGGAAACATGCAATGAGAGTGAAAATATGCCCGTGTATTAGAGGTCGTTACGCGTGTAACACTTTCCTGAGATCAAATCCGGTGTTTGACTGAAAAAAAATGGATATTGAATGTAGTAGACCCTCAGCTCCAAGGTTGGATCAGGCTGGAAAGCCATACATCCACACAGGCGATGCGTGGAAGAAAGAAAAATGAAAGATTGATTTTTTTTGATAACTATCCACAAAGATGCATTCAAATTGGTTCAGGACAATGTTCTTTCACCGTGCACCTTTGCATCTTTTTCTGAGTTAAGCTCTGTTTGCAGGGAATTTAGGTCTATTGCAAATATTGTTTCATTGTTATTCACTGCAATGAAGTCTTGTTCCAATAAACACTGACACATGCAATGTGAGGGCATGAAGAATGGCTAGAGGCAAGCAAAGACAATGTCAGCATAACATTTGATTTTATAAGTTTGTGTACTGACCAGGTTGGTTCTTAAGTCGAGTAAAAACTGTTTTAAACATGTATGGTCATTAGAAATATATCTGAACAGAAGTGTGTGTTTTTTAGGTGTGTTTGTGTTTTACTTAACATTGTCTCAGCAATGTAAAATTTTTCGATTTCTCTCATATTCCAATACATGTTTACTTTGACTTGATGTAAACTGGTGATTGTCAGATTGGTAACTCCGTTAATGCTGCGGTGTAGATATGTCTTTTTACAGTTCATCCTAGTGATTTGTTATTGAACATTTCTGGATTCACGTGCGCGGCGTCTAGCTAACGTCTGTGGTGGATATGTCATTCTCAATCGGCTGGTGATGCGTTTCAATTTCATGCGGTTGGGTGGACATGACAATTGATTTATTGTAGGGTTTGTTATGGGCCTTTATTAGTGTTTCGATCTTTAGCGGTCACAGTCATGCTGTTGTGGTATCTGCAGGAATTCGATACATAATCTGGTATTGCCTTCTTACCATGTACGTTCTATGTAGGAGCAAAAGGCTAAAAACTAGCATCTATTACTGCAGTTAATTCCCTGTTTAGTTTTTATAACCACAATCTTTGGTTTAGTTGCCAAGCCATATGTTAAATCCCTAGGCCACGTGGCATCAATGTACAGTGCTTGGCCATATTTTATCTTAACTCTGTTATAACTGTCAGTCTGCTAGCACCTTGTGACAAAGTAAATATTCACAAAGCAAATACAGTATATTGCCTAATTTTAACTGTCCAGTAAGTACCATCCGGTACTTCCTAAAAGAAGACGATGTTGTGTGTTTTAAGGGAAATTAAAAGAGAGGGAGCAGTTTTCATTTGGAAATTGTGCCGTGGTGAAGTCACTACCTTGAAGGGAAATCCTGGTCACAGCATCCTGACAATGACTGGTGCCTTGCATGTGGTGGTGAGAGGTTTGTCAGCACCATCCAATCCAATTCCAACAGTGCAATCAGGTGAAAATAACCCTTGAAACTCACCCATTGAAAGTTTATTTTTCTCTTCATATCACACACACGGTTTCAAACAAACAGCATATATTGACTTTTAATTCAGAAAATGCTATTTTAGAAAGGCAGAAACAATAATTAAAGACCCCCAGCCCACTGATACAATATAATGACAACCTCTTCAATCAACTGTACCAAAACAGGTGCAAATTATTGGAAAGTCATTAGTAGGCAAGTTTATTTAAACAGCACAATTTATATATAGACCAATGTCAATGTGCTTTACAAACAAACACACGCATCATCTATGAATGACAGTTTCCCAAAACTGTTTACTGTTCAGCCTGTTCTACCAAGCGTTTTTTAGAACCTTTCCCGTATTAGTGTAACTTGTGACTTTGCAGCCTTCCATTAGGATTAGAAACGTAGTCTGGTGCGGCAACAGATCTTGTCGATATCGAAAGACTGATCCAAGATCATCAAAAAAATTATTACTGGTGCCCATGAGTCTAGGAGTGGTTACAAAGTAATTTCCAAGCAATTTGAAGTGCATCGTTCCACAGTCCACCTCAAATCATGTACAAATGGAGGATATTCCAGTTCACTGGTAAGTGAAGCTGGGTGGAGTTGTTTGTGGCTCACTGCAAGATGCCAGGATTGGCAACAACAAAAAAACACTTACTTTTAACAGAACGTTCAATAAAGCTCTCTCTATTTTATTTATTGAGACAGTGACATTATAATTCAGGGTTGCTTTGCTACCTCAGGGCCTGATTAACATGACATCCTTTTAACCTAGATTTCCATATAGTACCAGAGAGCTATCACAAGGAAGTGAGGCCCTCTATACAAAGATTAAATCTGTACCAAACATGGATCTTGTAACGGGACAATGACCCAAAAGCACACTAGCCATGTTAAAACTGTATGGCAAATATTGAAATGGAGGGTAATTATATGACTGAATCAAATTTAAATGTTATGATTTTCTTTTATTGTAACATTGTTTCAAAGTGCGTGATTTATAAAATCGAGGGAAGTGCCTACATTTTCACATAACTGTAGGTTTAAAAGTTATGGGATCACCTCCTACCAGCTTGCTACTGCCCTGAAATTAGGTAATACAATAAGACTATGTTAATAGAGAACTCTAATAAGCATTTAGCTGAAACTGGCCATGCTTTATATCTGACTACCCACCAACTAACTGCTCTACAACTCCAATAGCCACGTCCCCACGCCCCTCCCCACGCTTCTCCTTCACCCTAATCCAGACAGCCGATGTACTGAAAGAGTTGCAGAAGCTGGACCCGTATAAATGAGTTGGGCTGGATAATCTGGACCCCTCTTTTTTAATATTATCTGTGAATATTATTGCTACCCCCAATACCAGTCTGTTTAACCCATCTATCTCAACTTCTGAAATCCAGACAGATTGGGAATCCGCCGCAGTCATTCCCCTGTTCAAAGGGGGAGACACCCTTAACCCCAACTGCTACAGACCAATGCCTGTCCTACCCTGTCTTTACAAATATTTAAAAGGACTGGTCAACATCACCTCTAATCCCATTGTATGTTTTCCGCTATGCTATCTGTGTTTCACAGCCACCCATTGATATAAAACACTACTGTGCAGCCATTTATATCGATCTGCCCAAAGTATTTGATTCTGTTAACCATTGTGTTCTCATCATCCGACTCAATAGCCTGGGCTTCTCTCACGACAGCCTCGCCTGGTTCTCTAACGACCTCTCTGACAGGGTCCAGTGTGGTAAATCAGGGGGCCTGCTATTGGGATCAGCCGCCGATCGTACACTGTTTACCGGGGCGCAGGACTACCAACGTAGCCGCAAATCTGGAGTTGGTGCTAGCGAAGTCTAAAACTGGCACGTGTAGAGAGGATAGAGATATTGTTATTCACGTTAGCGTTAACGACGTTAGGATGAGGCAGTCAGAGGCTACAAAGCAGAACCTAGCGTCAGCGTGTAAATTAGCTAGAAAGATGTGTCGGCCTCGAGTAATTGTCTCTGGCCCCCTCCCAGCTAGGGGCAGTGACGAGATCTACAGCAGACTCTCACAGCTCAATCGCTGAGTTCTGCCCGTCGCCAGAGATAGAGTTTGTGGATAATTGGGCTTTCTTTTTGGGACTCGCACATGAACAGGGTCAAGCCTGATCTGCTGAAGACTGACTGACTCCAACCTAGCTGGAGAGGTGCTCTTCTTTTTTATAGAAATATAGACAGGTTCTCACTCCTACAGCCTTAATATGAGATAAGTCTTCACCATTGACACCATGATTTAAACTGGGCTTAATAAAATAAAAAGCTACTGTTAATAAAAGCGACCTTATTAAAATATAGCCTTCTTTTAGTCGGTTCATAAACAAAAGTGACATTAATACCTCGTTTCTTAAAATAGGTCTCCTCAATAATTGATTGCCTGCCTCAAAGGCAATTACAGTAAATTAATTAATCACTGATCATAAATTAGATTTAATTGGCCTGTGTGAAACCTGGCTTAAGCCTGATGAATACCATTTTAAATTAGGCCTCTCATCCTGGTTACAGTAGTAAATCAGATTCCCTGGGCATTGCTAATATTTACACAATACATTTCCATTAAAAAATATCACTGGGTTTCAGTCTTTATAAGTTTTACTTGTGAGATCAAACCAGGGTAATACATCATCCTGTCCAACAGATTCTATTTTCATCTTTGAGGATTTTAATATCCAAAAGAAAAAATTATTGACCGTCTTCATAAGGCTTTTGAATGCATAATTGAATCAGTGGGTTTTTTCCCAGCATGTCTCAGTACCTACACATTGTCACAATCATACTTTAGGTTTACTGTTATCAAAGGGAATAAATGTACTTGATCTATCTAAATATCGTCAGAACCCTGGTTTCTCGGACCACTATCTCATCGCATTTACCATCACACCAGGTGGCACTTTTACCCCCCAGGTAGGGATATTTACGACCCGTTGTATTAACTCTACGACTACTAATAGATTTATTGATGATTCCCATGCTGTCTCTGCCTGCTTAATGATGATAGAGGTTATACAACTGTACATAATCTAACAGAGGATGTGAATTAAACATTAAGATTTTAGATACTGTGGCACAGTTTAAAACTAAAGCAATACGCGACAAAGCAACTTGCTCCCTGGTACACAGGCACTACTAGAGCACTTAAGAAAGCCTCCAGAGAATTTGAGCGAAAGTATTTAGACTTGCCAGAAATAATCCATAACATTATTTTGACACAGTTGCAAAACTGATTAAAAGCAATGTTCAACCAATGAAGTTGGTCTTCACTTTAGCTATGGTGAATACATGAACTACACACACACACGTTTAAAAAATGCATTTACTAATTATCAAACTATTATGAGTTCACCCAGCACAGCCAGAAGAGGACTGGCCACCCGTCAGAGCCTAGTTCCTCTATAGGTTTATTCCTAAAGTCAATCCATCAGGGAGTTTCTCCAAGTTGCTGTGTATCAACTTGTTGATGCGTGCCCTGTTGGGTTCAGGTCTTAATGCCATTCTGCATTCAGCATCGTTCATCCTATTCCGCAACAAAGCCTCCTTCCCTCCTGCTGCCAAACTTTCTGATGTTTGACTTTGGTGATGTCATTGTGTGATGTCATTAATAGAACTGCCTCAATCTCTCTACTGAAATAATTGGATGTGGTTCACCGCAGTGTTATACGTTTTGTTACTAATGCCGCATACAATAACCACAAATGCAATGTTTACGCATTAGTCGGCTGGCCGTCGGCAAACACCTGGCGTTGAACTTGTTGGTACCAACAAATGTACAAGTCTCTGCTAGGCAACGTCCCGCTGTACCTGAGCTCTCTAGTCACCATAGCTCTACCCACCTGCTGTACCTGAGCTCTCTAGTCACCATAGCTCTACCCACCTGCTGTATCTAAGCTCTCTAGTCACCATAGCTCTACCTACCTGCTGTACCTGAGCTCTCTAGTCACCATAGCTCTACCCACCTGCTGTACCTGAGCTCTCTAGTCACCATAGCTCTACCCACCTGCTGTACCTGAGCTCTCTAGTCACCATAGCTCTACCTACCTGCTGTACCTGAGCTCTCTAGTCACCATAGCTCTACCTACCTGCTGTACCTGAGCTCTCTAGTCACCATAGCTCCACCCACCTGCTGTACCTGAGCTCTCTAGTCACCATAGCTCCACCCACCTGCTGTACCTGAGCTCTCTAGTCACCATAGCTCCACCCACCTGCTGTACCTGAGCTCTCTAGTCACCATAGCTCTACCTACCTGCTGTACCTGAGCTCTCTAGTCACCATAGCTCTACCTACCTGCTGTACCTGAGCTCTCTAGTCACCATAGCTCTCCTACCTGCTGTATCTGTACCTGAGCTCTCCTAGTCACCATCAGCTCTACCCACCTGCTGTACCTGAGCTCTGAGCTAGTCACCATAGCTCTACCTACCTGCTGTACCTGAGCTCTCTAGTCACCATAGCTCTACCCACCTGCTGTACCTGAGCTCTAGTCACCATAGCTCTACCCACCTGCTGTACCTCTCTAGTCACCATAGCTCTACCCACCTGCTGTACCTGAGCTCTAGTCACCATAGCTCTACCCACCTGCTGTACCTGAGCTCTCTAGTCACCATAGCTCTACCCACCTGCTGTACCTGAGCTCTCTAGTCACCATAGCTCTACCCACCTGCTGTACCTGAGCTCTCTAGTCACCATAGCTCTACCCACCTGCTGTACCTGAGCTCTAGTCACCATAGCTCTACTGCTGTACCTGAGCTCTAGTCACCATAGCTCTACCCACCTGCTGTACCTGAGCTCTCTAGTCACCATAGCTCTACCTACCTGCTGTACCTGAGCTCTCTAGTCACCATAGCTCTACCCACCTGCTGTACCTGAGCTCTCTAGTCACCATAGCTCTACCTACCTGCTGTACCTGAGCTCTCTAGTCACCATAGCTCTACCCACCTGCTGTACCTGAGCTCTCTAGTCACCATAGCTCTACCCACCTGCTGTACCTGAGCTCTCTAGTCACCATAGCTCCACCCACCTGCTGTACCTAAGCTCTAGTCACCATAGCTCTACCCACCTGCTGTACCTAAGCTCTCTAGTCACCATAGCTCCACCCACCTGCTGTACCTGAGCTCTCTAGTCACCATAGCTCTACCCACCTGCTGTACCTGAGCTCTCTAGTCACCATAGCTCTACACCCACCTGCTGTACCTGAGCTCTCTAGTCACCATAGCTCTACCCACCTGCTGACCTGAGCTCTCTAGTCACCATAGCTCTACCCACCTGCTGTACCTGAGCTCTAGTCACCATAGCTCTACCCACCTGCTGTACCTGAGCTCTCTAGTCACCATAGCTCTACCCACCTGCTGTACCTGAGCTCTCTAGTCACCATAGCTCTACCCACCTGCTGTACCTGAGCTCTCTAGTCACCATAGCTCTACCCACCTGCTGTACCTAAGCTCTCTAGTCACCATAGCTCTACCCACCTGCTGTACCTGAGCTCTCTAGTCACCATAGCTCTACCCACCTGCTGTACCTGAGCTCTAGTCACCATAGCTCTACCCACCTGCTGTACCTGAGCTCTCTAGTCACCATAGCTCTACCCACCTGCTGTACCTGAGCTCTCTAGTCACCATAGCTCTACCCACCTGCTGTACCTGAGCTCTCTAGTCACCATAGCTCTACCCACCTGCTGTACCTGAGCTCTCTAGTCACCATAGCTCTACCCACCTGCTGTACCTGAGCTCTCTAGTCACCATAGCTCTACCCACCTGCTGTACCTGAGCTCTCTAGTCACCATAGCTCTACCCACCTGCTGTACCTGAGCTCTCTAGTCACCATAGCTCTACCCACCTGCTGTACCTGAGCTCTAGTCACCATAGCTCTACCCACCTGCTGTACCTGAGCTCTCTAGTCACCATAGCTCTACCCACCTGCTGTACCTGAGCTCTAGTCACCATAGCTCTACCCACCTGCTGTACCTGAGCTCTAGTCACCATAGCTCTACCGACCTGCTGTACCTGAGCTCTCTAGTCACCATAGCTCTACCTACCTGCTGTACCTGAGCTCTCTAGTCACCATAGCTCTACCCACCTGCTGTACCTGAGCTCTCTAGTCACCATAGCTCTACCCACCTGCTGTACCTGAGCTCTCTAGTCACCATAGCTCTACCCACCTGCTGTACCTGAGCTCTCTAGTCACCATAGCTCCACCCACCTGCTGTACCTAAGCTCTCTAGTCACCATAGCTCTACCCACCTGCTGTACCTAAGCTCTCTAGTCACCATAGCTCCACCCACCTGCTGTACCTGAGCTCTCTAGTCACCATAGCTCTACCCACCTGCTGTACCTGAGCTCTCTAGTCACCATAGCTCCACCCACCTGCTGTACCTGAGCTCTCTAGTCACCATAGCTCTACCTACCTGCTGTACCTGAGCTCTCTAGTCACCATAGCTCCACCCACCTGCTGTACCTGAGCTCTCTAGTCACCATAGCTCTACCTACCTGCTGTACCTGAGCTCTCTAGTCACCATAGCTCTACCCACCTGCTGTACCTGAGCTCTCTAGTCACCATAGCTCTACCCACCTGCTGTACCTGAGCTCTCTAGTCACCATAGCTCCACCCACCTGCTGTACCTAAGCTCTCTAGTCACCATAGCTCTACCCACCTGCTGTACCTAAGCTCTCTAGTCACCATAGCTCTACCTACCTGCTGTACCTGAGCTCTCTAGTCACCATAGCTCTACCTACCTGCTGTACCTGAGCTCTCTAGTCACCATAGCTCTACCCACCTGCTGTACCTGAGCTCTCTAGTCACCATAGCTCCACCCACCTGCTGTACCTAAGCTCTCTAGTCACCATAGCTCTACCCACCTGCTGTACCTAAGCTCTCTAGTCACCATAGCTCCACCCACCTGCTGTACCTGAGCTCTCTAGTCACCATAGCTCTACCCACCTGCTGTACCTGAGCTCTCTAGTCACCATAGCTCCACCCACCTGCTGTACCTGAGCTCTCTAGTCACCATAGCTCTACCTACCTGCTGTACCTGAGCTCTCTAGTCACCATAGCTCTACCTACCTGCTGTACCTGAGCTCTCTAGTCACCATAGCTCTACCCACCTGCTGTACCTGAGCTCTCTAGTCACCATAGCTCTACCCACCTGCTGTACCTGAGCTCTCTAGTCACCATAGCTCTACCCACCTGCTGTACCTGAGCTCTCTAGTCACCATAGCTCTACCTACCTGCTGTACCTGAGCTCTCTAGTCACCATAGCTCTACCCACCTGCTGTACCTGAGCTCTCTAGTCACCATAGCTCTACCCACCTGCTGTACCTGAGCTCTCTAGTCACCATAGCTCCACCCACCTGCTGTACCTAAGCTCTCTAGTCACCATAGCTCTACCCACCTGCTGTACCTGCTGTAGCTCTCTAGTCACCATAGCTCCCACCTGCTGTACCTGAGCTGTCACCATAGCTCTACCCACCTGCTGTACCTGAGCTCTCTAGTCACCATAGCTCTACCTACCTGCTGTACCTGAGCTCTCTAGTCACCATAGCTCTACCTACCTGCTGTACCTGAGCTCTCTAGTCACCATAGCTCTACCTACCTGCTGTACCTGAGCTCTCTAGTCACCTAGCTCTACCCACCTGCTGTACCTGAGCTCTCTAGTCACCATAGCTCTACCCACCTGCTGTACCTGAGCTCTCTAGTCACCATAGCTCCACCCACCTGCTGTACCTAAGCTCTCTAGTCACCATAGCGCTACCCACCTGCTGTACCTGAGCTCTCTAGTCACCATAGCTCTACCCACCTGCTGTACCTGAGCTCTCTAGTCACCATAGCTCTACCTACCTGCTGTACCTGAGCTCTCTAGTCACCTAGCTCTACCTACCTGCTGTACCTGAGCTCTCTAGTCACCATAGCTCTACCCACCTGCTGTACCTGAGCTCTCTAGTCACCATAGCTCTACCTACCTGCTGTACCTGAGCTCTCTAGTCACCATAGCTCTACCCACCTGCTGTACCTGAGCTCTCTAGTCACCATAACTCTACCTACCTGCTGTACCTGAGCTCTCTAGTCACCATAGCTCTACCCACCTGCTGTACCTGAGCTCTCTAGTCACCATAGCTCTACCTACCTGCTGTACCTGAGCTCTCTAGTCACCTAGCTCTACCTACCTGCTGTACCTGAGCTCTCTAGTCACCATAGCTCTACCCACCTGCTGTACCTGAGCTCTCTAGTCACCATAGCTCTACCTACCTGCTGTACCTGAGCTCTCTAGTCACCATAGCTCTACCTACCTGCTGTACCTGAGCTCTCTAGTCACCATAGCTCTACCCACCTGCTGTACCTGAGCTCTCTAGTCACCATAGCTCTACCTACCTGCTGTACCTGAGCTCTCTAGTCACCTAGCTCTACCTACCTGCTGTACCTGAGCTCTCTAGTCACCATAGCTCTACCCACCTGCTGTACCTGAGCTCTCTAGTCACCATAGCTCTACCTACCTGCTGTACCTGAGCTCTCTAGTCACCATAGCTCTACCTACCTGCTGTACCTGAGCTCTCTAGTCACCATAGCTCTACCCACCTGCTGTACCTGAGCTCTCTAGTCACCATAGCTCTACCTACCTGCTGTACCTGAGCTCTCTAGTCACTACAGCTCTACCCACCTGCTGTACCTGAGCTCTCTAGTCACCATAGCTCTACCCACTCGCAGTCTACGCTTAAACAGGTACATTGCCTTATTCACCCCGAACGCATACAAAAAACCTCTAAACCCTTATTTAATTTTGAATTATATTTAAACTTCTGCGGTCGGAACATTTGTCTGATCACGGTACATGTTAACTGTTGTCTGGTTTTCCTCCACCCCCTCTTTTTACTCTTGCCACGCCCATTTTGCACAGTGGATCATTTTCACATGCACTGCTGTCATACCTGTTCACATTCTTTGAATTGTTCTATTACCACGGTCCTACAATTTGTGCACCCTAATGACCTATCTGCTAGATACACTTTTTACATACTGTATATAGACTCTCCTTTGTATTCATATAGTTGCTATTGGCTTATCAAGGCTGCACAACTGACCTACTTATACCTCATCCAATTATAACTGTATATTGACCCTAACCCGATGCAAATGAGAATTTGTTCTCGATCGTCCTACCTGGCATTGCGCTCTGGCACGCCCTGGATCATTCAGCTGACAACTCAGTGCGTTCTTCTCTAAGCACTTAGGTGCTGGTTGAGTGAGTGGCATCAAAGGGGGCAGAATGGTTTGGTGAAATGTGGTTTGGAGCTGTGGTTCCCAAGCATCTTTTGGTTTGAGTACCACCGCTAAATACCCCTGAAGTGACACTGCTGCTTTAGAGGACACATGTCTCAATCTCTTGGTCTCCACAGGGAGCCGCTGCAATGAGGCAAGACGCAAAGATATAATTGGAGTTCAGAGGAGGAAACAGAGAAATTAAACGGATTAAAATGCATTCACTCTGTGTCAATATTAAAACCGACCGAAGCGTGACAGTGTTTTATATCTCATTATTGTTACTTCAATACAAGGCTTCATTTTCAGGAAATTATATGGAATCCATCGTTGTTTAGAATATTATTCCTTTTTCGTCTAATTATTCGCGGAGGGGGGCTGCAATGGGATGTCTGACGTTTTATTTTGATTTTTCTTGCCTTAGTTATACGAAGCGTTCCGTTTTACTGTTCAACAGCCAGGATAAAGAGTCAGTAATAGGGAACACCCAGAGCAATACTTCAAAGGGAACTAGTGTTGCTCTGTCCACACACTGCATGCCATATTAACGTCTGATATGTTGCACATGCAATTTAACAGCCCACACGGCAGTAAGAAAACAAACCCTTTAAACGGGAAAGATTAACACTTTATAGCAATTAAATGGATGCTGCGCGCACAAACATGACACAGTACTGACCTAAAGATACGAACAAATGTAAAGAAAAGATATCAAAGACACGCTCTCTCCTGCCTGTGTCTTTGTGATGCCATTACACAAGTCTACATCGAGGCTATTCATACAGTTCAATAGTGAAATACCAGACAGAGTGACACTCCACGGAATATCCGAATGAAAGGCAAGTTTTAAACGACAAAGATTTAATACAGCCATATTATTATTATTATTAAGTCGTTGTAATTCATTTTAACTCACGTATAACAATATCTAGATGGACAGCACCTAGGACCTTACAATAAAGGTTATGATACAGCCCTTGTTTTTGAAATCTGAGAGACCTATAGCCCTGCACAAAGTGATGTCTAGAAACTCTGCTCGGCTCCAATGATCATTTCATTCGGGTGCACGGGCAAGGCTTCGGTCCGAATATAAATCAATTCCCCTCCTCCCATTACGCTTACACCTCACAATACAATATTACCTCCACCGCCCAATCTCCTTTCACCTCTCGTCTCATTCCCTCCCCTCAGCACTCCACCTCTCCTCTACTGTCATCGATCCCAGGTCCTGCTGGCTAATCCTCCACAGCCATTTAGGCCTGTCGCTTCCACTGGGGCAGTCACTGTGACACTGTCCTGCTCAAAAACACCTCGGATCCAGCTGATGACAGGGCTACCCAAGGGGTTGACGATGCCTCACGCTCCCAGAGCCTTTGTGGGAAAAGAGCAGTTTGTCCCCGCTGCCTAGTTGTGTACTCAGAGGCAGCTTCAGTGGAGGGGGTTTCGGCTGGTAAACAAGCCCAGCCTCTCTGCCTTCGAGCCACTGAGTAACTGACTGAAAACTCACACAGACATTCTTCTACAGGGAAATGTCTACGTAGGCATGGGTTTGTGTGTGCGTGCACATGGATATTCTCTCACATTCGACAGCACTAGTCAATCTGTGACAACAGCACAGCAGGGCGTCATTATCAGTTGTGAAAAAGTGATTGACACTATATAACCGACGTTGTTTTACACGTTTTAGAACATTTTTAACAAAATGTAGTCTTCCACACCGCTCAGGCCCCAGCTCTTTCTTTCCTTTTATCTCTCTCCCCTGGTGGGGACAGAAATAAGTGACAGAGTGAACTTGCAAAGAGCAAGCGAGGCGCCCTAATGCCTGATAACAGCTTAATGAAATTGTACCACAAAAGATCTTCTCTCTCCAAAAGCCTAGGATAAACAAACAGTTTACATCCACCTAATGATGTTTGTTTTGAGGTAATACCTCGTCGCTCTTATTCTATTCATACAGAAACACTTAAAATTGCTAGTTGATCTAAATTGCCAAATTTCATATTCATAATCTTTTCTCTGTAAATACTTCACGAACGTGTTTTGACAGTAATCCATGTATGAATATCTACACCCAGTCATTCTCTGCAAACATCCCAGCGATGACTTGCTACTGCAGTAAGTTTATTCCCGAAAACATTATAACACGCTTCAAATGGCGCAGGTTCTAATCATTTATAATCTCACTTCTGAACTATAGCAGCTCTGCTCACTTCTTTGGCTTTCAGGGAAGTTTGCATCTACCACAAGACCATGGCGTTGTGTCACGTCTTGGCACCACTGGATTGCTGTGCCGGTGAGATGCAACGCTGTTTCTCCCTCGTTTGTATCACGGACACATATTTCGTTGTAATTTTCCCTCACCTGTTTCCCCAATCACTGTCCTAATTTAAGTTCCCAATAATTTCCCAGTATGTCCTGTCCTTGCTTAGTGTTCTTTTTTGTTTTAGATATATTGTTGTTAATAAATGTCATTCATTTGTCCTGCGCTAGTGTCCTGCCTACTATCCGTTACAGCTTGCTTTTGTAACTTTAATTTTACCCAATCGAAACACTTCTCTGAGGCAAGGAATGCATAAGTCTTGTCCATTTTTAGGAAAAAGCTGAAACTCTTAGAATTTTTGGAATATGGAATCTTCTTTATAAAACTGCTTGGGAAATGTTATCCATTGCTGGGCTAGACTTGAAGGACCAAATTATTGCACTATGGAAATGTTTACAGTCAAAGTGCCATTACATCTCCTATGTTGCCTTGTTAATAAAAATGTTGTGCTGACTAGTTTTTGTTAAATAAAAAAATCTGAAATGCAAGTGTACATAAGAATTTTACATGAAACCAGTGAAAAATAATGAATTGGGCAAAAACTGGCTCCAGAAAAATTTTCAAAGTATTATGAGGACACATTTTCCTGTCAAAAAAATAGTCTTCTGAACACAATGTTATAATTTATACCACTTCAATTCCATTTTTATAATGTTTCCCTACAAACAAAATGGACATGTACCCATTTACTCTATGGTGAGTTGCAAACCATAGCCTGTAACATTCCATACATCATCCTTCTATCTTCTCGTTGTGCCCTACACAATCTAGAAGCTATTTTTTTCCTAGCAGGGAATGCACGTCAGAACAATGATGAATTAGAAGTGCACGGCAACTCCTTAGCCACTGCTGGCTCTGCTATCTTATCTTCTCACAGGCTACTTGAAACCTGTACATGGGTTCCTTATGCGTCCAAATAAATCATTTCTTATCAATGCACATGACACAGAGTGTGTGCTGGCAGCCTTACCCCGTGGCCAATGGGGCTTTCTTTCCAAATGCGTATGGACTAGCCACTTTGCTCCCTGCATGGAGACAAACAAAGACCCCAGGGCCTCAATGTATCAGAAGCACTACTGGCAAATGCATCTGTAATGGTGTGGATTTAAATACACCTGTTACTTCCAGATACCTGCGATTGTGGCTGATTGTAGTGACCCAGCAACATCACATCAAAAGCATTTTTTTACTGTAAATTAACTTGTTTAATGTTTTTTCTACAATTAGAAATCAGAGTAAACATTTCACCAGTGAGATAATGTAATTATATAACATTTTATTTTTAGCAGGTGGGAAACAGATGTTCAACAGAGGTTCCGGGTATGCTATATATTCTCGCTGTGTATTTCCACATATCCATTGGCATCCATGCTGAGGCCTTCTTTCCTAGAGAGGAAGGAGTACCATCGTTATGCACATCCATCACATGGCATTAACTCCCAGACCCGTCTGCAGTCTACTGTTCTCCCCTGGTCTCCAGTTCTACTGTTCTCCCCTGGTCTCCAGTTCTACTGTTCTCCCCTGGTCTCCAGTTCTACTGTTCTCCCCTGGTCTCCAGTTATACTGTTCTCACCTGGTCTCCAGTTCTACTGTTCTCCCCTGGTCTCCAGTTCTACTGTTCTCCCCTGGTCTCCAGTTCTACTGTTCTCCCCTGGTCTCCAGTTCTACTGTTCTCTCTCGGTCTCCAGTTCTACTGTTCTCCCCTGGTCTCCAGTTCTACTGTTCTCCCGCGGTCTCCAGTTCTACTGTTCTCCCGCGGTCTCCAGTTCTACTGTTCTCCCCTGGTCTCCAGTTCTACTGTTCTCCCGCGGTCTCCAGTTCTACTGTTCTCCCGCGGTCTCCAGTTCTACTGTTCTCCCGCGGTCTCCAGTTCTACTGTTCTCCCGCGGTCTCCAGTTCTACTGTTCAGTGCATTGACCATCCAGTGCATTGACCATCCCCGCGGAATCCTGGGTGAAATGTTGTGAGACCTCCAATTGAGCACATCCCCCCGTAGCCCGTTCCAGCCTCCCAGATGTGGTGTCAGTTTGCGACCCAATTAATCGCCTTCCACATCCCTGACACATCCATGTCAGTCGGACCGAGAGGGAACCTAAATGGCCCCAACTATGAGTAAAAGGAATGGAATGGCAAATAAAAAAGTATTTTTCTCCGCAGTTCACGGTGACTTTTAACCTGGACCTGGTCAAAAGGCTGTTTATCATTTCTGAGGGCAACATTTATCGAGGGTGAGGTGGAGTGATATAGAGAAGCCGGGGAGTGTTTTACAGGGGAAAGAGCTGAAGCGGCAAGCTAACACGTCATAACACAAGGACGTCAGAGAGATTACAATCAGAAGCTATTTTGACAATGTCACAGCATGATTTATGACAGAATTAACCTCACGAGGGGAGATGGTCAGTGGATTATTGTGGACCAATCAAATACATGGTACAGTTCAGAGGCTGTCAACAGTGGTTAAGCTTGATTAAGCCCTTCAATCATCGATAACGTAATGAGGTACGGAAGGAGTCTGGTAGTTCTGTGACATGATACATGCTCTTTGCACTCAGAGAAATAAAGCAGGTGAACCTGTGTTTGCCAAAGGGAATTAAGCACTGCTTGTGAGAACTCTAGTTTTGAATCACTGACTAACACTGACTAACACTAATAACGACTCACTCATTAATGCTTGTTAGGATTTGTGGAGATGAATGCGAGCTGGACGTGAGTAGGGAAGGTTGAGTTGGTATCTCAGTGGTTGGTAGAGTGCATGCTTTGTATGGTTGATGTCCTCGGCTCAATCCCCAGCTTCTCCCCAGGTCAACTTTGCAAATGAGAATTGGTTCTCAGTCGGCCTACCTAGTTAAATAAAGGTTAAATAAAACAATATATAAATAAATATAATCATATGGTATCATGATATCTACAGCAAATAAGAGTTCAATATAGATGGTTTCACTTTCATTTACCCGTATCACAGCCATTCTGGGTGGTTAGATTTCACCTAGTGACTCATCTACGAATTCTGAAAATCGGGTCAGAAGTTAGTTTGCTGCACTTTTTAAACGACTCTTCTACGTTAGCATCAGATTTCAATGCAAACGGGTGATAATTTTTGTTCAAAGTATATTCATGGTTTCCGAAACATCTAAACTATCCATAACGTGGCAGATGTCCAATACTCTCACGTTTAATTGTTGCCCTTGGGATACGTAAAGGGGGAGGCAGCAAATTGATGCCAAGGTAGTGAATACGTTGGACGATATCTGGCGATTCTGAAATTGGATACTCACTCATCCAAATTGACTGTCTTCATTAGAATGTCAGCGTGAAGTAGGAACTAAGTTTGCTCCCCTATAGCTGCCCTTAGCTAGGTGGATAGTGTGCGTGCACATACTGTATGTTACTGTACATACCAGAATATACTGTATGTTTGTGTGCATGTGTGGTACCACTGTATGTTACTGTACATACCATACTATACTGTATGTTTGTGTGCATGTCATATGTGATATCACTGTATGTTACTGTACATACCATACTATACTGTATGTTTGTGTGCATGTCATATGTGATATCACTGTATGTTACAGTACATACCATACTATACTGTATGTTTGTGTGCATGTGTGGTACCACTGTATGTTACTGTACATACCATACTATACTGTATGTTTGTGTGCATGTGTGATACCACTGTATGTTACTGTACATACCATAATATACTGTATGTTTGTGTGCATGTGTGGTACCACTGTATGTTACTGTACATACCATAATATACTGTATGTTTGTGTGCATGTGTGATACCACTGTATGTTACTGTACATACCATAATATACTGTATGTTTGTGTGCATGTGTGGTACCACTGTATGTTACTGTACATACCATAATATACTGTATGTTTGTGTGCATGTGTGATACCACTGTATGTTACTGTACATACCATAATATACTGTATGTTTGTGTGCATGTGTGATACCACTGTATGTTACTGTACATACCATAATATACTGTATGTTTGTGTGCATGTGTGGTACCACTGTATGTTACTGTACATACCATAATATACTGTATGTTTGTGTGCATGTGTGGTACCACTGTATGTTACTGTACATACCATAATATACTGTATGTTTGTGTGCATGTGTGGTACCACTGTATGTTACTGTACATACCATACTATACTGTATGTTTGTGTGCATGTCATATGTGATATCACTGTATGTTACTGTACATACCATAATATACTGTATGTTTGTGTGCATGTTTGATACCACTGTATGTTACTGTACATACCATAATATACTGTATGTTTGTGTGCATGTGTGGTACCACTGTATGTTACTGTACATACCATACTATACTGTATGTTTGTGTGCATGTCATATGTGATATCACTGTATGTTACTGTACATACCATAATATACTGTATGTTTGTGTGCATGTGTGGTACCACTGTATGTTACTGTACATACCATAATATACTGTATGTTTGTGTGCATGTGTGGTACCACTGTATGTTACTGTACATACCATAATATACTGTATGTTTGTGTGCATGTCATGTGTGGTACCACTGTATGTTACTGTACATACCATAATATACTGTATGTTTGTGTGCATGTGTGGTACCACTGTATGTTACTGTACATACCATAATATACTGTATGTTTGTGTGCATGTCATGTGTGGTACCACTGTATGTTACTGTACATACCATAATATACTGTATGTTTGTGTGCATGTCATGTGTGGTACCACTGTACTGTACATGTTGTTTGTGTGCACTGTATGTTACTGTACATACCATAACTATACTGTATGTTTGTGTGCATGTCATGTGTGGTACCACTGTATGTTACTGTACATACCATAATACTACTGTATGTTTGTGTTTGTGTGCATGTCATGTGTGGTTACTGTACCACTGTATGTTACTGTACATACCATAATATACTGTATGTTTGTGTGCATGTGTGATACCACTGTATGTTACTGTACATACCATATAATATACTGTATGTTTGTGTGCATGTGTGTGGTACCACTGTATGTTACTGTACATACCATAATATACTGTATGTTTGTGTGCATGTGTGGTACCACTGTATGTTACTGTACATACCATATAATATACTGTATGTTTGTGTGCATGTGTGATACCACTGTATGTTACTGTACATACCATAATATACTGTATGTTTGTGTGCATGTGTGATACCACTGTATGTTACTGTACATACCATACTATACTGGTATGTTTGTGTGCACCACTGTATGTTACTGTACATACCATAATATACTGTATGTTTGTGTGCATGTGTGATACCACTGTATGTTACTGTACATACCTGTATATGTGTGGTACCATATACTGTATGTTTTTGTGTGCATGTGTGTACATACCACTGTATGTTTGTGTGCACTGTACATACATACATAATATACTGTATGTTTGTGTGCATGTGTGATACCACTGTATGTTACTGTACATACCATAATATACTGTATGTTTGTGTGCATGTATGTGTACATACCACTATACTGTATGTTACTGTACATACTGTATACTATACTGTATGTTTGTGTGCATGTGTGGTACCACTGTATGTTACTGTACATACCATAATATACTGTATGTTTGTGTGCATGTGTGGTACCACTGTATGTTACTGTACATACCATAATATACTGTATGTTTGTGTGCATGTGTGGTACCACTGTATGTTACTGTACATACCATAATATACTGTATGTTTGTTTGCATGTGTGATACCACTGTATGTTACTGTACATACCATAATATACTGTATGTTTGTGTGCATGTGTGGTACCACTGTATGTTACTGTACATACCATACTATACTGTATGTTTGTGTGCATGTGTGGTACCATTGTATGTTACTGTACATACCATAATATACTGTATGTTTGTGTGCATGTGTGATACCACTGTATGTTACTGTACATACCATACTATACTGTATGTTTGTGTGCATGTGTGATACCACTGTATGTTACTGTACATACCATAATATACTGTATGTTTGTGTGCATGTGTGATACCACTGTATGTTACTGTACATACCATACTATACTGTATGTTTGTGTGCATGTGTGATACCACTGTATGTTACTGTACATACCATACTATACTGTATGTTTGTGTGCATGTGTGATACCACTGTATGTTACTGTACATACCATAATATACTGTATGTTTGTGTGCATGTGTGATACCACTGTATGTTACTGTACATGTGTTTGTGTGCATGTGTGGTACCACTGTATGTTACTGTACATACCATACTATACTGTATGTTTGTGTGCTACCACTGTATGTTACTGTACATACCATAATATACTGTATGTTTGTGTGCATGTGTGATACCACTGTATGTTACTGTACATACCATACTATACTGTATGTTTGTGTGCATGTGTGATACCACTGTATGTTACTGTACATACCATAATATACTGTATGTTTGTGTGCATGTGTGATACCATGTATGTTACTGTACATACCATAATATACTGTATGTTTGTGTGCATGTGTGATACCACTGTATGTTACTGTACATACCATACTATACTGTATGTTTGTGTGCATGTGTGATACCACTGTATGTTACTGTACATACCATAATATACTGTATGTTTGTGTGCATGTGTGATACCACTGTATGTTACTGTACATACCATAATATACTGTATGTTTGTGTGCATGTGTGGTACCACTGTATGTTACTGTACATACCATACTATACTGTATGTTTGTGTGCATGTGTGATACCACTGTATGTTACTGTACATACCATAATATACTGTATGTTTGTGTGCATGTGTGGTACCACTGTATGTTACTGTACATACCATACTATAATAATAATACATAATAATAATACATACTATAATAATAATACATAATAATACTATAATAATAATACATAGAACAAAATTAATCCACTAAAAGATGTAGGCAGGACAAAGTCACTTTTTAAAATATCTTTTTCTGTTTTCAGAGACCAGACCCAGCTACTTTCTTTTTGCCAAGTTGCATAGATAGATTGCATAGAGGAATGGATATATGTTCATTCAGAAGTGTTTTGCACTGCAGGTTGCATAATGCTTTTGTCACTTGCTATATTGGTATCTTAGTCACGTATGAAAAGGAAATGAGAATGACTGGTTGCATTTTTCTTTGTTTTAGATTTTGTATTGACATTTACTTGATGATGAAAACTAAAATATCCCGAATCTTATTTTTAAAAGGCTGCAAAGAGGTCAATGGAACACTGCTCAGAATCCAGGATCCAAAGAACCAGTTTTATAGTAGTGTTAAATCATACACCCTCTAAAGTTGATTAAACACAAAAAGATGAGAGGCAAAAACCAGTGTGTTTTGTTTTGTTGTTAATTAGTCGAAGGTTGCCTTGTTTTTAATTAGTTGACGGTTGCCACAAGATTTCAGAGCAAATTAGAGAATATCCCCTCTGGCTGTTTCCATTCAGCCTAGACTTTCACAATCACATTATTTTTTTTCTACTGAATAGAACATTCCCTGGTCTTTTACAGTCACTAATTCCATACACTGACTCAGTACATAATTTAACAGGATGTTCAGACGTTTAATATCCCTCTGCCTTTGAAACAGGAAAGTGTGAAACCGCCTATAAAAACGCAGAATTCTGCTGAATCAGTGCCATAACGCCAAGTTAGGACGGTAACTGACAAAACAACAAGGCGCCAGCGTACCGATGACAGCAAACACCTGCCTTGATCCGCCTGTGACAAATGTAGCCATGTTGTTCTGCGTGCATCCGGTCACTGTAAATCAAAGTCACTCTCCGAAAAGGAAAAACCGGCAACGCTTTCTGGATAGGTGTTCTGATATATGGTAGAGTACAGTAGACAGAGGACCTGGACGGGGGATGATCTATTGGGTACATGCTGTGTGTCTTCCAAACACAGGGGGAAGACATATTTAATGGGTTCTCATCGAAAGACAAACAACTGGAAATGTTCCTGTCCAGGTGATTGAACGGGTTTTGGGTGTGAGCAAGTCTTGGTTCACTGGTTTCTATCTGTGACTCTAAAGCCTAGATCTTACCTGTTTTATATACTGAAATTATGGCGGTGAATTTGTCCAAAGTGTAAAAAAATCTGACTGAGAACCGTTACACCAGCAGAATATGGTTGAGTCTTTGATACCATGGCAAGAATGGCATAGAGATGGTACAGGATTGGTACTGGCATAGAGATGGTACAGGAGTGGTACTGGCATAGAAATGGTACAGGAGTGGTACTGGCATAGAGATAGTACAGGAGTGGTACTGGCATAGAGATGGTACAGGAGTGGTACTGGCATAGAGATGGTACAGGATTGGTACTGGCATAGAGATGGTACAGGAGTGGTACTGGCATAGAGATGTTACAGGAGTGGTACTGGCATAGAGATGGTAGAGGAGTGGTACTGGCATAGAGATGGTACAGGAGTGGTACTGGCAGAGCTCCCATCTCCCAGCATCCAATAATCCGAAAAAAACACTATCATAGTGAATTAGGTATTTATGTTATAACTATGGTCGCTGTACAGTTGTGCCTACGGTCTGATCAAATGTTAATGCCTGGCTTCTCACAGCAACACAGACATTTTATTATTTGCTGAAAATTCATTACACGTTTTACAGCCGGGCCTTGATATGATTGGTCATAATCTCTAGATATCGCACAGAGTTGGTAGGCAACAAGTGAAGCCATATTCATAAAGAACTAAAGCGGTTAATTTCTACTATATCCTCAGTTCCTTGATAGCGTTACATTTGTGCAATGACCATATTACATTGGTTTGACTGTATCTCTACCTCCCCAGTTTCTGCTTCTATTGCTAAATGTTACATAGCCCATAAACCAACCCACTCGCCCCAGTAAACCTTTTACAAAGTCTAGTAAACATCTCTCGTAAATAAACGGGGTATATAATCAGTGACCATTCCACAATTGCCTCAACTGGAGAAGTAATTGTCGATCCTTTTGTAGTTGTTCACGGTATAATGGGTTAATGCCTTTAGAATATTGATGTACACATCCACCAGGGCCGAACTGTCACACACAATGCGAAAAGAAAGAGAATGGAATATTCTTCTCAAAATCATGTTTTCTTTATTATCTCTGAGATCAGTAAAGCAGCACATATTCTCCCCCAAACTAAGGGAAGAAATCATTTTGAACTTCTGGCATATAGGTTCCAGCAATTACACAGCATAAGAGGTAATTATGAGTTCATTCTCAATAAGCTCCTGTGATTTGTGGTGTCAAGTGCATTACTGAGGCTCAAAAACATGAAGGCATCTCTAAAGAAAGAAAATGACAAGCTAGAATTCAAGCTAGAGCCCCTGATATCGGGCTGTATTCTTGTTAGCTACAGAAGGTAATTTTGAATGATATCGGGCTGTATTCTTGTTGGCTACAGAAGGTAATGTTTGAATGAAATCTGGCTGTATTCTTGTTAGCTACAGAAGGTAATTTTTGAATGATATCTGGCTGTATTCTTGTTAGCTACAGAAGGTAATGTTTGAATGAAATCTGGCTGTATTCTTGTTAGCTACAGAAGGTAATGTTTGAATGATATCTGGCAGAATGGATGTGTCTGGGGAAAAAAATATGTTTCGAATCATCTGACCTAAAGACAAAAGGAGACAACACACTGTTGTCATCCTGGTATCCGATTGAGATAATAATTCCTACTGCTCTCTGTGAGGGTGAGTGATCTCTGGCAAATTGTTCAAATAGATCAAATACACACTGTGTTACGTTATGAATGTATAACTCACCGGGATCACAATGACCTTTGACATTTGTATCCATGCACCAATTTTTTATTGATATCTTAATATTGAAGCGACCCCGTTAGGTCCTCCTCCAATGGGATATCCCTAATACGATGCTAAAATATGTTGCCAAAAAGGCATCAGAAATAATGTGGAAACCAGAGTCCACAATCATACAATTCTAGTCCACGTTTATAAATTGTTAGCTAGCTAGTAGAAAAGAGAAGCGATTTCAAGATGCAGAAAACATCTACCCAGCCATTAGTAGTTGCCAAACTCCATTAACGCCTCCTAACTGGAAGGAGGAATTAGCATCTGCCAAATTACTAAAATGTCAAGTGTAAATGACATTTAGGGTTACTAATATGAAACCATGTTACGGTTTTGATGATGTATCGTTCATTACAGTCACTGCACTGACCTTCACTCTGCTCTGATCATAACAGGCTTTGGAATTTCGCTGACCTGTTGTCCGTCTCCCTGCCTTTACTTTCTCTATCGCTAAAAGGCATTGGTCCAGCATATCTACTGCTGTCTCCATCACCTTTGGTAGGGCTAATGGCTCAGTGTGACTCCACTGGCAGTGATGTGAATTACGTTTCTCCATTAACCAGTCACCTTGGCAGGTCATGATCCTATTACTCTCTCTCCTCCCACACCAGAGCTGTAGCTGGCATAACCTGTTCTCACAGCCCACACTCCGGCCAATGGGCTCCATCACTTTGCCCAATACCCAGGTGTGAACCGGATAACACAGATATATAACAGCGATGGCACTTCCCAGGGAGCGTGATCGGAGCATTTACATGTTACACCTATACAGCAAAGGTAATGTAGTTCTAGTACAAGTTAACAAAAATAGCAGATGTTGTGCAACACTGGTTTGGCTTTTTGTTGGAGAGAATGTCTGGACCCTGCAGAGTCAATCACCATAATACCATATGCATATGTAAAAATCACGCATGTAGATACCTACTGCATCTAGCCTCGCTAGTGTGGTGAATCTGTGTTTATTCAAAGAAAACCTCTTTAATCCTTTACCTAACTAATCATCTGTTTTCCTGTTGGTCAACACTCTAATTGGATTGTGATGGGAAGTGACAGTTAATTTCAAAACCAGAAGCAGCACATTGCAACACTTTCAGGGCACCCCCGCCCCCCCAAACGCCATGCTCTGTTTGAGATACAGTGGCTCAGTGCTTAGGCATATTATTAGCGCAGCAGGTGACAGCGTAATTGCTCCATCAAATTGCAGCTGCCTTGGGGAGGATAGGTAACACCAACCGCGACAGGGTTCAGCAATTCTCCCCATGAGATGACACAACCTGCAATGGTTGTGAACGTTTGTTTATTATCCGCTTGTTTTCTCTGTGTGTGTGTGTTTGTTTGATTGTTTGTTTGTTAGCATTCTCTTACGCTCACAGGCGTGAGAGTGATGTTTACTGACGTAATTCGGATGGTATCCTCAGGCAATAATTATTTTCCACGGTGAAGACATTGTACAGAATTGAAATGAATTGTAATGCCGAGGTTTTGGTCAGTTGTTTTATCATATCGCTTTGAGGTTTAAGCCATTGTGAGCATCGTTTAAGAGCAATGCTGTTTTATTTATGTGCACTTGAATTATTAATCATGTTTATTCCTAATAAGTTAAAGGTATAGGCATGGGAAATAATGTCTAAAGTTTGAAATTGTCTGATGCCGTTTATAGTGAAGTTCTCTAGTGGAGCCATTGACAGGAAGTGCCAGGATCTCTAGGGATTGTTTGCTGTAGACACGCTTCTCATTGTTTGCTATTTTTATTTCTTGATATTTTACATGACCGGATGAACTCAAACAACATTCTGAATGGCGGCACATTAAAGTTGTATTCAAACCATGTCTCCAAAACCACGCTCTATATTAATAAAGCACGGACCCAATTTTCTATCACGTAGAACACATTGCATTGTTTGCTGCTCTTTTCCTTAAGTTCACAAACTGATTCGTCTACATTGAAATGCAGAGTACTCTTGTGCATACAAATATTTTTTTTTAATTGTATGCAGCAAGCCCGTTGTAAATTTGTCTTGCTGTACTTGTACAGTATATTTGATTAGGCAGTGACAAGAATAAACTAATGTGTCACTATCTCTGTGAACAATAATATTTAAAATGGCTTACCTAAAGCATTTTTCTTTCAGCATAAGTTGCCTACTTATTTGTTGCTCAAATAAAACAAAATAACTACGTTTTTTGTGGCTTCTCTCTTTTCTCCGAGCAATATATGAATGCCTTAAATAGGTAGACTCAGAAGAGTGTACTGGCCACAGTAAATAAAACGTAATGTTGCGAGCACAAACACGCTATGGGTAAGTGATTGTCATAATGTCACAACCGTCTCACCTGCAAGACAGCAGGCTTGAGAATAAATGAGGCAGTAACCGTTTTCTGAAGAGCAAAGAATAAATGGACTCAAAGTGTAATTAAAGTGACCCTGTCTAACGAACCACTGTGCCACCCTGAGAGTCACACACTACGTGTATAAATAATCATTCTACCATACTGAGACCCTGAGAGTCACACACGAAGTGTCTAAATAATCATTCTACCATACTGAGACCCTGAGAGTCACACACGAAGTGTCTAAATAATCATCCTACCATACTGAGACCCTGAGAGTCACACACAAAGTGTCTAAATAATCATCCTACCATACTGAGACCCTGAGAGTCACACACGAAGTGTCTAAATAATCATCCTACCATACTGAGACCCTGAGAGTCACACACAAAGTGTCTAAATAATCATCCTACCATACTGAGACCCTGAGAGTCACACACGAAGTGTCTAAATAATCATCCTACCATACTGAGACCCTGAGAGTCACACACTACGTGTCTAAATAATCATTCTACCATACTGAGACCCTGAGAGTCACACACGAAGTATCTAAATAATCATCCTACCATTCTGAGACCCTGAGAGTCACACACTACGTGTCAAAATAATCATCCTACCATACTGAGACCCTGAGAGTCACACACTATGTGTCTAAATAATCATCCTACCATACTGCATTTGATCTTGGCATCATTATACCCAGCATGCAATGGCTGAGACTATGCCAGCAGACTGGTATAGAGTGGTGGCAATGTGGAATGTAATGTACTGATCACATATCGCCCATATCAGCTCTTCCCTGCTCAGAGGCTTTTGTGTATTGTTTTTTAAACCAAAAGTACCCAAATCATTGAAACCGTTTTCAAGCATTTGACTGTTAGATTGAGGAATTATACACTGATGAGGCCAAATATTATGAACACAAGTGAAGCGAATAACATTGATCGTTTTCTAACAACAGCACAGGGCAGGGTCCGGGTAAATAAGACAGTAAGAGGACAATCAGATCCTGTAGTCGACGTGTTAGATGCAGGAAAAATAGACAGCAACTGATTAAGGCCAAATAGTAATGGTCTGATAACTGGGCCAGAGAATCTCTGAAACAACAAGACACGTTGAGTGCTTCCGGTAAGCAGTGGTCAGTTCCTACCGACAGTGGTCCGTGGAGCGACAGGGGGTTGGGCGCCTGAGGCTCATTGATGCGCGAAGGCTATCCCGCCCGTCCGAATCCACAGAAGGTCAAAGAATATTGTAATGGGAGGAATGCACCCTGTTGCGTACAGGGCTGCGTAGCCACAGGAAACTGGACCCTGGAGCAGTGGGAAATGGCTGCCTGGTCTACTGGAAAATGATTGCATGGTCCAATGAGCCCCGTTTTCTTTGAGATCAAGCGGGTGGGCCGTGTGCGTGTGCGTCGTTTACCTGGGCAAGTGATGGCACCAGGATGCACTTTGGGAGGACGGCAAGCCGACGGAGAGAGAGAAATGTTCCGGGCAGTGATTTGCTGGGACGCCCTGGATCCAGGCATTCACGTGGATGTCAATTTGACACACGTGCCACCTACCGACACAGTGTTGTCGACCAGATACACCCCTTCATGGCAATGGCATTCCCTGACGGCAGTGGCCTCTTTTAGCTTTGGAGTGGTTTGTGGAACGTGATGAAGAGATTAAGGCTTCCAAATTTCCCAGATCTCAGTCTGATTGAGCGTCTGTGGGATTTGCTGGATCAACAAGTCGGATTAACGTTGGCTCAACCGCGCAATTTACAGGACTTGAAGGATCTGATGCTAATGTATTCGTGCCAGAATCCACAGGGCAGAGGCGTGGGTCTTGGACCAACAGCATATTAGACAGGTTGCTATAATGTTTTGGGTCATCACTATATAGATATAGCACGCCTACCTGAAATATTCAATATTATTTGTGTATCCAGGTTCTCGCCATGAAGCGGAAGCAGAAGTACGGGGTGGCCTCTAGACTCGCCCACTGTCACGACTTCCCCCCGAAGCTCCACGATCGTCATGGAGAGTCCCTTCTAGCCATCTCCGTTTCTGCGTTAATCACTTTCTTATCCTGTCATGTCATCGCGCACACCTGGTGCCCATCCCCTCATTAGGATAGACTATATAAGTTCCCTCTGTGTGTGGTGTCTATGTGTGGTATTGTTACACACCTGGTGTCTATGTGTGGTATTGTTACACACCTGGTGTCTATGTGTGGTATTGTTACACACCTGGTGTCTACGTGTGGTATTGTTACACACCTGGTGTCTACGTGTGGTATTGTTACACACCTGGTGTCTATGTGTGGTATTGTTACACACCTGGTGTCTATGTGTGGTATTGTTACACACCTGGTGTCTACGTGTGGTATTGTTAAACACCTGGTGCCCATCCCCTCATTAGGATAGACTATATAAGTTCCCTCTGTGTGTGGTGTCTGTGTGTGGTATTGTTACACACCTGGTGTCTGTGTGTGGTATTGTTACACACCTGGTGTCTATGTGTGGTATTGTTACACACCTGGTGTCTACGTGTGGTATTGTTAAACACCTGGTGCCCATCCCCTCATTAGGATAGTCTATATAAGTTCCCTCTGGGTACGGTGTCTTTGTGTGGTATTGTTACATGTCCTAGTGCTGTGGTCAGGGATGGAACTTGTGTAATTTAAACAAACTCGTTTCTGAGCTCTATTTTGCTCCCCTTTGTTTTATACGATCGGAGTATTGTGTTTCCGTTATCGTTTCTGCTGAGCGTGACGCTCCTTGTTACATTTTGTTCTGTCGCTCGAAATAAATAAATAAAACCTTTTATGCACCGGCTCCTGTGCCCGGCTTCCAATTTACTGCTCTCCTCCAGAACCCGTGACGCCTACAAGTCATTCAAAGTTGAAATATCTTCACGTGTGTATTCACACTGCCTACAAAGTCAGAGTAAGAAAGAAAACACAGTCAGACTGGAAAAAGGAGTCCGTTAAAATATTACGAGAAACACAGTGTGTACATTGTTAACGTGGTCAATGACCAGTGTTGCCGGATATGGCTGATCTGTTATGTAATATCTACGTACAGATGCCCATTATCAGCAACCATCTGTCCTGTTCCAATGTCACACCGCGTTTGCTACTCCAAGTTTATCATTCTGAAATGCTAATTGATCATGAGATCGTTAAATTAGCACAGCTGAATACTGTTGTGCTACTTACAGAGGCAATAAAACTGGCCTTTTTTAGAACAGCCTCAGCAATTGTGGGTTCGATTGGAGGCTAAAAATGGCCTGGAACAAAGAACTTTCCTCTGAAACTCATCAGTCTACACTTGTTCTCTGAAAAAATGCTTTTCCAACACGAAAAATGTCCATGTAACTGAAGACCTTGTACAGTGTTGTGCACTCCTGCCTTTACGAAACAGTGCAGAATAGAAAGTGTTGGAGGCCCTGGTGCCAAACTGAACACGTGCAGCTTCATAAAATGGTGACCACGAAAGATTGAGATGTTCGGATTACTAAGATGAACATGCGTAGAGACGCGGACCAAATGAAAAGATGCTGGAGGAGTGCTAATCGCAGTCTGTCAAGAAAGGTGGAAGCATTGCAATGGTCTATGGGTGCTTTGGTGGTGGTGATGTGGGTGGTTTATACAGACTAGAAGGGATCTTGAAGAAGGCTATTACTTCATTTTGCAACGTCTCGCCATACCCTGTGGACGGCGCTTGATTGGAGCCAATTTCCTCTCACAACTGGCCTTTACCCAGAGCACACTGCTCCACTTTGAAGGGAAGAAGTGAAAGTAAATGCATGTCATTCGACATGTGCATCTTGTGACATTTACATGGGAGTAGCTGGACTGTATGGTATGGGAGAAGAGACCATCAAGCCAGTAGAACTTGTGGGAGGTGCTTCAGGATGCATAGGTCAAAATCTTTTAAAATGACCTCAACAAATTGACAGCGAAAATGCCAATATCTACAAATATTATTTCAATTTGACAATCATTATTTATAACTTTGTCAATGACTGTATTTTCCGATAACGCTGCTCAATTTTCTAAACTAAAGTTGTCATGGAAGACTTGGACAATTCTAAGTGACCCCAACATGTTTGAACTGTATTGACGGACTTAGTTTCAATAAAAAAACACACATGGGAATGTTTTGGACATACACTGATGACTTCAAAATAAAAGCACACCGTCTGCCTGGGGCCTTTAATTAACTTGATTAGAGACTAAATGCACTGTAACGCAAATGTGGCTGCACTTTGAAAGTATAAACACTCTCTGGGTCGAACTTACATTGCAGGCTATGAGGTCAAATGTCAAAACACAAAGCGCTGATGATAGCAAATCCATGTCCAGTGGCTGAAAATGTACCACCAGTCATGTGAGAGTACATTGGTCTGTGGACTGAAAGAAAGAGACAGACAAAAGGACAATACTTTTCCAAAGTCGCTCTCATCTATCAGTTACTAATTGTACCGCATTTACAACACACAGTTTTTTTAAACGGTGCTATTACATGTCACCTTCTCCGATTAACAAAATTGTCTGGGTTTGTTATAAATATTTCTTAAAAATTTCTTAAACCACATAATGTGTCCTTGTCCTATATATTTATGTGCCAATGTCTTGTTTCACTGCAATTTGGTCTTATTTCATTTTTATTTGCCTCACAAGCCATGTCTAGCAGTAACCGGCAATAATGTATTTAAAGTATCCTGTGATTATTAAACATGAGACAGACGATAATTTAAAAACATTTACAGACATTTGTATTTGATGACAGCCAAAGTTAAAATGATATGCTGTCATTTAAACACCTACGCTATTTTATTCCACGTACTATAAAACTTTATAACCCAAATGATTACACAGTCTCAGAGTCAGTAAATGAGATACTTTGTAGTTCTTCAATACCTTTATTAACAGGGTTGAGCTGCCTCTGGTTGTAAGAAATGTATCGTTTGAATGTCAGTCCATATGTGGTTGGCATTTGATGAACAGTTGGAGCTGCCTCTGGCCTGTCATGTTGAATACATTACTTTGTTTACCCATTTTTGCTTTGATCAACTTAAAACCAAACTGAGAGCGTGCTGCTTGATGAAATTTCAATTTCTCTGCATTGAATATAAATAGCCCTGAAGGTGTTAAGAGACTACAACTAAGAATTATTGTCATAAATAATTTATGTTGTTCCCACTTTCTCGCCTTTCAAGTTGCAGGCATCGCTCTCAGCTTGTGATATCCGTAGAAATGATCCTGACCTCGTAATCGGACCTGTTATCATGTTTCATATATCAACAAGTTATTCATAGGAAAGAATAAAAATATCCATAAAATGCAGTCACTGTACAGGTCTTGTCCTCCAATTGGGCAAAGTCACCAGCACACTAGGTTCCCATTTGTAGTAGTGTAGCATAACAAATCTAACATCTAACCTGTGGTGATTCTAGCGTAAAAAATATCGCTGGGACCTGTTCAACATCAAACCTAACATGCATCTAAACTACACTACATTGCACTTCTGACTGCACTATAATTACCAATCCTAAAGATGTGTCTTAAAGCTCATACACAAATGTTACAACATGCTGGTTTTGATCGGTGACTTGGCTATTATCAAAGGAAATACCATGTTCAAATTCTATAGAGCGTATATAACTAAGTGTGTGTGGTACATTGTCACACAGCTAAAATCCATGACGTAACGAAGAACTTTCCTAACAAAAAAGTCCAAACTCTCCGTAGAATTAGGAGTCAGAACACCAGGATCTCTATGGACTAGCACTCAGACAGCAACAATAAGGTTTGCATTGTGCTTTTCTCACAACAGATGTCACCCACAGCTGCTCCATTCATCCACGACCACTGAACTTTTAACGCATGGCCTAGATGTAATGTTTAAAGCTGATGAGTGCCGGGACATTTTCATCTCTACATTTCCATAACAACAGTTCGGAGACATGCCATCCAGCATGCCTAATGCTGAGCTACATCTAGCTACACCAGCCAGACATGATACACATCTACAAACTTGGATCAGTCCAATTTGAGTTATCGGATCTAAGACGTTGATTTCTCAGTGGCAAAAAAAACCCTGAGCTTTCTGCGGTGGGCATTGATTATGTATGTATGTGACATAACCAAACGGAATGGGATGAATTCACAAACCCATCATGCAAACCATTTATCATAATGGAAATGGACTATATTCCTGACCAGATATTTCTGTTCTCCTGGGACTGCAGCTTTGGTAGTCATCAAAAGACTACTAATGTGTGTGTGTAGCTTAATACATAAAATTAAATAGTTGTAAATTATGATAATTTAGCTCCGGGTTTCTGCGAGGAGGTAATGTGGGACGAGGACGGAAAACTGCTTACTTGCGCAGCTAGTTCAGATTTTATCTAGTGACCTATTTCATATTAGCTACTTGTAAATATCTGGGCATTCGGATAAGAATATATTTAAAGTTAGAAAACTTTGAATGAGCGGGGTAGGAAGCAAAGATTTTAAGTGGGCTTCTGTTTTTGGGAATATATCTTGCCTAGAAAAACAGCTGGGAACGGGAGATAGTAGACAACCTTCCTGGCATTTTTTTACTAGGTAGAAAACCTTTATCAGACTGAAACAGCCACTTCCATAAAACCCTTGGATAATTTTTTTGCCATGACACCCTTTATCACATATCACAGATCACAGGTTTAATATTCATCACTGCGTCCTGTATATGAAGGTCAGCTCAACCTCACTAAAATCTTTAAGATCGCTTCATTACTCGCTTTTTGTTTACGAAGCTCTGCTGCACTAGGTTCCAGACAACTTTTTCCTCACTGTTTACAGTATGTTATTCACTGCTTTAACCTGTTGAAGATGGCTCACTCTTGAAGTCTCTCAAGTCTACAGAATGGAGCACAGGCAAACCTTTATTTTTGATGACTCCCTTATTTGAATGGCCTGTGTGGGGCTCTATACATGTTGATTCCCTGCTGCCTTTGGTGACGAATGTGTTCAGTGAGAGCTGAAATTGATTTCATTGAGGATATGCAGTAAATGTGTAGGTAATTGTAAAACTGTGGTACAGAAATTTGATATTTTTTACCTATTTTACTATTTCATTGTTTTACTAGTTTTAAAAGGTTCCCCCAAGTCAATAAAGTAAAAAATAGCTTACCCAATACTTGTGAAATTAACATAAATGATAGTCACACACCAATAACAAAAGGGGTTGACCTGATAGACGATGAACAGTATGTTATAAAACGATTTACTTCAACAATAATTACTTTACCGTATTCAAGGTATTAAGCGTTTAGCATTGAACGTGGATAACCTGAAACCTAAAATCTGTCTTGGAAAATGCTCTATTCCACCACCTCCTGAACTTCTCATTAACCCAAAGCCACAGTATATGAAGTGTTTGTTTCTGTGTGTGGCCACCTCCCTGTGCTCCCCACTGCACTGATTAGATGCGTGTTGTGTGTCCCTTATGTGGGCGATAACAGAGATTGATAACTGGCTAGGGTTACTGTTCGGTGGGCCTGATCTATAGCACCAGATCCCAGGGGATGAAGCCATCCGAGCTCCACTCTGCCGCCCAGGGCGGATGGACACAGTAATTGAGAGATGTATTTATAAAGTGTCCGCTCAGCAGCCACCACTGATTCTGGTAAATCTGAGGGAGGCTACAAGGCAGAGTGTCACAATGCCAAGGACACACAGAGGGGCTGCCGAACCGCCCTAGCAGGCGCCGGGAGGTAATAGGGGTGTCACTTGTTCCCACAATGCCTTTACGTACCGTACAATCTCTGTGCGGAAAGAGCCGGAGACAGGAAAAAGGCACCTGCGATTTATATATGAAACATCTCACCTCTTTTTTTCGCATGACATTTGAACAACCAAAAGAAAAAAGTGATCAAAGTAATGTGACCAATCAGATTGAACCAGCAAATGTGCTTCTGAGCACACGAAATCATTTAGTTGATCCACCGTACTTTTGAATTCAGCGTTGAGAGCAAACCATAAGCAGGTTGGTATCTGAGCGTTAAGGATGCCGACGATCAAGCAAATCATTGCGCCGTATATCCATTCCGTGTGTCCGTAACAAATTAATTGGCTTTTCATTTAATTTGGGGGCCGTGTATTACCACTTAGACCTCAAAAACCTTTGCGAGGGCCTGTTTTGCGGATGCCTTCTCGCCTCAGATAGAAGATTATCTTCAGCTAAAATGAAAAGCCACATTTCTTTAGGTGTCCTCATTAAGCTTAGTTCCACTCTGCCTTGCTTGTTTCGTACTCCTTATTATTCTTTCATGCTTTTCATAAGCGGTGGGTTTCAAAGACGTGGTGTATTTAAAGCTGGCATATGATTAATTCGTTCAATTGAGCAGCTAAATTACCCCTCCGTATATTGAGCTGTGTGGTGCAAGACCCTTGAGATGTGTTTTCTTCAGTCATTCAATAGTACTTGTCTTTACAATGCTGTAACAAAATACTTGGGCAATGGCTGCTAAACACAGCTAGGGAATTGGACTAACTTTCTATGGTTTTAATAAGAGCCTAGCTAAGTCAAAAAAAATGTATAGGTGACTTATAGGGGTTGTAGCATGAGAACAGAATCGAATTCCATCGTGGTTTCTCCATGTTTTCTAGTGCTGCTGGATCTCGAAAATGTATTGGGATGTTAAATTAAAACCTCTTGTCAACTTGCAGCTCTCATTTCAAAACAAATTCCAAACAGCATTGATGACTACCCTTCTGAAACTGCACAAGACGTTGTATCGCTCTTTGCCAGATCATTTTGATCTCCTGGTATTTTGAACCCTGCCAGTTTTACGACTATGACCCCGCCACTGCCTGGTACTTTTTATATTTGTGGTTTCCTGGTTCTTGACCCCTGTCTGCTACACGACAACGCAATAAAATTCAGTGCTCTAGTCACGCTATTGCAGGGTGAAGTGTAAAGGGATCGAGATGCAGAGTCAGAGATCGGGTTATTTCCTCAAAAACATATAAAACAAACACGGAACGCTGACACAAAAATCGACATACATAACACACTAAACGTAAAACAAAGGTGTGTTTACACAAAGTCACTACTTGTTTCTACAAATGTACAGTGCACGACTACAGAAGACACTCACCCACATAACAATACGTAACGTAAAACAATATCAAGCACTCGTGAACGAGGGACCTTAAATAGCCCACTGATTACTAACCGGTGCTCGGTGCTTAGCTAAACCCAAAACAGCTGTGCTCCTAATCAACACAAAACACAGAAGTGCTCTCCCCTAACACCCTGTGACCACACAGCTCTGTGCTTGAATTCAATTCCTTCATTACACAATAGTAAAAATGATAACCTGCATTTTTTGAATGTTGTAAAAACAAGGACACCCTTCGGAAAGTTCCAAAATAACACCCAATAAAATAAATGCTGGTGCCGTTTAAATGAAATGACTCAGCAGGTGAGCGTGTAGAACCATCAACCTCAAACAGGTGTATTTGGTTGCCAATTAAAAGTGGCACTTGAGCCATTGAATCACTCCCAGGCGTGGTGCTGACAATGGAACCACATGGGAGAGCAGTGTCTGGAGACCTGAGAAAGACAATTATTTCATCGCACAAAAGAGAACGAGGGCACAAGGGGATTAGCAAATCGCTGTTATTAAGTCGGAACACAGGAGCAAATGTCATACAGAGGTTCAAAAAGGACGAACTCGTGACAAGCCCTTTGGTATACGTTCTGGACGGCTCCGAAAGCATTCGCTTCATCGTAAACGATTTTTGCGAGGAAAAGTGCAGGACAATCATAAAGCAAATGGCTCAGAGCTGGCGAAAGCTACGAGAAATAGGACTGGAGTGAATGTTTCATCTCACACAGCAGGAGGCACTCTGCATAGAGGTGTATTGCATGGGTGTCGTCAACGAAGCCACTGTTAAAGCCAAAACACAAGAATGCCCGTTTGCGTGGCCCACGCTGACAAAGGCGAAGGCTTTTAAGGGATCCATACTACGTTTAATTCCCCTTAAATGACACATGCACAATGCCGGGTGTCGCAAGGGGGAGGAGTGGAATGATAAATACATGGTTGCCACAGTAAAGTGTGGAGGTGGTGAACTTCTGATATGGGGATGCATGATTGCTGAACCTGTGGGGGAATTGTACTTCAATAGGCATGATGAATTCGCAGATGTACTGCAAAGGGTTGAAAGAGAAGATGCCGCCCACTCTCTACACCCTGGAACATAGGTTTTCACCAGGACAATGACAGCAGCTGCAGGTTAGGGCGCTGCAGTTCGGCACGTGTGTCACGTGACCATAACCCTCTTGAGCATCTGTGGGGAACTTTGAATAGAAAAGTTGAGCAGCGCCGCCAATCGAATATCACGGAACTTGGGTTGGTTATCGGCCAGGAGTGGAGGATAGCAGACGTGACAGAACGTCAGTATGTTGCACACTCGATGCCGAGGAGAGTCGTTGCAGTACTAAAATACGTAATGGGTTCACTAAGTGTTCGAATATTATATATTTGTAGGATTTTATTAAAGGGTGTACTAATTTTTGCACATTTTCAACCTTGATGTTAGCAAATGTACCTGACGTGTTTGTTATTGATGACAAATCTGTCTATGCTGTTATTAAGTGCATGTTTAATAGATCATATTTCCGTGGATTGTAGTGGTGGTCATTAAGAAAATGTTAATGCATATTTATGTTCAGAAAGGTTGTACTCGTTTATGCTGTATAATTTATGTTCATAATCCAAGAGCTGCCTGTCTGCTTGATATGCAGTGAAGCTCACCTTTAAGTAAATTAGCCTAGCAGGTAGGTAGCCTAGGCTAGCCTAGCATCTTGGCAAATTTAGTAGAGGACAGCAGCTATCTGAATTGGCTCACGATGATGACAGCTTGGAGGTTTTTGGTTTGACTGACTCACAGTGCCTCCTGCATCCCCGGTGTTTTGGCCATCTGCACATAACACTGTTCTGTCAATTAAAAAACAGACACAAAAGTATTTCCTAAAATTATATACATACAAAAGAACACAAACAAGCAAAGTTGTTGGCAATGATTTGAACATACAACCAGTAGTCTGGCCTACTTGATCGACTCACATGCCAACACAGAGGTTGCTCATTTATATGCAAGTTAGCATTAGCAATGTCCTCCCCGTTGCCACACTTATATGGTGAACTTGGGCAAGCTATGTTAACTTCAGCCCAGTAAGTACATATGACCTACACATAGTCTATACAATGACTCCAGCCCAGTAAGTACTACACATAGTCTATACAATGACTCCAGCCCAGTAAGTACATATGACCTACACATAGTCTATACAATGACTCCAGCCCAGTAAGTACTACACATAGTCTATACAATGACTCCAGCCCAGCAAGTCCATATGACCTACACATAGTCTATACAATGACTTCAGCCCACAAGTAAATATGACCTACACATAGTCTATACAATGACTCCAGGCCAGCAAGTCCATATGACCTACACATAGTCTATACAATGACTTCAGCGCACAAGTACATATGACCTACACATAGTCTATACAATGACTCCAGGCCAGCAAGTCCATATGACCTACACATAGTCTATACAATGACTCCAGCCCACAAGTCCATATGACCTACACATAGTCTATACAATGACTCCAGCCCACAAGTCCATATGACCTACACATAGTATGCTACGCAGCGACTAAACAAGGACTCCAAACCCAGACACCTAGACATATAAACAGCCCTCAACTACATATACCGTAACGTTGAAACAATGCAAAGTAAGTAGTGACACTTACGAGCAACATACATACCCCCACAAATACCTAACTATGTCCTGGTGTGTGTAATGCAAACAAACTAGCCAACCAACCGGAGCTAATCGTGTGCACCCCACTAACACACCCTGAGTGGGAACAAAAGGTTCACTACTCATCACATATAACACACTTTCTAATAATAAAGTAATACAATAAATGTTGACCGGCTAGTATAACCAGGTAGGACCAGATTTAAATATAGGATAAACCCAACTAGTAACTAGTCTAATAATCAAATATGTTGTTCGTTCAGATTTCTGGCTGTATACAGTATTTGCATTTTTTGAGTGAGGATGGTATTATTTTAATTGCATTTTTATCGGAGTCAGCACTCGAACAACCATATTATCTTTCAGTGGGGGTCAGGTAGAGGTCAGGTAGGGGAATGAAAACCAGCCTTTCGGGAGTATCAGAAAGCTATTTGGGTTCTGTGGTGAAAGAAAGTTCGATAACTATATGAGGCGATGGAGATCAACAGTGGTATAATGCAGCATTATTTATGTGAACTGGAATAAGTTACACAAATGATCCCTTTACCCGGTAGCAGTAGAGTCACGTGGACTTTATGATGGGCCGTCAGAAATGACAGATTGTGTCCACACAATGAGGCAAAGCATGAAAACAAAACAGCTGGGACTTTAAATGGGGCTGTAAATAATCATTGCATGTTCCAGCTGATGATACTGTTAGTGAAGGATATGTTGTGAGTGCCAGCTTGACCTGGTGGCCCTGAGGGAGAGAGAGAGGGAGATAAAAAGAGAGAGAGAGAAAAGACTCAAGAATATTGTCTGGTTCAGGAAGGGAATGTCTATGGAATGGTTTAAGGAAACGGTGTTCCTCCAGTACTGCTAGAAGTAGTGTCAGAGGTGGTTTGACCTAACAACAGAGCCCGTGTAGGTGTCTGTGGCTGGCATAGACATCACTACCCCCCCATACCCCCCCCCCTCACACACATCGCCTGCCCCACTCTCAACTTCTTCCACTGTTGGATGGAAAGATGAAGAAGGCAGTTGTTGTTGTGGGTGACAAGAGACAACGCGAGTGCTCAGAGATATCCCGCCACCATCGTTAGCTTCGATTAAACATATTTTTTTGTAAGTTTTATATTGTTTATTTGTGACTCGCGTAATCGTTCGTCAAAACGCCTGGCAGCATTGTGTTCATCGGCAGGATTTAACAGAGGTTTTTCAACTCAGTCCCCCCCTCCATCAGCTGTTCATTACACATAAACACAGAAAAAATTGATTAAGCTAAAGGCAGCATTATAGAATACAAATGCAATTTAGAATTGATGATTTGATGCGAGAATGAACTAACTAATTTATTACTGAACATACTGAAAGATAAGTACTATTTATGTAACCAAAACATACCCAGAGCCGCAGCTCAACAAATGGAAGAACAGATCATTAGCTGCGATGCTGAAGTTAGCAGACGATATGTGCTCATGAGTGCTCATCAGTTCAAAATTGTGTCTTATCAGAGGATGCAGCTGTGACTTGACTTGTTTGAAATGTTTCAAGAAATAAATGACAGTAATAAGTGCTGAACGAGACAGAGTCAGTTTAATAATGGAATCACAAACTGCAATTTGAGTAATGAATACCGCAATTTCCCTGTTCAAACACATCATGAATCAATTCAATTCCAGATGTCCTGTTGCGTTGTTTGCATTCAAGGTCAGGATATTATAACGGCTGCTGGGGTAATGCTGTAAATGGAAAGTGCTATTAATGTACCATACCAACTCAGCCAGATGAAGAATACTAACAGATACTACTGTTATTCTTTTTTTTTTAAATAGTTCATATATTCATATTAAAACTCTACGTATTCCCAACCAATAATAACGGCCATAAGATATAATGACTCTTTTCAAGTAAGGTTAGGGCAACTAGCTTTATTTCATCCTTAGAAGAGATCATAAATGGCAACGTATTAACATCCAAATCCAATTTAAATAACGTTTTGTTTCAGGCATAATAAAAAGTAACACAATAGAATAGATCACACGATTGTTAATTTTAGTGGAAAACATAATTTCTATCTTATAAACCATCCGTGTGCAAAGAAAAGCAATCGTTTACGTGAACCAGCCACAATAAAAACATACTAAGAAAAACTATGAATGTGTTGCGTCTCTATGGCCGTAGAAAATCAACAATTCTACCGTCACAGACTCTATATTGATGATCCAAAGCAGGCCGGAGGCTGACTGCTTCACCTAGATTACACTACATTGGTTTCACGTACCTTTAACCTGCTCTCCCCCACTTGCTCTGCCCCGACCTGCTCTCCAGGAGCCACTTTATATCTACTTTGGGTCCAGTAGTGCAGCGCTGGTGAAGCAGGCGGTTGGGAGTGTTTGCACAGGGTTTATTTGTGCTGAACAATACTAGCTAGCTATTCTTGGTAACGTTAACAGTTGTTGCTAGCTAGCAAGAAGATGGGTGCATTTGTGTTGCTAATGGCGGGAAAGAGAAGCCCTACCAGACTCCCATGTCAACAGGAACGAGTCAGCCCTTCAGAGAACATCTCTAACAAGCAATCAGTTATTGGCCACTGAGGAAAGGGGCAGTAAACATGACAGAGATCTGATCCACAACACACATGGACGCGTGATTCGGTCGAACATGATATTTGCGGTTGAGTATTTGGTCGACTAGCCAGGTAAAGGCCCTAACAAATAGCCTGTTCGATGTAAATGATAGAATAACTACTGAGCCGGCGAGGGAAATGCGTACAGTCCAACGATTCCCGTTTTGCCCGTACACTCTGTCGGGGATTGTTTAACAAGCTATCAAATGACTTCTCTCATTTGTAGGCCTCTGTCATGTCTTCAATTCAGGCGACGCCCAATAGGCATTCCGCCCTCTTGCCTCCCGCGGGTCGTTAAATTCCCCATATCAGTCACATTGAGAGAGCTTTATCACCATCCTTTTCTATTCGTCCTCCTGAAGGCGCCACAAAGCAGGGAGGAGATAGAGTACACTCTACGTGCGCGTATCACCTCATGAAGTCATGGTTTGGTGGTGACAAATTGAAGGTCGCGGTCGGTATGGATTTTGAATTGTTTCGCTCACACGCCGTTAGATATTACTGCGGGTTGAACTTGGGCTGCTGTTGATATAGCTTAGTTTGCTTAACTCACCTTTCTTTAAAAATCTCAATTCCTACTTGGTATGTGCATTAAAGTGGGTCTACGTGCACGTGTTTAATGCATCCTGAGCCAGAGTCTGAGCAGTTGGCGAAAACTATTTCTCCCAATAGATAGCTCTGCAAGCAGTAAAATATCCGGATATATTGAGTACTCATCAGGTATTACGATTTGGCTTAGCAAGTCCAAAAAAGGTATGAATAAACATGCCCTATCAACCCCCCTTGTAAATGTAATGTTTGTATCGTAATATTGGTTAACCAATAAACGGGATCCGTTTCCAGCTTTGGTCGGAACCGTAACGTGTTCCTGAGTTTGACATTAGCCTGCTGTTAGAACACACACTTTACAGAACCCTTCCTGCAGCATTGTCTGCCAATGTTTTCACCGAAGGAATGTTGTGCATTTCAGGCACAGATTGGTTTAAGATTTATTTTACTGTGTCCTCACAAAGTTGTCTCAAAGCTAATGCAATGCTGTTATATTACATTGTTTGTCAGCAGCAACATATGCCTCGCCTACAGGGGCACGGTCTTTTCTACCAAAGAGAAGAAACATTGAAAATTAACCAAGTGGATTCTTGTTTGTACATCTTTTTCATGACTTTCTGACAATGCTATAAGGCTGATTCTTTGGTTGAATTTGGTACAAATCAATGAATCATTATGAACAATTATTATTATAAGTTTTCAGAATCTTGTGAAAACAAACTTGGTGAATGAAACACTTTCTGATTCTGAACAACCTTGGGTTTACTGAGGTAAAAACAACACTACTGTTAACAACGATGTAGCCAGAACGTCATGTCAAAGATCCCATGTGGATCCTAAATTGACCAGGACACGGTGATCTGAATGTGCTCCAGTGTGATGTCACGAGCTGTACTGCAAACACACAGCTCTATAATGGCTTTAAACCCTGATTTATAGAAAATTACCAACCATTGAGGTGGCTATCAATTGTCTTAACGGTGGGTTTTCAAAAGGAAAATGGTCAAAATTGATTTCTAATGATTGATTTAAAGTGGTTCTCTGTACTCTGTTCAGTTATCCAAATCCTAGAGGTTCTCTTGAGTCTATGCCCTAACCAGAACAAAGCACGAAGACAAAGTGCTAATGTTGGATAATTTGATTCAGGCATTATTTTGACCTCACATATTGTTTGTGCAGGACTGCCGCTCCATCATTACACGCGCGGCTCGCAGCTCTTCGCGGACATCGTGTTCCTCGCTTTGAATCTTAAATGTGCTTTGCCTCTCTCGGCAGACACAGAGGGCACACGGAGACCTTTTCCTCTCTGATAAATTCATACTGTGTGGTAAGGAGTGTATTGCAGTCATTTGTTAGTGTCTGACTGCTAGACTCTTACTTTCTCCCGCACAGGTGAATGCATAGGCCGTGTTCCCTTGAAGGACAGCAATCCCTATCAGTCCGGGGTAAATTAAAGGGTGCGTTTCATCTAATGACAGTGTGTCTCTGTGTGTGTGCGTCTCTGTGTGTGTGTGTGCGTCTCTGTGTGTGTGTGCGTGTGTGTGTGCGTGTGTGTGTGTGTGTGCGTGTGGCGCACACATATTTGTTAATTTAGACCTCCATGCGGTTGTTTGCACTTTTGCTTACGTGTGTATGCAGAGGGACCAGAGGTGTCCCAGTCTTAGTGTGAAAGACAACATTAGTCGACGGTGGTTAATCCCCTGTCCGCTGATCGCTGAGGGATTGGTCGGCAGGGAAGTGTCAATCACAAACCCCAGTGTTCTTATTGGATTTAACCCGCTTACAATTGCTGCACCACCAACTGGGATTCGTCTCCGTGGTTGTATCCCAAAATCTCTTTGTTTATTTCTGTATTGAGAGGCTAGGTTTAGGTCTACTGGTCTTAGATTACATTGAGGTGATGCATCAGACGCCGTACACCGACACCTGGCCTCAACAGACATTTCTAATGGCAAATGTACATTTTTTGAGAGACCCGGAGATGCAATGTGGGCCCGTGCTCAGACTGCCCAAAGTGTCAGCTGTCGTTCTGAACACTACTTTAGCGTTTGACTACGGCATATATGTTTTTATCTGGCCGGTTTGTACAGTGTGTTTCGCTGTCCAATGACCACGACGGCAGTGATGCGTCGACGCTCTCTCCCAGGTGTGTTCCCACGCGCTGGTAGATGTCTCCCGTCTGTCACAGAGCAAACACATCTCCGCTTACCCAGACTCACCCTGGCTCGCCAGGAGTCGTGGGTCAGACCGTAGCAGAGACTATACCGGGTGTAACTCGTGGCGACAGGTCCAGCAGATCTACTGGTTATAATACACGGCTGTTTCGTTAGATCCTCAGACTTCGCTGAAACCGCTCTCCGTCTCGTTTCGGCAGGGCCATAAAACGATGAACTTCACGATTGTCATGATGGTCCCAAGTAGCTCCGTTCTTTCTCTCTAACCCTATATTCATATATTCCTCCCCGTTCCCTCCTTCTTCGCCTCCTCCAGGGCTCTCTAAGGCAGAGATGGATGTGTGTACGGGGTTTGTCGTGCCAAGACTGCAGGCGCTGAACTGTGCTGTTTGTTCAGTAGCCCAGGTGAAAATACAGGATATCCATGTAAGGAAAACCGAAGCATTCCAGGAAGGCTACATTAGCTAAGCAATTAAACAGGACAGACTATGGGTTGAACGACCACTCACAGGTCGGGGTATGGCCGCACATGGCAGCCATGTGAGAAGACAAGGCCAAATGGCCTCGACCCTGAAGTTGGGAATTAGTCCAGGGTTGCCAATACCCTGTTGTCTCTAAAGTGGTTAGAAGATTTTGACATTTTCATTAAAACATACAGATCCCTTTTTTCTCTCCACCCATTTCTATGAAACTCACGACCCTCCTTTATTTGGCAACTTCAGTCCTATTATGGAAAATTCCTCACTGCTTAGTGGTCCGTTCAATAATAGTTCTCTCAGATACCAATCTCTCTCTTTACAGAACACATTGAACCAAAAAATTATTACCCAATATGATGTTGGTCCCCCGGACGCCGCCAAAACAGTGCTGGCTCGACGAGGTATGGTCTCCACAAGACCCCTGGAAGACTGTGGAATTTGGCATCATGTGCATTAGCAGCAGATCCTTCAAGACGCCTTGGATGGATGGATGGATGGGCATTGCGCATGGTCCTGCTGAAAGAGGCCACTGCCCTCAGGGAATACCATCGCACTGAAGAGGTGTAGCTGGTCTGCAACCATGTGTATGCATGTGGCAGGAGTCATATTGAGGTCCACATGAATACCCGGACCCAGGGTTTCCCAGCAGAACATTTGCCCAGGGCATCACACTCCCCCACCAGCTTGTTTTCTTGCAACAATGCATCGTAGTGCCATCACTTTCTGAGGTAAACGACACACAGGACTAGGCAACCATCTTCCACTGCTCCAAGGTCCAGTTCTAACGCTCGAGGGCACATTGCACTTTCTGTGACTTGTGCCACAGTAGACCTTCTGCCGGTCCGGACCAGATGGCATAGCCTTCTTTGGCCTCACGCATCGATAAACCTTGGGCGCTAAACCCCGTTTCACTAGTTTGTTTCTCCTTTCTCCTTTCTCGGATCACAGTTTCTCACCACTGTCGAACAAGAGCACCCTACACCAGACCACCCTACACCCTACACAAGAGCACCCTACACCAGACCACCCTACACCCTACACGAGAGCACCCTACACCCTACACGAGAGCACCCTACACCCTACACAAGAGCACCCTACACCCTACACGAGAGCACCCTGCACCAGACCACCCTACACCCTACACAAGAGCACCCTACACCCTACACGAGAGCACCCTGCACCATACCACCCTACACCCTACACGAGAGCACCCTACACCAGACCACCCTACACAAGAGCACCCTACACCCTGCACAAGAGCACCCTACACCAGACCACCCTACACCCTACACGAGAGCACCCTACACAAGAGCACCCTACACCAGACCACCCTACACGAGAGCACCCTACACCCTACACGAGAGCACCCTACACGAGAGCACCCTACACCAGACCACCCTACACCCTACACGAGAGCACCCTACACGAGAGCACACTACACCCTACACGAGAGCACCCTACACCAGACCACCCTACACCCTACTCCAGACCACCCTACACGAGAGCACCCTACACGAGAGCACCCTACACCCTACACGAGAGCACCGTACACCAGACCACCCTTGTCGTCTCAGAGATGCCTTCACACTGCCGCTTGGATCTTTACACCGAGCCATCTTTCTTCATTCAACATGTCGACTACGAGAACTGATTGTTCGCTTACCTTCTAATCTACCCAGACCTTAACATGTGGCCGGAATGAGCGATCATAATGTTTGGGCTCATCTGTGTATACACCCCCGTTCAAATGTTTGGGTTCCCCGGCAGAGCCTCTTCATACCTTAACCAACTGCCCAGTTATATAGTCAGATGTCACTAGGGATGTCAATGGCTCGAAGTAGAGGAGAGATGGACTGCCTCACGTTTGGTCTCCACGTAAAGTGTGTGTCATCAGTAATGAACCGTGTGTTCAAACCGTTAACACACAACAGTGGGCACCCATCAATACCATACAAGGCCTCTCACTTCACAGTCGGAGGCTGGGAGGCACACAGCACTAAATGGAGCCATGATTACATGTAACTGTGTTCTGCGTCGGGCTACAAATCAGACCTGATAAAAAGACAAAGAATGCTGGTGCCAATGGGAACAGAATGAGAAGAATGTCAAAGAATGTTCCGTGTTGTTTCTATTATGAGGTTGAGAGTTGTGAATTGTGTATTTGGTTTTGCTGTTGCTTCGTCAACACAAGGTCTTAACCAAGGAAACTTTTACGTTAAGCTCCCCAGCCCGTTTTCTCGGAGACACCATGTTGTAGGTTTTAACTCGAACCCTGTTGCTGAGGAGATAATATGTTGTAGGGTTTACCTCTAACCCTGTTCCTTGAGTCATACAGGATTTCACTCCAACCCTAACCCTCCAGTTGGAACAAACCTGTCTCAGACCATCAACCATCTAATTATGTTTTGCTAGATTAGGGCTGGAGTGAAAAGATACAGGACTGTAGCTCCACAAATACAGGGATGCATTGTTCTGCACCAGACACATGTTCATATTAGAAGCAGGTTACTTATCGTAGACGTCCTCCACTTGCTCAGTGCAGAAACCTTAACACTTTCAAAGCCATTTAAAAAAAAATCGACAAATGTTATTACTCCTCTGTACGTGACATGGTTATACCTTTTCTTAATCGCGGCGAGGGTTAAAATTAGGTATAATTATGTGGAGAAAAATATGAACACAGTAGTAGACCTTCCCATCATATAATCTTGTGTTTCATTTCTCAATGATAAAACAGTCAAGAGTCAAGTCTTCTGAGAATAGCTCGTATAGTACTCTGTTTACTCAATAAATTATTGATCTGACGCAATGTTTTCAATCATCAACATCCCTGTATTTCCGTAACTCCAGAAAAAGCGGGGAAAATTATAATATTGCTTATTTGGTATGGAAAAACAACCTAAAAGTTTTGAATATCATTGGTTGTGATTGTACTCTATATTACAAGGCAGAATCATCAGAGTAAACTGAATAAAGTCAATGTTATATACAGTAAGGCTGTCGACCATCCTATCAGCCGATTGTTTCTGTAAATATCTTCAGATTTGTTCACTGTACATCGCAAACACAATAAGTACAAATCTCCATGCAGTCTTTTACATTTAATGTAATAATCACTTGATGTTGAATGTCCAACACACTATTTCATGTTTTTTTCCCCGGTATTTTGGCCATGGGTGTCTATGTCTGTATCAGTCGCCACCTATTCATTAGGCAGCTGGGAGTCAGATTGACTTATCTTAGCACATGATGGATGGAACTGCACGTGTATTCCTCCAGACACAGAGCTATGGAGTCTGAAGCTGCACATATCTGCTCCTCAAAAGCTGTGAACAGAGCAATATCACAATATAAGCACATTACTGGAACTGGAGTCATATAAACCTGTCTTAGAATGAGATTTCTTAAAACTGATGCAGGAGATATAAGAATGTATTGCAGTTAATACTAAAACATATTACAAATACCACTACTGTAAAGATATTACAAATACAAAAACGTATTACTTATACAACTACTGTAAACATATTACAAATAGAAAAACGTATTACAAATACAACTACTGTAAACATATTACAAATACAAAAACGTATTACAAATACAACTACTGTAAACATTTGAATTACTTACAAGACCTCTCAGCAGGTTCATATTGGCTCTGGTTTGGTCAAGACTATACAAAAGATTACTGCTACACTGGAGGAATACTGAGCCAATAGCGAAAAATAGAAAAAGACATGCATCATAGGATATTTTAGGAAGTGTGTTGACTGTAAATTAGGAAGGAAGGGATTAGGATAGTTGAGACGTGTCTTGAATTTACATAGAATGAAAACAAAGAAATTGACATCAGAAACATGATGGTTGGTGCTGGGCTGGTGGCGAGTTGCCTCATTATGTTTCCCACTTTGCTGTGTACCACATCGGGTTTCTGTCCTGCGGCACTCACCTTCATATTCACAGTTTTGCACTCGTATCGACAGGAAAACCTTCCCCTGGGGTCCTTTTTCTTTTCTGAGCAATTTGAGCCTGAATACCACTGACAAGAACACGGTAAATGTTTCATTTCAACCATTTCTTTGACAAATATAGAACAGCTAAACGGGTCGAACACTTTACGCCGACGCCCGCTTCATTTCTCAAGGCTCTGTTAAGCCGTTTTTTTTTCTTCTTCATTTTGCTTTCGTTCACCGGCGGCAATATTTCCAACTCCGCGTCATTCCTGTTTTGCTTTTAAACTTTTCAATCAATGCATGCCACGCGTTTCCTAAGGAAGGATTCAATAATGAATTGGTGCTTGGGCTTTCGGCCATGGATGATGTCACAAAAAGCAATCTAGGCGAAGCAGATTATAGAGCAGGGGACGTACGAGTTGGGGCTTATTACAATTAAGCGTCCTCTGCAGGCCTTTGTCTGCGGCGTTGTCTCAATGAATTCCACTTGGTTAGGAGCGCATTTGGTTCTTTAGCTCAGGTAGATTGATGCCAAGGGTTGCAAGGTATTTGATTCTCTTATCTGTGTTGTCGTTGATTGAGTAAGAGAGCCACGGCGGTGCTTTAGGAACATCATTTAAATGAATGATTCCCGGGAGTCAGCTCCGAAATCTGGTTCCTATTTCACATCCACTCTGTAATGACATTAATACATTAATAAACTGAGTTGGACTGAGTTATTTCTACGTGCAATATAGTATCAGTTATAATGACTAATATTTGGGGCCATGCGTTTCATGTTTCCATTGTCTAATAGAAATGGCAAGAGATAAGACAGAAGATAAGACAATCTACTGTATTAGGTCTGGATAGATTAGATGTTAAGCGAACAATCAATTCTCGTAGTCGAAAACTAATCGGCAAGGCTTGTGGGGCGCTCCGGGCAGCAGCGAGTACCTATCGGCAGTGGACCGAGGAGGGACAAACCACAAACCGATGACAGAGTGTTGGGATCCCAAGGCTCATCAATGCGCAAGGGCAACACAGGCATTCGCGTCTGGTCCAAATCGACAATAGGTCTACTGTGGCACAAGTCATTGAAAGTGTTAACGATGGCTAAAGGAGGAATGTGTCACAACACAGTGCATCACCCCTGGCTGTTTATTGGGGTTAGAGTGCCCATGACTGTCCACAGTCCAAAGCGTCTTTTTATAAGTGACAGAACTGGACATTGGAGTTGTCGAAGAAAGTTGCCTGTTCCGATGAGTACAGATTTCTATGACATCGCATGAATGGCCGTGTACGTGTGTGCCATTTACCTAGGGAAGTGATGGCACCAGAATGCACTGTGGGAAGTGATGGCACCAGGATGCACTGTGGGAAGTGATGGCACCAGAATGCACTGTGGGAAGTGATGGCACCAGAATGCACTGTGGGAAGTGATGGCACCAGGATGCACTGTGGGAAGTGATGGCACAAGAATGCACTGTGGGAAGTGATGGCACCAGAATGCACTGTGGGAAGTGATGGCACCAGGATGCACTGTGGGAAGTGATGGCACCAGAATATACTGTGGGAAGTTATGGCACCAGAATGCACTGTGGGAAGTGATGGCACCAGGATGAACTGTGGGAAGTGATGGCACCAGAATGCACTGTGGGAAGTGATGGCACCAGAATGCACTCTGGGAAGTGATGGCACCAGGATGCACTGTGGGAAGTGATGGCACCAGAATGATTTGTGGGAAGTGATGGCACCAGGATGCACTGTGGGTAGTGATGGCACCAGGATGCACTGTGGGAAGTAATGCCACCAGGATGCACTGTGGGAAGTGATGGCACCAGAATGCACTGTGGGAAGTAATGCAACCAGGATGCACTGTGGGAAGTAATGCAACCAGAATGCACTGTGGGAAGTGATGCCACCATGATGAACTGTGTAAAGTGATGGCACCAGGGTGAACTGTGAGAAGACGACAAGCTTCTGGAGGAAGTGGAATGGCTCTGGGCCATGTTCTACTGGGATAAAATATTGAATTTTAAGTTGGAAAAATACAATTAAAGTAATTATATTAAGCTTATTGCTGTAGAGGTAGCTCCACCATCTTTTATTAATCTCCCGACAACAACCTGCTCTGAGGTTTTCTTCCTTGTCTTCATCTGGAACAGCAGAAAGAGCCTATAGCAGAGCAGCGAGATCATTCTGACAGCTGTCCAATAGATCAGCGTCTCATCTGCCAAATATTCCCTGGTCAACTGCGTCAAAGGCACATGCACTATTATGATGAATCAGACAATCAAAGTCCAGCTGTTTGGTTGATCAATTAATCAATCTGAGCTGGGAAAAGAAACACAGGTGATGTGAGCCATGTCCAATCAAGCTAATTGACTCATATTGGTGTCATAAAGCTTGTTTGGAGAAGACGCAGACAGGACTTCCTGCCAAACTGGCTGCTGATTAAGTGAACACCCTGGAGGACATTCTAATCAGCTAAAATGATTGAGCAGCAATGTTAGCCGGCAATCAGCGCCGGTGACTTATATTTGGATCGCCATTCTGATAAATTGTTGTGGGAAATCAGAGGTCGCAAAGACTCCCAGAGCCATGGTCTTGGTTCTGGCATTAACCGAACGTTACGCTTTAATTAGTATTTATTAGTATTTATTCGAATGTGCTTGGAAATCTAAGTGGAGGCAGTAGCGTACAAAATGTGTGCTTTGCGTCTGAGCTGTAGAGGGTGCTGAATAATGGAATAGCTTAAGGAAACCACAGACTGTAGTTAACAAAATATGCTTAGGATCATGGGTGCAACCAGAGTAGTAGACATTATGAACAGTATTTAAATATACTGGAATAAACAGTAGTAGATATTATGAATGGTATATAAATATACTGGAATAAACAGTAGTAGATATTATGAATGGTATATAAATATACTGGTATTAACAGTAGTAGACATTATGAACAGTATTTAAATATACTGGAATAAACAGTAGTAGATATTATGAATGGTATATAAATATACTGGAATAAACAGTAGTAGATATTATGAATGGTATATAAATATACTGGTATTAACAGTAGTAGACATTATGAACAGTATTTAAATATACTGGAATAAACAGTAGTAGATATTATGAATGGTATATAAATATACTGGAATAAACAGTAGTAGATATTATGAATGGTATATAAATATACTGGTATTAACAGTAGTAGACATTATGAACGGTATATAAATATACTGCTATAAACAGTAGTAGACATTATGAACTGTATATAAATATACGGGTATGAACACTAGTAGACATTATGAACGATATATAAATATACTGCTATAAACAGTAGTAGACATTATGAACGGTTTATAAATATACTGCTATGAACAGTAGTAGACATTATGAACGATATATAAATATACTGGTATAAACAGTAGTAGACATTATGAACGATATATAAATATACTGCTATAAACAGTAGTAGACATTATGAACTGTATATAAATATACTGGTATGAACACTAGTAGACATTATGAACGTTATTTAAATATACTGATATAAACAGTAGTTGACATTATGAACGGTATATATATATATTCTGATATAAACAGTAGTAGACATTATGAACGTTATATAAATATACTGATATAAAGAGTAGTAGACATTATGAACGGTATATAAATATACTGCTATAAACAGTAGTAGACATTATGAACGTTATATAAATATACTGATATAAACAGTAGTAGACATTATGAACGGTTTATAAATATACTGCTATGAACAGTAGTAGATATTATGAATATATTTAAATATACTGGATTAAACAGTAGTAGACATTATGAACGGTATATAAATATACTGGTATAAACAGTAGTAGACATTATGAACGATATATAAATATACTGCTATAAACAGTAGTAGACATTATGAACGGTATATAAATATACTGCTATAAACAGTAGTAGACATTATGAACTGTATATAAATATACGGGTATGAACAGTAGTAGACATTATGAACGGTATATAAATATACTGGTATAAACAGTAGTAGACATTATGAACGTTATATAAATATACTGATATAAACAGTAGTAGACATTATGAACGTTATATAAATATACTGATATAAACAGTAGTAGACATTATGAACGTTATATAAATGTACTGATATAAACAGTAGTTGACATTATGAACGGTATATAAATATACTGGAATAAACAGTAGTTGACATTATGAACTGTATATAAATATACTGCTATAAATAGTAGTAGACATTATGAACGGTATATAAATATACTGCTATAAACAGTAGTAGACATTATGAACTGTATATAAATATACGGGTATGAACACTAGTAGACATTATGAACGATATATAAATATACTGCTATAAACAGTAGTAGACATTATGAACGGTTTATAAATATACTGCTATGAACAGTAGTAGACATTATGAACGATATATAAATATACTGGTATAAACAGTAGTAGACATTATGAACGATATATAAATATACTGCTATAAACAGTAGTAGACATTATGAACTGTATATAAATATACTGGTATGAACACTAGTAGACATTATGAACGTTATTTAAATATACTGATATAAACAGTAGTTGACATTATGAACGGTATATATATATATTCTGATATAAACAGTAGTAGACATTATGAACGTTATATAAATATACTGATATAAAGAGTAGTAGACATTATGAACGGTATATAAATATACTGCTATAAACAGTAGTAGACATTATGAACGTTATATAAATATACTGATATAAACAGTAGTAGACATTATGAACGGTTTATAAATATACTGCTATGAACAGTAGTAGATATTATGAATATATTTAAATATACTGGATTAAACAGTAGTAGACATTATGAACGGTATATAAATATACTGGTATAAACAGTAGTAGACATTATGAACGATATATAAATATACTGCTATAAACAGTAGTAGACATTATGAACGGTATATAAATATACTGCTATAAACAGTAGTAGACATTATGAACTGTATATAAATATACGGGTATGAACAGTAGTAGACATTATGAACGGTATATAAATATACTGGTATAAACAGTAGTAGACATTATGAACGTTATATAAATATACTGATATAAACAGTAGTAGACATTATGAACGTTATATAAATATACTGATATAAACAGTAGTAGACATTATGAACGTTATATAAATGTACTGATATAAACAGTAGTTGACATTATGAACGGTATATAAATATACTGGAATAAACAGTAGTTGACATTATGAACTGTATATAAATATACTGCTATAAATAGTAGTAGACATTATGAACGTTATATAAATATACTGCTATAAACAGTAGTAGACATTATGAACGTTATATAAATATACTGGAATAAACAGTAGTAGACATTATGAACGGTATATAAATATACTGGTATAAACAGTAGTAGATATTATGAACGGTATATAAATATACTAGTATAAACAGTAGTAGACATTATGAACAGTATATAAATATACTGGAATAAACAGTAGTAGACATTATGAACGGTATATAAATATACTGGTATAAACAGTAGTAGATATTATGAACGTTATATAAATATACTGATATAAACAGTAGTAGACATTATGAACGTTATATAAATATACTGCTATGACAGTATTAGAATTTATGAAAGGTATATAAATATACTGGTATGAACAGTAGTAGACATTATGAACGGTATATAAATATACTAATATAAACAGTAGTAGACATTATGAACGATATATAAATATACTGGAATAAACAGTAGTAGACATTATGAACGGTATATAAATATACTGTTATGAACAGTAGTAGACATTTTGAATATATTTAAATATACTGGTATGAACAGTAGTAGACATTATGAACGGTATATAAATATACTGTTATGAACAGTAGTAGACATTATGAATATATTTAAATATACTGGTATGAACAGTAGTAGATATTATGAACGGTATATAAATATACTGATATAAACAGTAGTAGACATTATGAACGGTATATAAATATACTGATATAAACAGTAGTAGATATTATGAACGATATATAAATATACTGGAATAAACAGTAGTAGACATTATGAACGGTATATAAATATACTGTTATGAACAGTAGTAGACATTATGAACGGTATATAAATATACTGATATAAACAGTAGTAGATATTATGAACGATATATAAATATACTGGTATAAACAGTAGTAGATATTATGAACGATATATAAATATACTAATATAAACAGTAGTAGACATTATGAACGATATATAAATATACTGGAATAAACAGTAGTAGACATTATGAACGGTATATAAATATACTGTTATGAACAGTAGTAGACATTTTGAATATATTTAAATATACTGGTATGAACAGTAGTAGACATTATGAACGGTATATAAATATACTGTTATGAACAGTAGTAGACATTATGAATATATTTAAATATACTGGTATGAACAGTAGTAGATATTATGAACGGTATATAAATATACTGATATAAACAGTAGTAGACATTATGAACGGTATATAAATATACTGGTAGCGGCTGTATTTTTTTGGCTAAACTACTGTGAGGCTGATCCATACAGTCGTCGTGCTCGTCGCTGGCGACCAAAATAAAGGTCATCTAGCGAGTGACAAAGTTGGCAGCTTTCTGTAACTGGCAATCTTTTGTTATTGAGCAGCAGCAAAATAACTGTAATTGTCTGTGTACATTATATCTACAGTGTGGGTATCTTGAGCTTTATTGTTCTTAAACTGGTTGGGGGAAAGAAACCTCCTGTCCTGCTATAGGCCTACTTGAAGTCAGTTTAAAAAAAAGTACTTTTTGTACCCTTTGTACTGTGAAATGTGTCCTATTAATGCAGTTCAAATTACAGTAATATAAACTATGGAATTGCCATACCAGTGTGTTATGCCTTTAGATGCATTTATAGAAACATGTTAAGAAAAACAAATTTACTGTTACTGTCCGTGCTTCAAATATACTGTGATAAACATTTCAAGCCAAGTTATGGTTACAAAGCTCATACAGGAAATTGCATTATATGATTAATATTATCTTAATTTATTTCACTTGAAAAACAAACAACATTGCAAAAACTACAGAAGTATGTCATAGTTTGCCATGGTCACCAGACCTGCTTCAAACCATCTCCTACAGACAAGGCATCGGGGGCCGTAGATGGAAAGATATTTAAATAATTGACCCAAACACCTGGAGGCGTTCCTCTGTTAACTCATGTGGTGTGGAAATAACTGCATTGTTGTACTAATGAATGAAATGTTACCAATGTTATCAAGCTGTTTAGCTGAAGTCTACAAAGAACAGTGCAACATAGTAGTGCCGAAATAAGCTACCTATTTAGCTCGAAGTGGGTTTATAAAGGCAGGCCTTCCAAATCAGAATCAGGTTTATTGATTCTGGCGAAGGTTCCAGGGAAGTCAAGATGCTGGAGAATGAAGTAGAGAGCCATGTTGATCGTGTCGTCCACAGACCTGTTGGCTCTGTAAGCAAACTGCAGTGGGTCTAGTACTGGATCAGTGGTGGTCGTGAGGTGTGACGGCACCAGGCGCTCAAAGCTCTTCATAACCACAGAGGTCAGAGCAACTGGTGGACTGGGGGACTGCGATGATGGTGGAGGATTGGAAGCAGGCTGGGACCCTGAATGCACTTCAATTATTTTTTTTTCTTTGGAAATTTCTTTAAACACAGCAGATAGCTGGTCAGCACAGTGCTTGAGGGTGGAGGAAGAGACTCCATCAGGACCAGCTGCCATCCTTGGGTTTTGACTCTGGAAACTGCATTATAGTTAATTTTCCAATTTCTCACCTGTACATCTGTATCTTCAGAGCATGTCCCTGTCTGGTCACTTTCTGTTGCCTCTCTCTCCCTGTCTTTTTTGGCGCATTTCTACTACAAAGATTCCGCTCGCTTTCGCTCCGTTCTCCGTTGCAGATAGTACCTGCGCAATAGTACCCGGTCGTCATAGCGACGCGGCAGGAAACTGCTGTGACATAATCTTCTACGCGACGCGGCGACACACAGGCTGCGTCCGAAATCGCGTACTATGTTGAGTATGTACTAAATTTAAATAAGAACGTGCTTTGCGACTATATAGTATGAATCCGGGTCGTATGAATGGAGTCCGGACGTACTACATGCGCCGTGTTAGAATTTTCTACTTGTATAATCTACCGGGCAAGGGAAGCGTGTTTCCTTCAGGTCCGCGTCCTCCTACCAACACTGCTGTGTATGCTGTGTTTGATCCGCGAGATGTGGCTGTTTCTCACGGCGCATTCTTTCGGTTTGCCATAGCATTCGTAATGGATAATATGTACAGCTCTCACGCAATCTCTGGCCAAACTTTTTAAAAATGGTGGGATTACTCAGGATACTACATCTGGCGCATGCAATGATGATGCAGTGAATAGTGACGATTCTCTGACCAATCAGCAATCTGCCTTGTTTTCACGTCACATTTTTTACCCAGTGGAAAACCAAAATATATGAGTCGAGTCGAGCTGAGGTGAGCTGGTTCTGTGTAGTGGAAAAGCGCCATTAGTGCTGCCTGCGCATCTCAACCTGCAAAAAGTCATTTCAGGGAGGTATCTCTCAACACCCCCCACCCCCCGAGGCAACTGTCTCGGGACCATAGACTGTTCGGGACTCGAGAGAAGTGATAAAAGCCCGCCCACACTGACAATTGATTGGTTGACTTACCGAAACTGGCCAATCAGGATGCTCTCTCCTGTTCATGAGGCACACACGCAGACTATCACACACACACACACACACGCAAGGTCTCTCGCTCCCTCTCTCCCGTGTGCGCACGCTAACACACGGTTTGAAGCACAGTCTCTGCCAATGACTGGCCTTGATTTTCACTTTAATTTATTACATTGAAAGTTTCAGTTGTACTACTACATTTGATTTGCTTTTTACCTACATTTACTCATTTACAGTGACTGACAAAAAACCTGTCAGATTACCATCGAGCAGAACAATGTGAGGTAAATTAGAACGTTAGGAGGTCTGATTCTGGGCTTCTTCAACATGCTTTCAATCAGACAGTTGTGTGTGTGTTTGCTAGTTAATAGCTACGGTTAGCTAAAGTGATTTTAGCTTGTGAGGTTATTCACTTTTGGTAGACAAATAATAAAACAATGTCGTCGCTTTGATTATGCCAACTCAACAGTTGTGTATCATACTTGCTAACTAGTGGTAAGCTAACAAGGCAAGTAACTTGGCAGTGAGAAAACAGACTGTTATTCCTAAATATACTTTCATTTTAAAAGCAGATTTTCTTATAAAAAGTAGTAAACAAGTATTAGTAGTTAACGTCTGTTAGATTGCTTGGCATTCCATTACTGTCAGAGTTGTCAATTACCTGACCTGGCAGATCTAGATCTGAGGCTTGTAACAGCAACATTAGGGGACTCTTTTCTTAATTAAACAAAACAATATTTCTGTGATTGTTTTATATTTGTGTTGCATTACCACATCTTACTATTGTTTTATTCTAATGTTAACACATACATTATTTGATGTCATTAGTATGTCTATTTAAATTCCTCCTTTTCACTGGGTTGAAATGATCATTATTTGCTGGGTTGCCGTGTCACGTGAGTGTGCTACTGTTTTGTTGTTTCGTTATTAGTGGAAAACAGAAATTATTTTAAATAAAAATGAGAAGAACTCAAAAGAAAGGCTTTGCGCCTGTGTCTTTCTTGTACAAGCACCATGACACACACACACACACCGGACTCCACTTACACACTCAAACATCACATACTTACACTAGTACCACACACACATATATTCTTGTGAGAACGCTAAACATTCCCCACAAACCACCGTAACTTAAACCTCAATGACCTAAAGCCTAACACTTAACCAAACGGGCAATGCTCACGAAATCAGTGTGTATTTATCACCATGTCCAACTGTTTGTTTTAGAGTAATCAGAAGTCCAATGACAGATCACATGTTTCCTAGTGTGGAATGGTCCACATTTTCTTTATATCTTTGTAGGGAAAGTCTTTTTCCCACAAGTACACAGATCTGGATCACACTCACATACAACACACACGCTGACACACACAATTTCACAAGTCATAGTATATGTTGCTGCTGTTCCTGTGATTGTTTTGCTACTGTTGAAGCCACTAACTTTAATCTAAATGACCGTGTAACTCACCGTGTCACATGGAGCCTGTAGTTGTGCATCATGACACATAATTGATATTCTTATCGTTGAGTATTTATTTGTTGTCATTGTTGTTTGTATTACTGTGCGTATATTCATTGTGTTATAATTGGCTTTTTATATTTTATTCACTTCCTTTTTATTTGAAATCCGAAAATCTAATCAAATCATTTTATTGAAATCTGCATTTCACTGTCAGTCTGCACCTGTTGTTTACAAAGCAAGTGACAAATTCAATTTGATTAGATTTTTGCTTGGATTGCATTTTAATTTGATTTATCACGGCACGATTACGACTGCTGCCAATATCATTATTCGCCTTTTTTTCCCTGGCAATAAACACCGGGGCGGCCGATTTATCTGTGTGGACTCTTCACAGGGGTTCTAGGAGTCCATGTGATAAGGTAAGTTCATGAATCGTGTAGACAAGCTGTGGATCCCGTGGGGATAATCTATTTAACACACCTGCTCTAGCCATTATCGTGGCTTCCCAGTCAGACGACCTTGGGTTTCTCCTTTTACCCCGAGGCTGATCCCTGAGGACGGAATGAAAGACAACTCATGGAAAGGCTTCGCAGGCTTGATGTGTGGCTTCTGTAAAGAGCTAGACTGCGCATTATGCTACATCATATAGTACGGACCAGGAAAAACATCTTGTTAATATTATCTGATGAACATGAAGAAATCTGCACGCAGGACACCCTGTCTGAGTTAGTACGCACTGCGCTTAAGGCAGTGTCAAAATTGTCATGTGTAGAGACGTTACAGCTAAAACGAGTACATGTTCCGCATGTTTGTTTCAGTTTATCTGATATTATCTGATCTTATCACGTGTAGAAGGGGCTCCCGCAACAGGGTCTCAAAGTGCGTTAAGTTCACTCAAAACGGTTTTGCTGTAAACGAACCAATTCTAGGCAAATATGTGAGCAAATATTGTTGAACTAAAGCCTCATCAAAATGATTCAAGGTTAGGCTGTTTCTTATCGACCACCATTCCCAAACTCTACGGAAGCACATTAGAGAATCCATTACGAAGGCTAAACAAATCCTGTCGATGTCAATTAAAATGTAAAATATGTGCTGCGTCTTTTATTATGCGTTCTACATACGGAAATAATAATAACAGTATTGTGACATTGTATGCATAGTTGCAGTTTGCAAGGTGTATAGTGATTGTATTAAACAGAACTTATTCATGTATGGTGAAAAACTGCTGTGAAATTGTAACCATTGGTAGGTAAGCTGTTATCTTCCTGTTATTCAAGACAATATCACAGGTTTGTGAAATAGATACAAATTGCTTTTTATATAAATGATACATTGTCTTCAGATGTTTAAATACATTTGTGGACAGGATTTGTTTTTGATGTGCCCTGAAGGGAAACATTTATGTTATACATGTTGTATAAGGTCATTTTAGTGTGAGGAAATGGTTCATGGTTAGATTTAGGGTCAGCATGAAGAAAACTGCAGAGAAGACCTTCTTTGTGTGCATGTCAAACATTCATAACAAGCAATTTGTATTTATTTTGCTTTCATAAAAGATTGTGAGCTGCTTTAAACAACTACGTAGAGTCGTTGACCGATCAAACCATTGCCAGTAAAATCCAAACTGTGAACGATCAGATAATCTAACAATTAATTGTATGAAGATACCAACGTCTTAAATGACAGGCATATAAAATAGTATCTGAAATTTGGAATGAAAAAAGGCCTTCCAAACTTGGCAGACAAATCGGGGCCTGCGGTCTGAAACAATGTCTGACGGGATGCCGTGGATATGGAACACAGGGTTGATCATAAGTTCCGCTGTCTCCCGGGCCGACGTACGTTTCGGGAGGGCCGCGAAATGAGCTGCCTTGGAAAAACGATCAACAATGGTGAGTATAGTTGTGTGACCTTGGTAGGGCAGGCCCGTAACGAAGTCTACCCCGATGTGCGACCAGGGACCGCCAGGGATAGGCGAGGGGCGCGGGATACCAGCGAGAGATCGGTGATGTGCTTTCCCTCTAGCACAACCGGAGCATGATGCCACATACTCCCGGGTATCTGCGTCCATTGTTGGCCACCAAAACCGATTACGGAGAGCGTATCGAGTGCGGCTGACACCTGGGTGACACGCCATCCAGGAGCCAGGACCGCACTGTAGGACCTGAGACCTGACGGAGTTGGGGACAAACAGGCGGTTAGATTGACCGTTACCTGGGTCTGGTTGTGTCTCCTGGGCACGTCGAACGGCCGATTCGTCCTCCCATGTTAGGACAGCTACAATTCTGGTGGGAGGGAGGACAGAAACTGGGCGTCGGGCTTGGTATTTAGCATGTTTGGATGTAGGCTAAATTCTTGTGGTCTGTCCAGATCACCAAAAGCTTTTCCGCTCCCTCCAGCCAGTGTCGCCACTCCTCTAATGCCATTTTGACAGCCAGTAGTTCTCAATTACCAACGTAATTTTTTCTCTCCGCTGGGGTCAAGCGGCGAGAGAAAAAGGCAAAATGATGCAGCTTACTGTCTCCCCTGGAAATCTGGGAGAGAATTGCTCTGAATCCTATGTCTGATGTGTCCACCTCCACAATAAACTGACGCTGGGGGCTGTAACAGAATAGGGGCGCTCGTGAAGAGATCGTTCAGTTTGCAGAATGCGTGATCTGCCTCTGGTAGCCAGGAGAAAGATGTATTGGCCGATGTGAGTTTAATGAGGGGAGCCACCACACTGCTGTAACTGCAGATGAAATGACGGTAGAAGTTAGCAAAGCATAAAAAACACGTTGCAATTGTTTCCAGTTGGATGGAATAGGCCATTCTGCAACTGCCCGGTGTCAGAACTCAGGCGAGGGTGAACCCAAAAGCAGACCGGAATCAGATGAACGGTTTGAACAGAGCGATTTATTGAACAGTTCCAGTAATGGTGGTAAGTGGCAATAAGTGAGTGCAGTGATGGGCCCGTGACTCTCCTGAAGTGTGAAGTCCTCCAAAGTGCCGAGAAGATCCGGTGATCCTGGTGACAAGTGCTCGTGGTAACAGGTATCGATGTGACTTAACGATCCGGCAGGAAATGAAGGTCTGGTTGAGTCTTAAATCCCCTCCGTGATGACGTGATCAGATGCAGGTGTGGCCGAGTGGATCTCCCCAAACAGGTGTGCCGAGTTGGCTCATCAGGGTGCCTGCAGCACTAGCTCACAACCACCAGAGGTAGACAAACAAACATATACTCCCAGTAACCCCCAACCCCAGGTCCTCCAGACAGGATCATGACAGTACCTCCTCACCGACGACCACCTCCTGGTGGTCCACCCGGTGCTCCTGGTCGGCGCCGGTAAAAGTCTCAAATTAGATCAGCATCCAGTATCTGGCGTCTGGGAATCCAACTCCTCTCCTAGGACCAAAACCCTCCCAGTCAACCAGGTACTGGAACCCTCTGCCTCGCTTACGGGAGTCCATGATTCGATGCACAGTGAAAGCTGGGGCCCCATCAATCATACGAGGGGGGGTGGGCGAGGCGGCGGAGGCAGTAGTGGACTGGGCAAGACCGGTTTCAGGCATGAGACGTGGAACGAGGGGTGGATTCTGAGATTTCTGGGCAGTTTCAGGCGAACCACTGTAGGGTTGATGACCCTCTCCACCACAAATGGCCCGATGTATCTTGGGGAAAGCTTCCTGGAATCCGTTCGTAACGGGAGATCCCTGGTAGTAGCGAGCCATACCCTGTCCCCCACAGAGTAGGTCGGAGCCGGAGTGCGTTGCCGGTTGGTCTGTCGTTGATACTGCCCGGAAGCTCGCCTAACCATTGGTTTGCAGGTGAAAACCCGAGGACAGGCTTACGGTGGCACCAATCGCCGAGCAGAAAGCCCTCCACACAGCCGACACGAACTGTGGGCCCCGATCCGAAACGAGGTCGCAAGGCAGACCATGGCCTCGGAACACCTCCCTCACCATCAGATCAGCTGTCTCCTTGGCGGATGGTAACTTTGGTAAGGGCAGAAAATGGGCAAATTTACTAAACCGATCCACCACCGTAAGAATGACCGTGTTAACTTCTGAATCCGGCAACCCGGTCACAAAATCCAGCCCCAGATGAGACCAAGGCCGACGAGGTATGGGAAGTGGTCATAGTAACCCCACACTCGGACGGGTGGAACTCTTGTTCTGTGCGCACACAGGGCATGCGGAAACGTACGTCTGTGTGTCAGTCCCGATTGATGGCCACCAAAACCGTCTTCGAAGGAACGCAATGGTACGAGCGACTCCGGGGTGACATGTGAGATTTGAAGCGTGGGCCCACTCCAACACCCTAGACCTGGTACTCTCCGGTACGAACAGACGTCCTGGTGGCCCATTACCCGGGCCCGAATCCTCCTGTTGAGCGGCACGCACCTCCTCCTCCACCCGCCATAGCACAGCACGCACCACACAACCACTGGGAACAATAGTGTCCGGTGGTCCCTTGGGGCTCTCGTTCTTAGAAAAAACTCGTGAAAGGGCATCAGGTTTGACATTTCGTGAGCCAGGTCTGTAAGTCAATGAGAAATTAAAACGACCAAAAAATAATGCCCACCTGGCCTGACGTGAGTTGAGGCGTTTAGCCGATTGCACATACTCCAAGTTCTTGTGGTCGGTCCAAACCACAAACGGTAGTTCGGTCCCCTCCAACCAATGCCGCCACTCCTCCAGGGCGACTTTCACGGCCAGTAACTCCCGATTCCCCACATCATAATTTTGTTCTGCGGGAGATAAACGACGGGACAGAAAGGCACATGGGTGAAGTTTACCGTCCTCAGCAGTGCGTTGAGAGAGAACCGCTCCTATGCCCATATCTGATGCGTCCACTTCAACCACAAACTGTCTTGCTGGATCAGGCTGGCACAGGATAGGAGCGGAAGTGAACCGCCCCTTGAGCTCCAGGAAGGCCCGCTCAGCCTCCGATGTCCAGACGAATAGCCTAGCAAGGGAAGTGAGAGCGGTTAACGGGGCCGCCAGGCGACTGTAGTTATGTACGAAGCGTCTGTAGAAATTGACAAACCCCAAAAACCCTTGAAGTTGCTTCCTGGTCTCTGGCTGTGGCCACTCCAGAACCGCCTTGACCTTGGCTTGGTCCATCTTCACCTGTCCCTCGGAAATTATGTAACCCAAGAAGGACACCGTGTCTGTGTGAAACTCACACTTCTCTGCTTTGACAAACAGACAGTTCTCCAGCAGCCTCTGTAGAACCTGTCTCACATGCTGCTGGTGCTCAGAAGGATCCCTGGAAAAAAACAAAATATCATCGATATATACGAACACGAATCTCCCAATCATGTCTCTAAGGACGTCATTGACGAGACATTGGAACACTGCTGGAGCATTAGTGAGCCCAAACAGCATCACCAGATACTCAAAATGCCCCAACGGAGTGTTAAAACCGGTCAACTACTCGTCCCCCTCACAAATTCTCACCAGGTGATAGGCGTTACGCAGGTCTAGTTTGGTGAAAATCGAGGCTCCCTGCAGGGAATCAAACGCAGAGTTCATCAACGGCAGAGGGTACTTATTCTTGATAGTGATATTGTTTAGCCCCCGGTAATCGATACAGGGTCTCAAGGTCCCATCCTTTTTACCCACAAAAAAGAACCCGGCTCCTAAGGGCGATGAAGATGGGCGAATGAGACCAGCCGCCAGCGAGTCCTGGATGTACTTCTCCAGAGCCTCCCGTTCGGGTTTGGATATGCTGTATAATCTCCCCTTCGGGAATGTGACTCCCGGTAACAAGTCTATAGCACAATCAGAAGGCCGATGGGGAGGAAGAGAGAGCGCTCGCTGCTTGTTAAATACCTCACCCAGATCACGATACTCCTGTGGTACCAGGGAGAGGTCAGGAGCGGTCAGTTGCTCGGTCCTCACCTGAGCTGGTTGAGGGATGGCCGACCGAAGACAATTGGCCAGGCAGAAAGGGCTTCAATTGGCGATCCGGTCTGTGGTCCAGTCAATTGTGGGATTGTGCTTCTTGAGCCATGTGTGTCCTAACACGATAGGAATCTGTGGGGAACTCAGAACGAAAAAACTGATTGTCTCAGAGTGGTTACCAGAAATTAGCATTCTCACAGGTTCCGTCCGAGAAGTGATTCGGGCGAGAAGTCTGCCATCTAAGGTGTTCGCTTCAATAGCTCCCTCCAGCGGTATAGTAGAGAGCCCCAACGGTTGAACCAGAACAGCGTCTATAAAACTGTCATCTGCTCCGGAGTCAATTAACACCTGTAGACTGATAGATTGCCCATTAACAGTTAGTGTGGCATGAATTGGCTTACGTGATCTGGATGTGGAGGGCCCCAAAGTCTGACTCGCTAGAGTCCTCCCCTCTAGCTCTCTCCTCTCTCCGCCAATTCTCCGGCAAAGGAAGAGATTCCTCCCGGCTCGGAACCTGCCACCGGTTTCTCGAGGGTCTCGTATTTGAGCTCCGTCCCTTCTCTCTCCTGCGCTCCCGAACCCTGTTGTCTACACGGATGGCCAGGTTAATACTCTCCTCGAGGTTAGTAGGCTCAGGATAGGAGATTAGCTCATCCTTTAGTTCCTCATTTAAACCATTATAGAACCCGGCTAGTAGTGACTCCCCGTTCCAACCACTCTCTACGGCCAAAATCCTAAACTCTACTGCATACTCTGCAACACTACGCCTTCTCTGGCGCAGAGAGAACAGTCTCTTAGACGCGTCCTTCCCACGGACAGGATGATCAAAAACCCTCCTAAGCTCCATGGTAAAAATACCATAATCCTGTGTAATTGGTTGGTGTTGCTGTCCAGACTGTTCCCGTACGGCAGACGCCCATTCTAATGCCTCACCTCGGAGAAGTCCCATGACATAAGCAATCTTAGATTGGTCTGTGGAGTATGTACGAGGCTGCTGGTCAAACACCAAATTACATTGTACAAGAAACGAACGACAGTGCCCCATGCTCCCGTCATACCTTTCGGGCGGCGGCCGACCCGGGTACGGCGACTATGGGTGCCGAGGGTGGTAATGATGGGGCCGCATTTAGCTGGGTCTGGATGGCCGCTAAACCGGTGGTGAGTGATTGCAGAGTGGTCATTACCTCCTGTAAGGTCGACCTGTGTTGTCCAAGAGTTGCTCCCTGTTGAGCGATGGCTTGACGAACCGGGTCCCGTTCTGCTGGGTTCATTTTCAGGCCGGATCGTACTGTCCGAACTCAGGCGAGGGTGAACCCAAAAGCAGACCGGAATCAGATGAATGGTTTGAACAGAGCGATTTATTGAACAGTTCCAGTAAAGGTGGTAAGTGGTAATAAGTGAGTGCAGTGATGGGCCCGTGATTCTCCTGAAGTGTGAAGTCCTCCAAAGTGCCGTGAAGATCCAGTGATCCCGGTGACAAGTGCTCGTGGTAACAGGTATCGATGTGACTTAAGGATCCGGCAGGAAATGAACATCTGGTTGAGTCTTAAATCCCCTCCGTGATGACGTGATCAGATGCAGGTGTGGCCGAGTGGATCTCCCCAAACAGGTGTGCCGAGTTGGCTCATCAGGGTGCCTGCAGCACTAGCTCACAACCACCAGAGGTAGACAAACAAACATATACTCCCAGTAACCCCCAACCCCAGGTCCTCCAGACAGGATCATGACCCCGGGTCTTCTCTGGGTCTGCCATGACCTGCCCGCTCCCCAGAATGAACCCTAGAAAGGTCACAGAGGAAAGATGAACGTCACATTTCTCGCCCTTCACATGTAGCTTGTTCTCAAGAAGTCGCTGTAACACCTGACGGACATGGGACAAGTGCTCTGATTCAGACCTAGAGAAAATCTGAATGTCGTCCAAATAGACGAAGAAAAATCTCCCCAGAAAGTCCCGCAAAACGTCATTAACCACGACTTGGAACACCGCAGGGGCGTTGGTGAGACCGAATGGCATGACCTGGTATTCGAAATGGCCAAGGGGGGTGTTTAAAGCGGTCTTCCATTCCTCGCCTTTATAACCAAGTGTTACACGTTCCGGGGGTCAAGCTTGGAAAAACATTGTAGAGCCATGGAGAGAATCAAAATCTGAATTTGAGATAGGTAAGGGGTGTGTGTTCTTGACGGTGATGTGGTTTAGCCCTCGTTAATCAATACGTGGCCGTTAAGTGTTATCTTTCCTAGCGACCAAGAAAAAACCTGCACCTAGCGGAGATGATAATGCCCGAATGTGACCTGCCTCCAAGGATTCCCTGATATGTTTCTCCATCGCATCTCTCTCTGGGCCGGAGAGGTTGTATAATCTGCTGTTGGGAAGAGCAGCTCCAGGATAGAGATCAATAGAGCAATCATAGGGACGATGAGGTGGTAGGGTCATGGCCCGGGTCTCGATAAATACCTCTTTGGAGATCATGATAAACATCTGCGATGCCGGACAGGTCTGGGGACTCGGTCACCCCGGACAACGTAGACCCCAGACCAGGTGGAACGGCCGCTCTCAGGCAGGTGTCGTGACAATTGGGGCTCCGGCTGGGAATTCTCCCGTGGGTCCAATCAACATGTGGATTATGGAGGCTCAGCCAGAGGTGTCCTAATACAATGGACGCTTTAGGTGGGATGAAAAATGATTATCTCGGCAGGATTTCCCTCGAAGCAGAGGGTCAGAAGAACCTTTCGATGCGTGACACGGGCTAACAGCCGGCCATCCAGAGAGTTGGCCATCAGAGGCTGGTCTAGTGCCACGGCCGGAAAGCCACACTGACGGGCCAGTTGATGACATGGTGTGGTAAGAGGGAAGGCATTTCTTACAAAAAAAGAACACCCAAGTCCGTAATATATATATTTATATAACATTATATTAAATAATTTAAAACTAAATTTGTAGGCCTTCATTCAGTTTAACCCCTCTGCTAAAAAGCATGGGATGAGTTGGACGAGAATGATGATACCTTGATGGAGAACTTTCCGAACAGACTTACAGCTAAAATCTAATCAAACAGTGCTTTCAAAAGTCATATATTGATTAGTGTGCCCACATATGCAACAAAGGCATTGTCTGTAAACACTTGACAAAACTTTGTAAAATCGTAAAGAAAGATGAAAACAATTCTGACGTGATTTGTTTTCAGTATTTTTAAGTCAACAAAATCTGCATATTTAACAATTGTATGTAGACTTCTGACATCCACCGTAAGTACAGTATATGCCTTCATGAATTGGATCCTCCAATATGTTTTTCATGTTGATATTCATATGAATATTTAAAATTTTTTGCCTTCTCATTATAGGTTAGACATTTGTCAAGCTCCCCAGTCTCCTGTTTGTCTTTAAAATCCTCCTCACTTATCTTTCATTTTTAGTTTTGTGTTCCGGCTTAAATAAAACACAAATGAGTATCTATGGATTTTGCAATAAAAAATAAAAAATAGGAAAGTGTTTGCACAGTATTACTATATGATATTCAAATCTCTGTTGTACAGGATCCCTGAAACACCCATGTTTAGTATAGACTTTAGTGTAGACTTTAGTATAGACTTTAGTATAGACTTTAGTATAGACTTTAGTGTAGACTTTAGTGTAGACTTTAGTGTAGACTTTAGTATAGACTTTAGTATAGACTTTAGTATAGACTTTAGTGTAGACTTTAGTATAGACTTTAGTGTAGACTTTAGTGTAGACTTTAGTATAGACTATTGTTTGGAAGTCTTGATGTTGCAGAAATCCAACATTAAGGCCTCTTTGTGCGTTCTACACACCTGCATTCTGCTGTACACATATAAATAATACTTAAACAATTGTAGGCCTAAAGCAAATTTGTCCTAAACTGTACATCCAAACTATCTTACAATGGCACAGTAAGAGACATGTAAAACTTCTAACATGTGCCTTGAATGACAGCATAGAAATGAGCCATAAAATCTCCAATGATCCTTGAGGGCATTTTGTGTGATATGCTGTCATTTGTTTGTGTGTGTGTGTGTGTGCGTGGAAGACAGAAAGTATGAGAGAGATACTGAGAGAAAATGACCTTTCTGCTCCAACGCAGAAAGAGTTTCGGAGATAAATTGTTTCAAACCAACCCTCAACACTCAAGTGCCCAGAGACTGCAATGCCCTCCAAGGTTAAAGCGGACATTGGGAGGTAATTAAGATAAAGCTAATATAATTCAGTTATAGTTTAATAAGCCACGGTTTAATTGAAATTACTAAGACAGACTTTGTCTCCAAGTAATGCTTCAAATAAAACAGAAAAAAACCCTTAATTGATTTTCACTTTCTTAGAGTTCTACGAAAAAGGATCAGTTTGTGCTCACCACCGCATGAACACACGCGCGCACACGCACACACACACACAGTCCTAATATAACGCGTGTGTGTTTATTGCACAAACAATGCTGAATCCATATGTTTGCGAGGGAACCCTGTGGGGATTAATCTCTCCCTCCGGGTTGCCAGGATCACACCTGGAAGCAAACACGTTGACCTGACCAGCACACCAAGTTCTGGTCACAACAGAAATAGCTGACCGAGCTCAGGTGACCCGGTATTTCTGCAGTTAATTTTCTCGGCAGTCGTGTTGACTTTCTGTAAGACCTCAGTCAACAGACATGATGGTCTCTCTCTCAGAATATGATAGACAAATAAAACAAACGTAGTGGAAGTGTCCCCGGCGAAACGTTCCTTGCCTGAGCCACCTACGTGTGCGGTGCCCTGGGAATCTCATGACATGGCTTGATCAAGAATGAAGAAGACAGAGGGAGAGCACTAAGCTGCTTTCCCAAGCTTCCACCCTTGATGTTGAAAGGAAGCGCTCAGTAGAGACGAGCATCGCACAGGCCAGGAAGTACAAGCAGAGACATATTACCGTCTCACAAGCAGATGGCGTGTTGATTTCCCCTGCACTGCTGTCTCTTTCATCATCTTGCAATTAGTTGTGGGATGTCCTGCCTTAAATTTCAAGACAATAGCTCCTGTCATTTACTTTAATAACGAACAACATTGCAGCTCTGCTGCGTTTAGTGTGTAGTAACTGCAGCAATATTTTAATATTTATATTAGCTTTATATAGAAATTAATCAACAACTTTTGACTGGATCAGAATTGCCTGTCATTGTCATGTCATTAGTTCAATATCACATTTCAATGCAGTAGATAAGTATAGATCGCAAACTTGCCAGGCAAACGATCATTTGATAGAACATAATGCAAAAGAATTTGACCACGAAAGACCAGCCCACTAAAGACAAGCAATGGCAATACTTTTTTTCCTTCTTTTGATAGCCAAATCAAGCAAGCAACTTAGCAAAGTCATCATAGCTTCAATCAAAGATCCATTCTTTATTAGGAATGAGAACACCATCCGAATCACCTAGTAAAAATAAACAGGCCTTAAATCTTCTGTTGCCCGGTGTGCCACCAATACCATAAGTAGAACGCTCACGGTAAATAGATCTAACGACAGTAGATGTTCCCATGTACAACGGCAGTTAACTAACAACGCCCCATGGTATCAATACGCCATGGCAAGCATTCAAACATGATGAATATGGCAGAAAGCCGAGAAGCAGACGGCCAATCCCAACTATCACTCCCAAGGACTAGCCTCAGATGAAAGAATATTTCTGCCTACCTTTCACTGCAGGAGACATCCAGGATCTTTGTTGAGTACAGCTTTAATGTCATTGCAGTCCAAAGTGTCGGCCAGCTCACTTTGAAATGACAGACGGGCCAGGTAATTTCGGTGGCCACTAAGCATTCCAGCCCTGTTCCGTCTTTTCATCCGATTTACCGTAGAAAACATATTTTCCACGCTGCAGCTTGTTACAGACATTTGGGGTTCCAAGGATTTGATTTATGTTTGGGAAAAATGTGACTACAGGACAGGAGTCAGGCGTCTCAATAAGTGATGGAAGACTTCTCTTTTCTCTTCAGCTTCTGTATAAACACCTTATATTCTCCATTCCCAATAGATATTACAAGGTGGGCACTGGTTGAACTTATGGGTGCTGTCTCACGAAAGTGGTAGGATCTTGGCACGCAGCTACCAGCAGGTGCATAAGTCAATATGTGTTCTGCTGTGTCGAGTTACATTATCCGTCTTTCGAGGATTTCTTTCCATAATGCGTTAAGTTCTGAATTGTTCCTTAAATGTGTTGCCTTGTGTGGATTTGACACAAGCACTGTATAATCTAGTTGCCAATGTTCTGTTTCTGTAGACATTTGCATAACATACTTGAATGACATTTTTTACATTCTAACTTCTGTAAGTTGTCTTATTTACTCAAGGTCCATATATGTGCAACTCAATTTTCTTTTAACTTTCCTTAAGGCAGGGAGGTTTGCTTCAGATTGACTTGAACTCCACGTTTGTCCCCGGACATTACCCATGCTGCATCAGAACTAAACCCAATGCAAGGTCAAGCTCTTGTGTCTCGAGACCGGTGAAATCTTCATTGGAATAGCAATTGCAGTCAGGTCCCCTGTCTCTCCAAAACCCACAGTCACTCCTACTCTTGAATTCTGTAGGGTTAGTTAACGACTTGTTTCAAATACGGTATGTTTATTTGTAATTGGTCACTTTATCGCCATCAGGTACTGCGACTTAGCGCAAAATGTTTGTCACTCAAAGAACAGGATGGAATTACTGAGATGTTAATATTGCTTAATAAGATTTTCTAATTTTCAAAGTTTCTAAGAGTTGCAGGAAATCTCATTCAATATACTGTATTGTTTTGTGTATGTAAACTTCACATTTGTATAAACATTTATGGTATTAGCTTGGTTTTATATGTATCATTCGTATTATTTGCATATTGACATTTGCTTAGTTTAGCCAACATTTCCGTGACAGTTTTACCAATGACAGAAACACCTGATAGAGGCATGGTGCAGAACAGGCTGTGAATGGCTTTCCAGTGCCGGCATGCAATTACTCTCAATGCCACCCATGTCGACAGTATGCCCTTTAAACCCTGAAGTAAATCACAATGCAAACTATCATTACGGCCGAAAAGCAAATGGTTTGCAACATGTGCAATAATAATCATCAAATGTGTCAGGTCGTATCTCATTTTGGGGCAAAATTAATTTCTATTTTTCCTCAGTTTAGATGTTCACCGCTGTATTATACAGTTTATATAATGCGGCGTTGCGTGGCAAACCCACGGAGTGGTCAGCGTGGCGACTACTTACTTATTCATGTTTCGAAATAACTCACTGAAGACGTTGAGAGACAGAGAGGAAGAAAGCAATAGCAGGGGAGAGACAATGGTAGAGTGTACGTTCCCATTTTGCTTTCCTCCTCTGTCCCAAGAGTGCACGGTTGTCTATGTAGACAGTCAGCCCAGTTTCCGTGCATTTAAAGTGTACATGGAGTCCAGACCCAGTGTGTATCACACGGGCGGTAAACTGCAGACAACCGTTTGAACAGACCTGAACACGATGCTTGTTACCGTCTGTTGGAGGCAATTTCAATTGATTAAATATTTACTTTATGCTAAACGACGACACCCGGTGGACAACTAAGAAATGTTCCTGCAGTGGAAATCTCACCAGGCACCTATTAATGAGGGACAGGTGTGCTGGGCCAAACGAGAGGCAGAAGGACAATGTTTGTCAACCGTGGCAGGTCGGTCGTGTGAAACATTTAGTTAGTTAGTTAGATATAGAAACGTCTTGAAATTACAAAGCCAATTTTTATTTTGAACTTTGCTTTTTGGAAATAACCGTTTTCGGTTTGACCACACATATCACACACCATTAATCCATGACAAAAGGAACCCCCAGAAGTCAAGACACAATACAACAAACGTAAGTAGGTTTTAATTAGATCACGTTTTATAGACAGGGCCGACGCACGCGTTGACATCTTTATGCCGCTCAAGAGTTGGCCTATTGAAAGTATAGGAAAAGGCCAGTACACCGTCATTAAAGCGTGCTTATTATTGTCTTCCTGTCAGAAAGTTCTGTGTTCTAAACTTCCTGGTTATGCAATATAGCAACACGCTAATGCTGCCTAACGTATTGACGCATTGTCTGTCTGGATACGTTCACCTGCACATGCAACATACAATGTTCAATGAATAATTAAAGTACATTCAACGACGGTAAAATACAATTTCACGCACTAAAATACATTTCACAGGATCTGGAACGCAGGTTCAAAGGATTCTCAGAATACCCGCAGGCTCAATCTGAAGGCTACATTTTACGTCTCCTTCCGGGGGCTGTCTGTCTGTCGCCTGCTCGACCCGCGTGCAAGAAGCCTGGCAGACGTTCCGGAAGATACCACGAAAGAATATTTATAAGTCCCTGTCATTTCGCAAATATCATTGGATAAGTGGGTTCGCTGTATTTTTTCCGAATATCTTCCGAACAGCCTGTCCGACATACTGTTCGTTCAATAGGGCTAGCCGCTTTAGCGCTCACGTACTGTGGCAAGGGGAACATGTAGGTCTGTCCTTGAGAAAGACGGTTAACTCTAAAAGCATCGCGGGGCACACTTCATGTCAGCTCCCATTTCCATCGGCTGGGTTTGTCAAATGCAATTGCAAAATCTCCCGTAGACTTTGTGCGCCACATGGCATGACCTGACCATAGTGGTACTGTATGCACTCTTCTATTGTTATGGTGGTCGATATAACACATGAATTGACAGGCGGACAATATTTCAGACTTTTGCATATGGCTGATCTAGAAAAACGTTGATTGAAAAAGATAGAGAGCACCGTCTGCATTACTTAGTTTTCCTTTTCTTTCCAAATTTAATGTGCCTAATGTTTTTAATGAACAAACACCACTTTACAATCCTTATCCATATGGCCTTTTGATTTTTTTTAACGTTTAAACAGCATATGGATTTTGTGTGGCATTTCTCCAGTCAGTCCAAGTCACCTTCTATGTGAACATAACACGCCATCCATGTTTATGGCGTTCGATGACGTTGAAAAATCCTTTTTAACCTTTTGGCTTGTACACAGACAGATAATGTATTTATCGAGCGAAGGTAAAATAATGTGCTTTGCCGTTGAGGAGCACCGTGGTGAAATGATAGCAGCAGATACACTGCTGCCCTTAATTTGCATTACATTGAATTATAGGACCTACAGTATATTCAATAACGTATATATAAAGAATTAAGTTATGTATCGCCAGTCATGCACAAAGCTGATTGTTCATTCCTAAAATCTGTACTTTCGTCTTTTGTAACTTGCCTCTTGGTTATTTTCAGTGCCTTGCAATATACCTGTGTGCTGCAAAACATGAATCTCTCATACTGGCATTTTTACAGAGCCAGACAGACAAACACACACCAAAACAACACTTCAAGTCGCTACCACAAACACACATTACATCCACCTTTTGACTTACAGTACCACAGAACGTTCGAAACGCCGAAAACATTATTTACATTTAGCTACAAAATGTTATCTTTATGTGCCGAACTTCCTTTTATCTCCTCTACCTGGATTGGATGTATTTTATTTTGTTTGCGTCGGTATAAATCAGCTCTGGATGTCCCACACGTTATTGTAACACACACCAGCGCTCTGAGAGATTACTGTCCCGGGGATAAAGAAGGCCAGCGGTCAGATTTCACCACGAATGCGACCCAGGTCTGAACGCAACACTTTTGTAACAGCGATCCATCTTGATAAACTATACGCCTATTTTGACCTTGGTACGGGTACATAGATAAGTCCAGGAAAGGCTACTGAGGAGTCAGGAAGAATAAACAGCCACCCCGTGGCCCTGCCTATTCATAAATCTATCACAATGAGAATGGAGTGACATCCATTATTTAGCCTGTCAGACAAGGCCACAGATACAAGACTAGATAGATACAAGAGAGAAACACTATCCAAATGACAAACTCATCTACATCAGCTGTTAACGAGTATGTGTTTTGGAGCCTTTCGGAGAGTAGTATTAGTTCAATGTTAAGAGTCAGACAAATAAAACTGAACAAAAAAAAGTGGTCGAACATGACATGCGCATGAAATGCACAATGGTAGCAAATTCCATTTTCACGGTTGAACGTTAAAGTCTAAAACACAGTTGAGACTAGGGATGTACGATGATATCAGCACGACATCGGTATCGGCCGATAAAATGCTATTTATATTTCTGCCGATGAACCTTGCCGATATGGTGGCGCACGTGACGACCGTGAACGTAGTATGAACGCCAGCAACTTAAACTTGCTAGTTGCTACATGTCGGCTGTGTGGAGGTACATAGAGATCTGTAAAACAGATAACAAACTTGCTATTAAGCATTGGTGCACTCCTCCACATACACAACACCTTCCTGTAGAGGATCCACAAGCTCACTGTTCCTCCCTTTTTACCAGTTAACTTCTCACACATCCTCTCCCTGTTTCTCACCATATCATTTGTTATCATAAAATACTTGAAGGGCTGTAATTGTATTCTTAATGACCAATTTTAAGGACAGTCTGCTAGACCACACTATAATCCGAAATTAGAAGATAATGTTAGATATTCCTCATCTTTTAAAACTATATTTACTGTATATGATGAATGCGATATATTTGGATTTTCAGAATTAAAGTGTTACCAGGTGCAATTAATAAAAAATGCTTATTGCAGCCGTTTCTAATTTACACATTTTTCATTTTTGAACCTCAGAACCGTCCATCGTCAATATTTTCTTACACATTACTTGTCTTTCCCCATTACTGCTCTTTACATTGAACACATTTTACTTAAATTTTACACGTTACCTATTCCTGCAGCCACCTGTTGTAGGTACAGCACCGCTAAATGCTAACACTTAACCACTTCATATTTGCTACTTTTCTTTTTTCAATGTAACATTTTCTTTATTATATTTTTTCATATCCTTGTAATACAATATTTTTTCACTATCTTGAGAACATTAAGCTAACCAACAATAAATAATATAGTCGAAGTATTCAGCATTTCGAAACTGTCTAACCTTGCTCAGATAGCAGAGGACTGCAACAAAAGTAGTGTGCGGAATTCAACCTGTGTAATCCTCCTTAAACAGTCAAACCTGCAGATCCTAGATCAGGTGTCTGTGTAAGCCTTAAGCTTTGCTTAAGTACACTCGGTAGGTGTGCTTGCTTTTGATTAAGGTCCTGAGGTTAGGAAAATGTCATTTACACCCCACAAGGTGGCTCGCTGGGTGCCGTGGCAACAATTAATTCTTCTTGTGCTTATGACAGTGACAAAATACCACCTGCTCAGAATAATAACTCCATCCCCATTTGGAATGGAAATATGCTCCCCCCTCATCTGTTAAGAAGAAAAATTACTCCACGTTGGCAATATACTTTTTTCGATCCCTTCCCCGTGGAGAGGAGTCTTTGAAAAATGGGGTTATGTGACTGAATCAATAAGTCTGTGGGAAGACTTGGTTTCCCAGCGTAGTGAGCGTGTGCTGCTTTCCTCCGCGCGGCTTTACAGTGAAGATGAGGCAATCTGCTGATTTGTGACATAAATGTGTCTGGTAATCAATGGAAATGTTTGATCCTCACCTCAAACCATGACTGGTGTTTATTAAGGTTCCCGTCAGATATATTCAGTTTGAACCAAGAATAGGGAAAATGGTGCCCTAAAATGGCCAAAATCACCCAGTACATCATGATTTATGCAAATACAGAGACAGTGAGAAGAAGAGACAGGGGTCAATAAATAATGTTTCATATAAAGCATGAATGTATAGAAATACACTGATGACCACCACAAACAGGAAGAATGAATCATGTTAATCAGCTACGAAGGCGCGTGTCAACGTCTGGATTACACGGTTAGCCAGAAATCGTTTGTTGTCGTCAACGTGTTCAATGCTGCGGTAAATACCTGAGCGACCTTGGCAAGGCCAAATTGTTACTTCTAGACAACTGGGTCAAAGTATCTTTGAAACGGCACAGCTTGTGGGGTGCTCACATTCAAACGTGGTCCAAGGAGGGACGAGCCATAAAATGGCGAAAGGGTTTTGGATGCTCAAGGATCGTTTATGTACGAGGGCAACAATGGCTCATATCCCGGTCATAAAGCGACAGGTGCTCATCATTTTTTGGCTCATCAGTGCATTCAATATTAAAATGAAAAATCCCACAGGGAATAAAATATTTTAATAGTATTTGTGATTTGAGGCACACTGCATTCTATCAGTGATGGCTTCTGACTGGAATTTCAAAACAGCGTAGCCTGGCAATTATATTTGATCTCCGTTGCTCAGATGCCGCTACTGTCAGTATTTACTCACCCGAAAGACATCGTGCAGTCCTGACTTCATGCTGACAACGCAGCGCATAAAGTCAATGTAAAAGCAGAAAAATAAAATAGAGGAAGACAACAGTTTGTGAGAATACAGGAGTAAATATAATACACATGTAGTCATTTTAAAAATTGCAATAATGAAGGCATTGTTAACAAATTACAAAGTCATCATGGTGTAATGGACCTCAATGGGAGATGGAGTGGAGTCAAGGGCAGAGCGAAGTATTTATTAATGTTCCAAACAATGATCCAACATAGTCGTGTGGCAGGGAGAGATCTATAAACCAGCACTCCAAAACACAAGGAGACAGTACCAGGCAATATCAGAACTGTGGTCGTGTGGCAGGCAGAGATCTATAAACCAGCACCCCAAAACACAAGGAGACAGTACCAGGCAATATCAGAACTGTGGTCGTGTGGCAGGCAGAGATCTATAAACATGTAGATCAAAAACCAAGACTGAAGTACAGGGATAGAATGCTTGAGTACAGTAACTGGACAAGCAAACGGTCAAAACCAGGATAACAATGAGTAATGCAAAGGGCTAAAGACCAAGGTCTTAGTATGATGATAACAGCAATAGAACACAAAGAACACTGTTACGGTGTATGACTAAGGGTGGTGGTAGCAGGTGTTACGGTGTATGACTAAGGGTGGTGGTAGCAGGTGTTACGGTGTATGACTAACGGTGGTGGTAGCAGGTGTTACGGTGTATGACTAACGGTAGGGGTAGCAGGTGTTACGGTGTATGACTAACGGTGGTGGTGGCAGGTGTTACGGTGTATGACTAACGGTGGTGGTGGCAGGTGTTACGGTGTATGACTAACGGTGGTAGTAGCAGGTGTTACGGTGTATGACTAACGGTGGTGGTAGCAGGTGTTACGGTGTATGACTAACGGTGGTGGTAGCAGGTGTTACGGTGTATGACTAACTGTAGGGGTAGCAGGTGTTACGTTGTATGACTAATGATGTAGGTAGCAGGTGTTACGGTGTATGACTAACAGTGGTGGTAGCAGGTGTTACGGTGTATGACACTAACGGTGGTGGCAGCAGGTGTTACGGTGTATGACTAACGATGGTGGTAGCAGGTGTTGCGGTGTATGACTAACGGTAGGGGTAGCAGGTGTTACGGTGTATGACTAACGGTGGTGGTAGCAGGTGTTACGGTGTATGACTAACGGTGGTGGCAGCAGGTGTTACGGTGTATGACTAACGTGGTGGTAGCAGGTGTTACGGTGTATGACTAACGGTAGGGGTAGCAGGTGTTACGGTGTATGACTAACGGTGGGGGTAGCAGGTGTTACGGTGTATGACTAACGGCGGTTCTGAATTCAACAACCATCTCCTTGGCATATGAGGCGTTGAGGAAGAGCTTGTTGTCCCGGCACATCGATGCTCGTCTGCTTACCTCCTATTTGTAAGCCTAGTGATCGTTATCACAGCCCTGTAATGATCAGCCGTGCAACCTCGATGATGTAGTTGTAGCTACGCAGCCACACAGTCACGGGAAAAGAAAGGAAATCAGAGGGCCGGAGTAGGTGTCTTTGTCAGTCCTCACAGCCTTAGGTCTGCCTTTCAAAAAGTCGATTAATCAATTGCACAGCGTGGTTTCCAGAACCATTGCTCTAAGGTTTTTTTTTACGTTGACAGCGCCGAACACTGTTTCATTTCACAATATTTACATAAAATGTAAGTGCCATTTTCAATTCACACCTACAACGAGTTGCTGCGGTGTCAGGAGAATCACATGGTTTTGTAGCGTGCAGACGGTGTGTAGACTCACTGACACAGTTCACCTGGCTTCTAACATTGCAATCTTCATAGAACACTACTGTAGATGGTGATAATTATGGAGGTAGATGGGGATAAGTATAATTATTTTGGTGGCAATGTGAGATGTTAAGTACAGCTGGTTAACAATGGTGAATTTTCCTTTTAACCAACTGGAACCGCTCTCATACATTGAGTCATAACTACAAATGATAAATAATCTATTGAAATGTAGATATTTGGAACAAAATGAATTACACATTCTGTTCGATATGTCAGCATTGACCGAAGTGCCCAATATTCTAATGACACCTGTGTCTTTGAACAAGCAGTTTGTGGTTTGTTTATCTGTGTGCACCAAAATGTCCACCAGAGGACTGGGCTTTTAGCAGTGGATTCATGACTCTCTAACAACATTAACTCATCTCACTCCCACAATATTCCTGTGGGCCTGAGACATTACAGGGACTGGCGGGGGTCAGGGACGGGTTAGTACAATGAAAAGTGGATATTGAGGTAGGCTACTAGAGATGCTGCCGTAAGAGTGTTTTATATACATTGATGAGCCAAAACATCATGACCATATAATATGCTGTTGGTCCTCCCCGCACCAACCCGTCAAGACACAGACTCCACAAGACTCATGGAGGTGTCCTGTGGTATCTGGCACCAAGAAATGATGCGTAATATGAAGGTGTACTGTGGTATCTGGCACCAAGACATTATGTCTAATATGAAAGTGTCCTGTGGTATCTGGCACCAAGAAATTATGCGTAATATGAAGGTGTACTGTGGTATCTGGCACCAAGACATTATGTCTAATATGAAAGTGTCCTGTGGTATCTGGCACAAAGACATTATGCATAATATGAAGGTGTACTGTGGTATCTGGCACCAAGACATTATGTCTAATATGAAAGTGTCCTGTGGTATCTGGCACCAAGACATTATGTCTAATATGAAAGTGTCCTGTGGTATCTGGTACCAAGACATTATGTCTAATATGAAAGTGTCCTGTGGTATCTGGCACAAAGACATTATGTCTAATATGAAAGTGTCCTGTGGTATCTGGTACTAAGACATTATGTCTAATATGAAATTGTCCTGTGGTATCTGGCACCAAAACATTATGTCTAATATGAAAGTGTCCTGTGGTATCTGGCACAAAGACATTATGTCTAATATGAAAGTGTCCTGTGGTATCTGGTACTAAGACATTATGTCTAATATGAAATTGTCCTGTGGTATCTGGCACCAAAACATTATGTCTAATATGAAGGTGTCCTGTGGTATCTGACACCAAGACATTGGCGGCAGATCCTTTGTGTCCTGTAAGTTGTGAGGAGGAATGGCAGTGGATCGAATGCTCGATAGGAGTGAGATCTGGTGAATGTGGAGGCCAGGGTAACACCGTGCACTCTTGTTCCTAAAACCAGAGTGGCCTGGGATTCCCAGCAGAACAGAGCCCACAGCAAAACAGTCCTTTCACCGCCTTGTTGTTTTACAAACCCAAATCCAATCCACCTAGTCCCTCACCAGTGCAGTTGCTAGATGATTCATGTAATTCGCTTCATCTCTGATTTATGCACGTGGAGTGTATGTTAAAGGGAACCAGTAGTTCGTTCACCGATATGTGACAAAATATTTTGCTTAACAGAAAAATCTACGAATGACCAATAATGCAAAAACGCACTGTGCAAATGTTCCCTTTAACACACAGTTACATAATGATACTCCAGGCTTTTCTTTTGTTTCTTCATGTACAACGTTAACCTTGTCTCAGGTAATTTCAGATATTTCTACCAGCCACCAACACTAGGAACTAGGAAATAACAGAGGTCACTATTTGTCCCGATATTTTCATCGGTGAAACCTTGGAAAAATGGTGCCCAGGCCAGGATATGTTGCCAAACAGAAATATATACTCTCCGTTGAGGGTTGAACAACTCTCAGTTCCTTTTGTCGAACGGTGGGATAAACACGTTTTTTCTTTCTTTCACCATTGGCTCACTGACATTACTGTAGAATCACAAGTGATATTCTGCATTCAGTGAGCACGTGCAACCTTTCATTCGTTACGCCTAGGAATACAAATGTGAAATTTGAGAAAATAAATCACACCACATAAATAGTCTAATAATCTAATATTGCACGAAAATACCATGAGTAGCAGATGAAATCAGCAGGCCACATCCCCTGGCAGACATTACTCCCCAGCTAGGATCTAATCTTTCTGTCTGTGCACCCGTCCTCCAGTTCTTTTATATATAATGTGATAGGATCTGGAATGCAGTTCCTGATTAACCTCCTGCGGATATATTTGCACATTTGCACGCGTCTGACAAGCAGGCAGAAATGATCCACTTGATAAAACGTAGAGCCTGATCTAAATAGGGGTCTTAAGTTTGCCTTCACGCAGCCGTTGAGTTCCGGCGACGAGTGATGGAGACGTATTTTTTTACTTCCTGCATCATTTTAGACACAGTCCTCTAACAATCTCTTCCAAGGCAGCCCAGAAAAGTAAACAGTGTCTTTTTTGCGCGTTAGTTTAGCATGTGTTAATTTACTCTGTGCCAGTCGAACTGTGTTGCAGTCCAATATCCTCTCACGTAACATGAGACAAGACATGGAAAACCAGCACTGACCAGCATCTAAAATCTATTTAGTTAAAAACCACATGTGATCAAAAACATTTCCCTACCCATCTCCTATTAGCCTTATTTCCTATTTAAAGCATCTACAGATAAGTTCAATTAGGCTCAACCCTGGTTGTACTGAACATTTAAGATGTGGCATCTACCACCTAATCAGTAGGAATCCTTTCTGGCTGCAGGTAGAATACATCTCTTCCTCCCAGCTCCCAGCTCCATGTCCCTGAGCCTGTTATTCACGTGTCCCACCCCAGAGGCCTGGCTAACAGATTGCCAATAAGCCGGGTGGCAGGCCACTCCGACACATGTCCCCCCAGCCCCAGTAATGGCCTGCCCCTGGAGAAGAGCCCCGTACCTGTCACTGATCCCCCTACCCCGAGCACCTCTCTCCACCCCTCCATCCCGGCCTGTCTACCCTCTCCTTCCCTAAAACTCCACGACATTATACAGCACGCTCTCTCGGTTCCTCTTGATCTCACTTCACCTCACCATTTCTGCCTTGCTTCACCTGCGTGTCGCTATGTGCCTTTTCTTCTCCCTCTACCCAACCTTGTCGCTTCCTTATTTGCCACTTCACTTTTATTCACTGAGTGTATTCACGGGTTGAGGATGTAGGACCTTGACAATGATTTGCGACGGCCACTTCACTCATCTGAGTTCCGGTGCGTAAGGCAGGAGAGGTTCTATGAAAGATTGTATTCAAAGAATAGGGCCCATTGCAACGTCCAGCGTATGTAGGTTTAGGGTTAGCAAGTTATATATTTTTTTTTTTTAAAGTTTGGGTCATAAATAGGGTTTTAATTAAGTTTGTGGCATTCTACCAATACATACAAATGTCATCATTCTCCTATGTATATATTGCTCCTAACATAGAGTCTCCATATCAAAGGAGATACAGTGGGAAACTAGGTTGTTTTAATTTGTCAAAAAATACATGATTTATGTACAATAACACATAATAACAGGGTCAAAATGTACAAGAAGTGTTGCGATCAGTGGAATTATAATTATGTTTTAAAGCCCAGAAGACGTACAGTGCATTCGGGAAATATTCACAACGCTTCACTTTTTCTACATTCTGTTACGTTACAGCCTTATTCCAAAATGGATTCAAATGTTTTCGTTTCTCAAAATTCTACACACAATATCCCATAATGCCTAAGTGAAAATTGTGTTCCATTTTTTTACTGGATTTGCAAAGATTTCATTGTGGGGAAAAAATGATGTAATACATTTTGCAATAAGGCTGTAACATAACAAAATGTAGGAAAAGTTAAGCGCTGTGAATACTTTCCGTCCGCACTGTATGCAGCATATTCTTGGGCTGAAATTCAAGAACAATTGTTGAGAGAGAAACAAACATGTAGGATCCTCAAACATATAGTTCACCTTGGAAAGCTACGCAGGCCAAGATAAATATTATTCTCCCTCGACGTTGGCATATTGGGCACTGCTTATCAGGGAGCGGGTAAGATAAGGATTCATTATGTGTGGAAGAATCAAATAAAGTGTTGGAGGTGATTCATAGTGAAGCGCAATACTACTACAATAATAACAGTCGGTGTGTCGTGTGCAGAGGAAGAAATGTATTCCATAAAAATCTGACGGGTTTTCACTCCATTGCAGGTAACCACCCACCCAAGTCTGACAATTACAACAGCAGAAAAGGTCAAATGTGCATTGAGTTTTAGGAGCAAATCGTGTGTGTGTGTGTGTGTGTGTGTGTGTGTGTGTGTGTGTGTGTGTGTGTGTGTGTGTGTGTGTGTGTGTGTGTGTGTGTGTGTGTGTGTGTGTGTGTGTGTGTGTGTGTGTGTGTGTGTGTGTGTGTGTGTGTGTGTGTGTGTGTGTGTGTGTGTGTGTGTGTGTGTGTGTGTGTGTGTGTGTGTGTGTGTGTGTGTGTGTGTGTGTGTGTGTGTGTGTGTGTGTGTGTGTGTGTGTGTGTGTGTGTGTGTGTGTGTGTGTGTGTGTGTGTGTGTGTGTGTGTGTGTGTGTGTGTGTGTGTGTGTGTGTGTGTGTGTGTGTGTGTGTGTGTGTGTGTGTGTGTGTGTCATATAGCACATACGTCTGTGTGTTTCAGTGTGCGTGCGTGCATGTTTGTGCCTACGTGCACATCAATAGCACAATCGATTTTATCCCTCTGACAAATTTATACGAATCAGTTTCCTCTGCTACAAGAACATTTGGGAGGAGAGTCGTTTTTCCTTCCAATAAACCTTAGATTACAAGCATTTCAATTAAATAAAATATGTTCTTTCGAGTAATTTACTTTTCACATGGCCAGCTAAGAAACAATAGCAATGACTGTAGGTTGCTCCTGAGCTGAGGACAAAATATGTTCTGCTGTAGAAATAAATAATTTTTTCAGCCTTGTACTGTCACCCTCTCAACAACAAACAATAAAATCAAATTGCTATTTTCTCTCCATTGCATGATACATCCCAGGTTCTGACAGCTACAACGGCAGAAAAGGCCAATCGGGCATTCAGCAGCAAATGCATTATGTCTTAAATTGTGTCATTCCGGGTTTTTGTGTTTGTCATGTACTGTATTCCATGTGGCTATGGGGACGAGTGTGTGCCCTGAATCTGATATATATACAAAGTTTAACGGTTCAGTACATGAATGCAGACGATTGTTTAGCGCACAACTGATATTATTCATGCAGTATTACGAATTAACCATATCTACATAGTTTACTGTATGTCCTGTACCATGATGTTTTTAATCTCACACCAGGTTGGATGTGATCGATGTACGACATCCCACATGGAGAACGGATAGGTCTAATGACATATAGAAAAGATAGGTCTAATGACAAATAGAACTGAGGAAACATGACCTTCATTAAACTGAAATGTGGGGAAAAGCTGAGATTTATTTGAAATGTATCTCGTGGCATTCCTACTTCACCTCTTCCAACGCCAACAATTCCACCGGTTATATACTGACATATATTTCAACATAAAATGTCAACAACATGTGGAAGTGTACATGAAACATATATTGGATGCATTAATAGACATAATCTAAGTTGCTTTTTCTGGGTTACATATCAACCACAGCATCATGTGATCTAGGTAATTCATATTTCATACCTTTGAAAAAAACGATTCTAAATGTACTCCGAATCAACTAAATGACTAAAGCATATCTGACTTCAGAGAACCCCGGTCAGACAAATGGTTTGGTGTCAAGGGCATGATTACATGCAGATCTATCAGTGTTACTTCTATTTTACGCTGCCGTTGCGGCGTGTTGGATGTTAACAAAACCTTCATGCGATTAAAGTCAATAAGCAAATCACCAACAGGCAGTTATGCGAATTACCCTGGGAGCGGCTTTTTTCACAAATGTTCACACAGTGAATTGTGTTTTCATTACATTTTTGGGGAATTGAAAACGTTCAACTGTCATCTGGAGATCTCTTGTGTTAATAAGAGATTATTGAACAAATGCAATGTTTTACATGTGCATTGACATTTTAGTCATTCAACGGACATATTCAGTGCTTCTATCATTTGCATGTGTTTGCTTTATCTGCTTCAAACCGGTTCCTGGTGAGCTAGTTGCTCTCTTCGTTTTTCATTCCAACCCCAGGTTTATGCAGCCGCATTTAGTTATCTAAATATTAGAATCAGGTGAGCTAATTTAGGGTTGGAGTGAAAACAACCGGGGCAATATGTCCCCAAGAATGTGCCATATATATATTAATGGTGTCACCCTGAAATATTCATCATATGTTTATTTTATTTACAAAAAGAAATGCTTAACAGAAAGTAGCAGTTCTCTGAAAGAATGGCCTTAGTTTTTTAATGCATTTTCAAAAATAAATGACAGCAGTGGACGATTTGTTCGCAAACAACAGTTCAATGCGATACAATAATTGCATCTGTCTAATAAATAAGCTCTTTTTTATTAAGTAGTTTCTAGAAAAAAACGTCAATATCCCTTTTGTTAGTAAAGTTAGTTGCTGAATGAATAAGAGTAAGTGTGAATAATGGTCTGAAATAGCAATCGGCAGCATCTTCTGCCTACCGCTGTTGATGAAGCCACAGCCATCGCTTTATATTTCAACACATCACAATGCTGTGCTCTGCTCGCCCCATTAGTTGAAAGTCTCTTTTTGTAAATTTAAATTAACTTGCAACGTGTAACTTAATCATTATTTAGGTGCACCAACTTTATTCTTGAGACATTACTTTTTGATCGCATTTGGCACCACAGCTCCCAGATCATTTTATTAATAATAGTTTGTAAATGTTTTAAACAAAATCGGGAGCTTCAGAGGCCCCCGGCATATTGCTAAGGGGCCAGTTTATCCCCACAGGCTGCATGTTGCAGGCCCCTGATATAGGTAGGTGTGGTCTACAGGGACGGACGGTGTTGATAAGTTATTTACTCAGGGCCGACAGGATTGTAATTTGAAGACAAACCACATTAAGTTTAGAAGCTTTCACCATTCTGTTTCTTCGCTCGGCCAACAAAAACATTTTTCTTCTGTCTTTCACCATTCTTTCACATGCGCAGCTTTCTTAAAATCCATCCCGTATAGCCGTATAAACCTTTCGTTCTGTAAATTTGGGTTCGTGTGTTCTTTCGTGATTCGTTCTCAGCTTATGACATGTTTCTATCAACTAGCAATTCTTGGATGATTGCATAAGTTATATTTCCTCGTACAAGTCGCCATACGATTGCATGAAACACAATATCACACTATGATGTCAATGCATATACAGTGTTAAGCTTCCACAGCGACTGCACGGTACTCAGCTAACACAGACTCTTGTCCTAAAGAGAGATTCACACGTTATTAACACCATAGACGGGGGAATGTGTTTTTGACTACCTATTCATTTGCATTTGTTGAACAGTTTGATCACAATAATACAGTTGAGATAGAATGGATCAGTTTGAAGATGATCTTCTTCGCGGTAGCTTACAGTTGATACATTCATCTTAAACCACACAGTCACAGTACAGTACCAGACAATGGGCACGGGTTCTGCTGTGCCCATAAAGGAAGTGGGCGGTTTGGACCACCCACTTCTTTTAAAATCGCCACTGGGATGCAGCCAATGAGACGACACCACCTCCCTCAGACCAGAGCCAGAGTTCCAAATCAATTATATGACGGATTGACAAGCCTCTCAAATTCTCACATTAATTTTTTTTGTTTGCAGACTACAGACGTAACAATTAATTAATGGCACTGGTCAGTGGCACTCAGATGTTTTCACTGAGTTTCTTCCATAACACATAACAATTTTAAAGACTTGAATAAATTGATCACCGATTTATTGTTCATGTTCTGGAGAGGTAAACTGAAAAAGGGGATCGCTGTGTCCTGATGGGTCACATAGCCAGCTCTGTCAAACTTCAACTCCAGCAGGCATGCAGTGTCGCCTGATCCGAAACCATAGCAACCAAACCTGCTACCAACTAGGTTAAGTGGATCTCATTCTGTGAAAGTAAATACAGAGGATGTGTGAGGTTCACATGCACCTCAGCCAAATACATTTAAACTCACTTATTCACCATCCCTGACATTTACTCCTAGTAAATATTCTTTCGAGTGTGAAATGTCAGAAAAATAGTAGAGACAATAAAGTATTTAAGCTTTATTTCTTTCATCAAATTCCCAGCGGACATAAGAAGTTCACGTACAATGAATTAGTATTTTATGAATTAGTACTTAGGTCAAACATTTTGGGTAGCCTATCACAAGCTTCACACAATACGTTGGGGGAATTTTGGACCATTCCGCAACACAGAACGGGTGTCACTATGTCAGGCCTCATTGCTCGCACACACTTTTTAAGTTCTGCCCACTACTTTTCAAAAGGACTTCTGCAACTTCACAACTTTGGAAGTATGCTTGGGGTCATTTTCTATTTGGAAGACTAATTTGAGACTAAGCTTTACTTCCTGACTGATGTCTTGAGATATTGCTTTAATATATTCATAGAACTTTCTTCCTCATGATTCCATCTATTTTGTGAAATGCATCAGTTCCTCCTGCAACAAAACATGCCCACAACATGATGCTGCCAATTCGTGCTTCACAGTTGGGAAGGTTTTGTTCAGCTTGCAAGCCCCCCAATTCTTCCTCCAAAAATAACAATGGACAGCCAGATTTTTGTTTATATTTACTTTTTGTCCAAAAAGTATCTTAGTCCCCGTGAGCATTTGCAAACTGTAGTCTGGTTTTTCTTGAAGTTTAGAAGCAGTGGCTTCTTCCTTGCTGAGCGGCATTTCAGGTTTCAATGATATCAGACTTTTTTTGTGGATGTACCGGTATAAACTTTTGTACCTGTTTCAACCACAGATACGTTCATCTCTCAGAAACAGAAATAAGGATTTTTTCTTCTCCCTGAGCCATATGACTACATGGTCCCATGTTGTTTATACTTGCACATAACCGTTTGCACGTATACACCTACCTTCAGACGTTTTAGAAAATGCTCCAGAGCATGAACTGGACTTGTGGTTTTCAATTCTTTTTCTGATTTCTTCGTCTGATTTTTCACGGAATCTATCAGAAGCTTCAGATTATATTCCGTCACCATGGCCTGAGCCTTTGAAGAAAAGAAAATTGACATCGGAGTCTGCATTGTGCACTGCGAATTACAATATATTGGACCTCTAATTGATTCTTTATGTGATTGAGAATACTTTTTATATTTAGTTTATTTGTTTTTCTTGACAGTAAATTATTTATATTACTGACATTTATACATTTTGTGTGTTTTTGATAGGTGTACCTAGTGACTACATATTTTGAGTGCTTGCTTTGGGTGAATTAAAACCTCCTGAGCAGCTGTCGGTACTTTGCCTGGCTTCATCCTTCCTACGCACTTCGCACAAACCGTGGCACTTGTTGAAAAGGACAAAAACATTGTGCTCCTTCCTTTGCAACCAAAACGTCCATCTCGTCTTCTATCATGCCATTAAAACCTTCTTAAATGTTGCGCGATGGCGCAAGATGTTGAATCAGCCAAAAAGCACTTAACCTAATGATTTAATCGCAAACCAGACATTCCGTAACCAACAACCTAGCGCCTCCCTGACCTGATTAAAGCTGAAGCTGGAAATGTTAAAGGAACCCTCCATTTATGAGCCATTATTATGGGACAACTCCCTGGAGATGGTGGAGTATTCTGTATGCTCAAGATCAGTGATAGATGTTTGATGTGAATGGTGGCATCTTAACTGACAGGCTCGTAGTAATGACTGAAACAGAATAAATGGTTTAAAACCATTCGTTAACTCTATTTCAAATGCTTTTGTCAGTCATCCTCCTCTTACTAGCCTTCTACAGTTCCTGCCGTGCCGAAGAAAGAGGTTTTGCTTGATCATTTTCCAGACATGACAACCACCTTTGGAGTGCTCTTTTGCCTATCAGTAATTAATGTATTCCTGCCTGTCTGTGAACAGTGTTTAGCTCTAAATCCTTCAGTGAACAGTGTTTAGCTCTAATCCGTCAAAGGGAAAGAATTGTTGCAGACACTTTTCTCCCCAACAGGGGGAAGTTTTTGCTCAGTTCTGATTCAGTGTACCTAAAGAAAGTCCTGTTTAGAGTGGATATTGATGTACTGCACTCAAATATCTGTCCAGTGGATTTTTCTGGCTTTCAAATAAAAGCGGTTAAACACTTGGGTGTTATTATTCAGGTGCTTCCCCTGTGAATTTCCTGGGGTGGCACTGCATATTCTAAGTATGGCTAGACTGGGCATCACATGCTGCCCATATATTGATGCCGTATTTTGCCGGTTTGCTCGGGATTGTCTGAAAGGGCCGATCCCATGGATGACAACCACACGTTCATCCACAGTGACGTGTGGTCCTGGAATGTAAAGTGTCATCCCTGGGACCCTTAGGTCCCACACATCCTGTATCGCTGCTAGCTTGTCATGCTATTGTTGGCCCCGACTTGTTTCCCTGTCATCAAAGCGTACGACGCGGGAGAAAACACGGAATGTCTTTAGAGACACGGTGGCTGGAATCAGTGCCCTTCCAATGTTCGCACTCATTTTGACTTGTATACGCCTGCCAACATGAACAACTCAACGGAGGACTGCGAGTGAGTCACATCTTTCCAACTGTCCCCGAACACCTCAAATATGTACGTTTCCATTGGTGCTGACGCAATGAGCTCAAACGCTGATTGATACATCTTGGACGTGGCTGACAGGGTCTCTGGTGGTGAGCCAGTTTAATGACATTAGCAGGACTAGAACCACCCTGTGGTGTCTAATGGAACGAGAGACTATAGTGACTTAGCATTTTTGAAATGCAAAATCTGCTAGTGGTTGAGCTAGCGCTAAGAGCTAAGTGTCATTGTGACCAGAGAAATGACACCTCATATGCCGCCTCCTCAACACTCTCCCTGGTGTCACTTGTACTGTCAAGGAGCTGCGACAAAAACGTGACAGAAAACCTTTTGCTAAGAGGTCAATTTCAAATGAGAAAGAGCATCAAATGAAATGGCTTAGAAGGCAACTGCGCAAGCTTTTATTCGTTTCCTTCAACACGTATGTTGGGTGAACTGTCAGCGCCTTCGCAAACATTGCGTTTTCCACTCCCCCGCAGCGCGGGAAATATCAATGTTCCCGTGGGAATAATGTATCCACCTTCCCTGTGTTGAGCGAACTATATCAGTGGTTCTTGCTTTACTGCAGGTACGGATACGACAGGTTAGGGTCTTTTTTTAAGATAATAAAATTGCATGAAATCGTGTCCTCAATATCATCCAAAACAAATGTGTTTACAATGGGGATATTTCAGTTTTATATTTTATAGAACTAAAACAGCACAGGGTCAAATGGACCCTTAAAGAAGTTATGCTACAAAATGTGTACGGAACAAAATGTGTATGGAAAAAAATGTGTACGGAACAAAATGTGTACGGAACAAAATGTGTACGGAACATTGAAAACAAATCATCACCTTTTTTTTAGGGTAAAACAACAACATCATTCACATACCTTGATTACTGTGATTCACAATCACATAAAGGCTGTTATTGGATTTGTGGGAAAAGTTATAAACAAATGTCATGATTTAGACTCAATCATAATTACCATAATAGAACAAATCCCAAGAATGGACAAATGTGTTTTCGTTTATTTTATGTGTGGGGAAAAAATAAATGACTTTCAAGACAATTAGCAGATCCCGGCTCCACAGTACGTTGAGAGCTAATCGTTGGGAGCTAATGGTTGCATTTTCTCTCCCTTAATATTTTTACATAGACATATTTATAAATCCATACATTTATTATTCAAATGATTTCTAGTGCTGATAGTTTTTTATGTAAATGTTGTTGTGTACTTGAACTTGCCGTTCAAAGGTTTGGGGTCACAACTTCCTGGTGGTTGATTGCAAAAATAAGGAACGTGCAGATAATCATGTTCGTGGTTATCAACCAAACACTGAACGTAAAAACATGTACACTGACTTGAATATTAAACCGCGCTATTGGGCGACGAATATAAATACGACGACATGAACACACAACACTTACATATCTAAATGAAACAATGATAAGCAAAGCAGCGACATCAACAATGAAACTAAATACCTCTACGAATTACATAACTAAACCCTAGTGTGTGTAATGACAAACTAATCAAAAGCATGTAAAAATGTTGGACAACTAAAATCAAACACGGAGTGAGTCCTCAACCAGGGGTCCCTGATGTGAGTTGACTTGTTTCCATAAACACATACATTCAATTGGTTTTACTAGGAAATATAGCAAAATGTGTAGAAAGAAGTAATTCAGAATCAGAATCAGAAAAGTGTTTATTCGCCATTAAATGTGTGAACAGACAAGGAATTTACTGTGGCAGGAAGGTGCTTACATGCAACATAAGAATAGAACAATATAAATTAAACTAAAGGGATGAGGGGGTAGAGGGATAGTATGTACAAAAAAATAACAATAAGATACCAAAAAACAACAGTGCAATAGAGCAAAAAATGTAGTGCAAATCAGGCAATGTGCAAAAGGAGTGGGTCAGAGTTCAAGGCTTAAGTGAGATGGGTCATAGTTCAAGGCTTGTGTGCACCCCTGGCCTTGTTGAGGAGGCCAGTAGCACATGGGAAGAAAATGTTCTTGTGCCGTGAGGTTTTGGTCCTGATGGACCGAAGCCTTCTGCCGGAGGGGAGGGGATTGAACAGAAAGTGTCCGGGGTGAGAGGAGTCTGCCACAATCTTCCTAGCTCGCCTCAGAGCCCTCGAGGTGTGCAGATCCTCGAGGCTAGACAGACTGCAGCCTATCACCTTTTCAGCTGAGCGGATAATACGCTGCAGTCTGCTCTTGTATTTGGCTGTAGCAGCAGGGTACCAGATGGTGATGGTGATGGATGAGGTGAGGATGGACTCAATGATGGCTGAGTAGAAGTGGACCATCATAGTCTTAGGCAGGTTGAATTTCTTCAGCTGCCGAAGGAAGTACATCCTCTGTTGAGGTTTCCTGGTCAGTGAGCAGATGTTTAAATCCCACTTGAGGTCCTGTGAGAGGATGGTGCCCAGGAAGCGGAAGGACTCTACCATATTGACGGGGGAGCCACACAGGGTGATGGGTGAGAGTGGGGCTGAGTTTTTCCTGAAGTCCACAACCATCTCCACTGTCTTTAGAGCATTGAGCTCTAAGTTGTTCTGGCTGCACCAGGTCACCAGTTTGTCAGCTTCCAGCCTGTAGTCGGACTCATCCCCACCGGAGATGAGCCCAATGAGGGTGGTGTCGTCCGCAAACTTCAGGATCTTAACAGATGGATGACTTGAGGTGCAACTGTTGGTGTACAGGGAGAAGAGCAGAGGAGAAAGGACGCAGCCCTGGGGGGACCCGGTGCTAATGGACCGGGAGTCAGAGACTTGTGACCCCAGCTTGACGCACTGCTTCCTGTCAGACAGGAAGTCTGTGATCCACCTGCAGGTGGAGTCTGGAACGTTGAGCTGGGAGAGCTTGTCATGTAGAAGGGCAGGGATGATGGTGTTGAAGGCGGAGCTGAAGTCAACAAACAGGATCCTCGCATATGTTGCAGGGGAATCCAGGTGCTGGAGAGTGAAGTGGAGGGCCATGTTGACTGCATTGTCCACCGACCGGTTGGCTCTGTAGGCAAACTGCAGGGGGTCTAGTAGAGGGTCTGTGATTGTTTTCAGATGAGCCAGCACAAGACGTTACCACAGAGGTCAGCGCGACGGGTCTGTAGTCATTATGTCCTGTTGGCCTTGGCTTTTTAGGCACTGGGATGATGGTGGAGGCCTTAAGACAGGCTGGCACATGGCATGTCTCCAGGGAGGTGTTGAAGATGGCGGTGAACACGGGAGACAGCTGGTCAGCGCAGTGCTTAAGGGTGACTGGAGAGATAGAGTCTGGTCCTGCTGATTTGCGGGGGTTCTGCCTCTTGAAGTGTCTGTTTACATCTCTGTCTTGAATGGTGAGAGATGCATCTGAGGTGGGGGTAAGGGGGAGAGGGGGGGAGGGGAGTGCAGGGCCGTCCAGCTGCCATTCAAATCTGCAGTAAAACTCATTCAGGTCGTTGGCTAGGCGAGAGACGTTGGTGGTGTGGGGGGCTCTGGGCTTGTAGTTGGTAATTTGCCTCAGACCCCTCCAGACAGAGGCAGAGTCGTTAGCAGAGAATTGTTGTTTTAATTTCTCTGAGTACCGTCGTTTAGCCACTCTAATCTCCTTGCTAAACCGGTTCTTAGCATCTTTGAAAATGTCTCTGTCCCCGCTCCTGAACGCTTTCTCTTTCTCCAGCCTCAACTTTCTGAGTTTAGCAGAGAACCAGGGCTCATTGTTGAAATTCACCCTGGCGCGTGTTGTAATGCAGGAGTCCTCACAGAAGCTGATGTAAGATGTGACCGCTTCTGTGAACTCATCGAGGCTGTTGGTAGCAGACCTGAACATGTCCAAGTCTGTAGTGTCAAGGCATGACTGTAGATCCCCCACCGCATCACTGGTCCACTGTTTTGATGTCTTCACCGCAGGTTTGCAGAGTTTTAGTTTCTGCCTGTAAGCAGGAATCAAATGGACCATGGTATGGTCGGAGAGACCCAGTGCAGCCCAAGGGACAGCGTGGTAGGCTTTACTGACCGAAGTGTAACAGTGGTCCAGGGTATTCCCTTCTCTGGTGGGGCATTTGATAAATTGTCTGTATCTGGGGAGTTCGTGACTGAGGTTCCCTTTGTTAAAGTCCCCCAGAACGATAACCAAGGATTCCGGGTTGGCTCGTTCCACGTTCAGTATCTGGTCGGCTAGCAGGCGCTGGGCATCTTTAACATGCGCGCCCGGTGTAATGTAAACACCAACCAGAATGAACGAGGCGAACTCACAGGGCGACTAAAAAGGTTTACAGTTTATAAATGATGATTTATAAATAAATGATTCCAGGTTCGGAGAACAGTGTTGTAGAATCACTGTGACATCTACACACCAGCTACTGTTTATGAAAAAACAAATACCTCCTCCTTTCGATTTCGCGGATAGAGCTGCGTCCCGGTCGGCTCTCAGTAGCCTGAAGCCGGGCAGTTGTAATGCAGAGTCCGGTATCAGATCACCCAGCCATGACTCCGTGAAGCAAAGTACCGAGGCAGTTAGAAAGTCTCTGTTTTTCGATATCAGCAGCTGTAGTTCGTCCATTTTATTGCACAGTGAACGTACATTGGAGAGGAAGAAGGACGGCAGCACCGTTCGGGTCCCGCGGCGGCGTAGTCGCACAAGCGCGCCGGCTCTCTTCCCCCTGGTCCTCCGCTTGTTTACTGTATTCACGTAGCCGAGCCCGGAGTTCACTAGAATTCCCACTAATTCGTCCGCTGGCAGCAGAAAAGTGGGGAGTAAATCCGCAGGAGTTGATTCCTTGATGTTTAAAAGTACTTCCCTTGTTAGAGAGACTTTACAGGACAGCGAATTTCCAAACAAACAAAACAAAACAATACAGAAAACGTAGCACCGACCGACCGTGGCTGCCATGCGCGGCGCCATCTTGTCTCTGCGTTGACTAGGTTAGAAATAAGGATTTTTAATTGAACTCATATTTGTGTTTATGTAGTTTGTAAATTTGTTGTTACAATCTGAAGAGATTACAACCCATGCTTCCTAAAGCATCCCCCAAATTAGATTAATAAGAACATTTTGATGAGAGCTCCCACAACAGCTCAAAAGGGTTAAGATCTCGGGATTGTTCTTGCCACTCTATTATGGACAGAATACCAGCTGATGGCTTCTTCTATAAACAGTTCTTGCATAATTTGAAGCTGTAGCTGTAGGTTATTGTTATTGTCCTTCAAACAGGAAATTGGCTCCATCAAGCCCCATCCACAGGGTATGGCATAGCTTTGCAAAATGGATTGATCTTTCGCGGGGTGGTGGACTTTCTGTCCCCACTCTGTGTGTAGTTTTAGTTGGTCACCGTTTTCTTTTCAGTTTGATTGTTGATGATGCACACAATGTTTTGTTTTGTTAATTTGTAGGTCTATTTAGTTTGCTCGTTTGGTTTTCTAGTGTGTCATTATTTGTATTTTTTTACGTCACTAGTATCGGTAAGCAGAATACTTTTCTCCAATCTGCCTCTGTCTAATGTCTTTGTTCTTTTGCGTTCTTAATATATTCTTTTTATTGGCCGGTCTGAGATATGGCTTTTTGCTTTGCAACTCTATCTAGAAGACCATCATCCCAGAGTCGCACCTTCACTGATGACGTTGGTGCCAATTGATGTATCTTAAAGTTGATGTATTTGTCCTCTTGCTCAGTTGTGCACTGTGGTTAACAATCAAGATCAATTTGGGACTAAAAAAGGGACTCTGTACACCTGTATAGTAATACCATTAAATATCAGCCTCGCAAAAACCACGCAGTTTACAGAGCTTCAAGAATGTGTCTTGGTACCAGATACCCCAGGACACCTTCAGGGACACCTACAGGGAGGGGGAACCCAGTTGTTGTGTAGCTAGCCATGTGTTGTGTTGCACATTCAACCATTAAAAATATAAAACAAAACCTCCTCACGACTGCTGAATCACACCCTAGATTTCAGATGAATGACTTGTCAGGGTCTTTTTCACCTCCCGAGTGCTAGCAAGACGGCTTGGCAATTGTATATCTTATCTGTTTGAATTGTCATTGAACTCAGATTCTTTCAGTCCCGTGGGCTCTTGGGACACGCCCATTGAGAGCAGGTAGCGTAGACGTAAGGGGTTTTACGCTGACTGAATGTACTGTATATTCGGTCTTAATGGAGACGATGACACCAAGCCCCTCTTCACACATAGTACTGCGCATAATATTGATGCCGGTATCCTCAAATTCATGGGCATATACGATTTAGATGGCCATTGACAACAGATCTAGATACCAGCGTTAAATTGTTAAGAAATACAGCACTGGTCACAGAATAGGTTACACAAAACGGATGTGCTCGAAGATAATTCTGCCTTTTCATAGAGAGTATCACATTGAATACATGCCTAATTTTAATTTTACTATTTCCTACGAAATTGATAAATTTTAAGCATGTGTATTAAAACTGACTAAAAGCAATAGGAATAATTAATTTCCCTGCTGCCGCGTTCGTTAACATGTCTTCATCTGAAACTCAGCACACCCGAACTGATATCTTTACATTTTGTGATAATTGTTTTTTTGTCGATAATTAAATGTAAGGTGCCTTAACGGACATTGTCATTTACTGCACTAGCCTGGAAGCACTAACGATGACTACATTGCTGATCACCTTGCCAGCGTTGGATTCTGACTTAAAAACATTTTGTTCACTCATCTGATTCTCTCACTGCTGGAAACCATGCCTCTCCAAAAATAAATAAATTGTCATAGTTTTTGTTGTGTGTAAGGGGTTTCAATTCCTGTGACATTCCATCCTATAGCATTGACAGATAATGGTTGTGTGTTTCATCTGAGTATTAAGTTCCAGAAACAACAATCTTTATGTAATCATGTGATGCTTATAATATTAAGTGGCATAATAGCAGATCAGTACCGTCCTTTGGCCTGCATTAACATATAATCAGGATGACTAAAACTGTGGGACAACTTAAAGTGGAACAATGATCAGTAGGCAATATGATTAAAATTAATGCATTTTCCTTCTGACATTATCCCGGTGAAATTAAAGTGCGCATTTGAATATTGTCAATTTTATGTCGTTGAAAGCTCACTTTGACCTTTATTTCAAATCGCCCACCTGCATTTTAATGGATTGTCAAAATTGCCTGTTTTAATATTTTGCTGGACCAAGACTTCGTTTTTCACTCTAGTTTGAAAGCGCTTTGAATCACCTCAACAATATTGTGGACAGAAATCCTCTTTGTTCGTACTAATTCCTGTGACCAGGGACCCTGTTTAGCGTAATGCATTGAATAACGCTCCACTCCAGTATGCATCCACTGGTTTATGTGGTCTAACCACATATCCCCATAGCAACTCAAGATGCAGACAGCTAGTTTTATAATCTGTGCTCTCAGCCTTTTATTATGACAGTTTATTCTAATCTCATACACGGCCCCTTGATTTTGGCTGCTGCGTGACTATATTGTATACATTTACATAATTTAGAAGGAGCTCTAATCAAGAGTAATCTTAAATTGTGAGGGCATTCTGAAATGTATTCGTGCTCTGCCACTGACGGGATTCAAAGCCACACCACGGGCATTGCCAGTGTCACGCTCTGCCAATCATTACATCCGCATCGTTCAAGAGAAAATAATGTAAACATATGTTTAGAATTTATTTGGATATTATAGACTGTTTCTCTGCAAGAAGAAAAAAAAACTATCCTTATCAATACAATATATAATGTATGTGTATTTGCTTTTGTGTGTGTGTGCATTAAATTGCAAAACCAATAAGGGGGGGGGTTTAGTGTTTAGATTTGCAACATAAATAAGCGGGCGGGACCTTCAATTAAGTTGAGCTGTTCTATTGGACAGCAGTTTTTTGTACACTGAGAAAACTGATTTGATGGCCGCCTAACATTGGGGTTTAGATGTGAACTGTCAATCAAGTAGTTAGAAGCCTTGCGTTGTCCACAACGTTCTAGCAAAATCGGGAACATTGTTGGTGTTTCTCCTTTATCCCGCCCCGGCTGTCACAGCGTTGATTTTGGAATTTCACTGTTGCAGAGTGCGCTTTAGAAAGTGTGAAGATAAGGCGTTTTTCATAGAACCTTCAGAAAACATCTAGAGAGATAATATTCATCACGGCACTTTCGGTTTAGTATCCGGTGAGAAACATTGACACGAGGTGTTCGAACAGGGCCTATTGTAAGTCCTGTAAGCTGGAAACAACACGCGCAGCTCAAGGCATGCACACCTCTTCAGTCTGGTGTAAGGATTCATGATAGATAATAATAACAAATTACTCTCAACACACCCAGGCATGAATAAATGTAGCTGCTAGCCTAGACCCAAACATTAGCAATCGTGCTGTATGGAAAATAGCCAATTTCTCCAACCAAGGCTAAGCTACCAGAACAGTGTTAACAGCCGAGTCCAGTGAACTATGAGCCCCTTCCGTCTGGCACGGGTAAATAAATCGGTACAGCCCATTTGTTAGTGGGAACATGCGAGTAGGGTCATATGTACTTATTAAAACCCGGTCGACAAGTCTACCCAGACATTTCCAAAGGTCCATTTTATTCGGGCAGCCATGTCTGGAGAGAAAAATATGACTCTACTGCCCTGTGTCCACATTTCGCAAAACTGCCTCAGAGGACTCGTGGCAGGAGAACAGGCCCCGTACATAGTACGTATTACAGCATAGTACAGTAACTGTCTCAGAGTTAATTGTAGTGATGTAATATAATGATGATATATAAATATAAAACAAATTTTTGAGAGGGATCCAATTTACCAGAACATTATATTACATTATGATCCAAGTATCCGCAATGTCTGTACTGTTGTCAACATCAGAACCAATTAACCTACAATGTGTTAAAATACAGACATTCGTCCATGTTTTTTAAAACCACACCGTCTATATGTGTCATCAGATAGTCGCATCATCTCCTATTTTATCTACCACAACCATTTACCAATTATCTCTGGCTATTAGACACAGCTGTTCTGGGTGGCACTTTAGGTGACACATTAACCAATTAAACTTTGTAAAAATACAACACAGCAGTCCAATCAAAGCATCCCAATCTAACTAAAAGTCCCACATCTTTATTGCAGTTGCAAAACTCTGCACATTAACCATTCAAAGTAGTCCACAATCGTTGCCTAGTCGTTAAGACCAAATGTGTTTAACATTGGTGTATTGGATGAACCTGACACCGGGCAACATGTAAACCCAATCAAATGTGCTTAACATTGGTGTATTGGATTAATAACTGACACCGGGCAACATGTGAACCCAATGAAATGTGCTTAACTACCCCTGATGGCCCTGAAGAAAGTCTGAGGTTATGTTTTTCAGCCATGAATGAGGCATTTGAACACAAATCATATATATAATATGTTTATGCAATTACTATGTATTGTTTACTAGGAGTAGTCTAAATAGAAAGCTACTATAATCCAGTCAGACTTTGAAACAGTTAATACATCATAAATACAAAAACAAAAATACTTTAATCATCTCAGTTTGATATGTCGGGAACACAAAACCCAAAACATCTCTTTCAACTGTGTTGCCTGAAAGAACAAACAAAATCCCCAAAAGATTTGATTACCAAATTGTGCATTTCTTTATTGTATCCCATCTGAAAATCAATCGGCTAGCAGACAAATTCACTCCAGCCACTGAAAAATACATAAACACAATAAAACAAATTGAAATGTTGAGCAATTAATTCCAAACAGGATTGCATAACTAATCCAGAAGACATGTCTTTAGTTAATTCTTCATGTCATCTGTTTTCGTACCTCAGACAGCCTCTGTTAGTCTGAACATTGAAAGAACATCTGTCTGCATGAGATTACCATTTACTTCAGCCAAGTGTAAACATTGTGGAACCAGTCATCCGGGAACCATAAGTTGCACGGTTAGATTTAGCATGTTGGTGCTGTCAGTGACTGGATGTGTGTTTCCTTTCCCTCAAATTACAGGCGCATATGAAAAACACAGAGATACACTTTGGCCACTGCGTCCCATTAGTTAGAAAAAGCTTCATGTCCCCTAGCGTGACAAGTAGCAACGCATTTCTGACCTCTTAGCTAATTACGCACCACTTATTGTTTCGGGGTCTGATACAGTGCCTTGTGACGGTGTATAAATGCCTGATCGACTATCTCCTAACAATCACTAATTATCCCACAGGAGGCAATTACAAAGAAAGAATAGGAACCGGTCCTATCTAAATGAGAGTTGGTATAATTACAAAGCTAAATAGTATACAACGATATCAGATACATTCTGCTGCACAAGGCTGAAGGCACACAGAGCATTAATAACTATGCAGAGTCAGTAGGACTCTGTGTTAAGTGCTGAGCTACTATTTCTGCATGTCAGACCTGAACAGACATGTCCAGGAAGAGAACGCAGTGGGCTCCACTGCTATTACTGCCATTAACCAAAATACTGGGGATCCCATATTTTCATTATTTCATTATTCATCTTGGCGGGATGTGACCAATTAAAAAACAGGAACAGCCGTAACATTCCGCAATTAACAATTTAGCAAGACACATTTTCAGTTTGAGTTAATTCCAGTAAATGGTTAGAATATTGTTTTGTTTCCAAATTTATATTTAATTTAGCACGATCACAGTTCTGTCTATCTGGGTGTTTTCAAGTAAAAATGCACACACATGCACACACACAGACACACACACACAAAAACAAAAATACCATGAATGCAACGAATGAGTTCGTAAAAAGTACACTTGTCATATCCAGGAAGGCACAAACAAATCTCTAGAGAATTAGTAGGAGCAAATATGTGCACCCGAATATCTCTCCCCCCTTCTCTTTATCCAGGTAAAAAAGTTGTTTTTTTCCATCTTACTGATGAAACAAGACAAGATCAACGGAGACTGAAAAGGTCACAGGTAATACATTTTCCGAAAGCCATATTCTCCAATATGTCAGCTATCCTATCATTATGTTGGTGCATATTTGTTTTTCAATATCTCACATGCTTTCTAGATGGGAGGAACCCCCCCCATACCACATCATCAGGCCCACTAGGAGTACATCTACCGTGACGACACTGTGGCGGGTTTGACATTTCACCAGACTCAACAGCAAAGGACGGATTCACTGAACCAAAATGAAGCAACTATAGGTCCAAATTAAATGATTCCTTCACCAACAATGTACACGAAGGGGCTCAGGAGACGCCAGTAGATTCCTCTGAAACAACATACTTGATTCTGTCATCAGGCTGGAACATAATGACAGCATATAATGAACCCATTTTGATTGCTGGCTGTCAAGAATTTGCAGGTGGTAGTGCAGGATACAGAACCAGATTCTGGATAGTCTGTTCGTGGTATTTTGATTAAAACAAACACGACAACAAATGGTGTAGCAAAATAAAGTGCGCTTACATAAAGTGACAACTACAAAAACCCAACCCAGCGATATATCCGCATAAACCAAACACACCCACCTACGTACAACGTGTGACATGGTAATAGTAACCAACAAAGTAGTGACACTCACTAGAACTTTAAATAACCCATGAACTCAAATCAGGAAGTGCTCACCCTAAAAGCACCGTGTAGAACACAAACCTCACCACACCCGTGACACTGGCATTGAATGACTCCTATCTGAGGTGATACACATGTATGCACATAAACCCAGACAGTGACACACACACGCGCGCGCACACACACACACACACACAGAAAGATGAGCAACTTCACCATCCAGCTGGTGCTCTGTAGGCCATTTGGGAAACCTTCGGTCAAACAAACTCTCAACGACTCCTCCAAATGAGACAGATTCCCACACAAATCACTAAAACACTGAGCTCAAATTGAATTGTCCGATTTTTACTCGTGTTTGGCAGGGCAATCTCGCGCGACGCCACCGTAAACAATCAAGCCGCTCTACCACAAACGCATCCTAAAGGTTTATCCCTAACGCCTCAGCATCAGTCCCCTGACAGGCAGAGTGTCAGTGAAAGCAACAAGACATGAACAGAAGCTGACAAACACACATGACACGCTAACACGTAGCACACAGAAACCCTGGCGCACATCAGCGGAGCGTTTCAGGTTCACACTCTTTTCAGTTGACTCGTCGCCAATAAATTACTTTTGTTACTTGCGTGCGTCTGATTTTTCCGCAACAGATGTTTGACGAATCGCGGCACACTGTCACATATGGCAGGCGAACCCCTTAGTCAACCACTGTGAAATGCGATCGGGAAATGTCGGGTTCACACATCTAATTAAACGCATTCTTTAAATAGTCTACACGGACCAATCGAATCAACCTTTGTTGGCGAGACGTTATCCGTCATTAGCGTAGGACACATTTGCTGTTATTGCTGCAAACGGCAGCTCAGTTGGAATTGACCTTTAAATGTGGTGAGATATATAATATAGATCTTCTGTTTATCGGATAGTATTCCAGCCGTGAGTATGGAATAACTTCTGTTTATGTCGAAGGCGTTTATGACTAGAACGTGCTTATTAGACCACGTGATGCACGTGCAGCGTTTTGTTCACGAGTGAAGGGGCACTAGTGGCTCGTGTCTGAAGTGTCTCGTTCAGAGATCTTGAATCAGGTGTTCAGACTCACTCCCTCTTCTTTTGTCTCGTTAGCAACCCAAAATGAGGACGTTGCTATGGAGACTCGCATGGAGTGCAGGAAATAGGAGATTCGACAGGTATGGTGGAATCCAAATAAAAAAAGGCAACATTAATTACCTTCTGCAATGTTTGGGTGATGTAAAAACATATCTGAAATGTTCCAACCTAGATCCCTGAGTGAAGATTTTATTTGACGGATTTTGGACGGGACAGAAAAGTAGGAAGACATGTTCTTTTTGAAATGTAATACACACAGTTTATCAAAACTGAATGTATCACATTAGGTCCAAACGTATTAGAATAAAAGTATTACACAGGTTAAATGTATTACACAGGTTTATAGCGCAATGTATGCACTCATTACTGTAAGTTACTCAGGATAGGATATTCGGCTAAATCACTTGATGGGTAAATTACATCACCTGATAAGATGTTAGGCACAGAAGAAAGTACACATGTTAACATACATTACAATTACAAAAGAAATGCAATGTGTTATTATGCAATCTGTTACCTATTCCCTGTGTGTTCTTTTACAGTAAAGAGTGACATTCCCCTCTTACTTTCTAACTGTTTTCTAAGGCAAGTGTGGAATATATTACGCGGCGTCCAAAAATATATTAATTTATGTGCGTGTCTGTTTCTCAACTTGTCCCCATTTCTCATTTTGACAGCTATCTACTTGATATTTCCCGAGCAACAGCCACATCACAGGTCCCGCGTACAGGAAGTGCCTCATATAGCAGATTACTTTTCAGAATGTAACCTGAATATGTTATAGAGTGGAGTCATTATGAGCTGAGCTGTGCGGAGCAGGCAGCAGTAATGGCTTGGACCCGGCTCAAAGGGCTAATGGCTTGGTTGTTCAACCTGAGTGCGGCGGTATCTTAAAAATGCACCGCCCCCTCCCTGTAGCCAGGCGCCATACCTGACATAGCCATTAAACACCCCCTGGTAAAACCTCCACTCCCACAACACACACACACACACACAGTCGGGCCATCTACCTTCCATGCCAGGAGGATGACTCTCCGCTAGCCATTAGGCCTGACCTTTGTCTGTTATCTCTGGTGCGGTTAGTATTATGGGCTGTCAAAGAGCTTGGCAACACTGCCAATGAAACCCAAAAATGGAGGTGTTTATGAATTTGGTCCGTCTTCCTTTATGAGTGTATTGACTGCATAATGGTCCGATAGGCCGGAGGTGATACATGACGACAGGAGATAGCCGCACAGTGCTTGTTGATCTGTATCCTTATTAAACCAGAGTTTAGTAAATTGTGCCATATAGGACCCTTACCACCTGGGAATGTTTCAGATGGAAGGACAGGCGGTCGGTCGGGACATAGAATATTTAAACACACATCATTTGCTCCATCTTCAACTATGTCCTGTGTCTCATCCAGGACCACCAGTAAACTTTGCGTGACATTCCACTTGAAATGTGAGGGGCCCGAGAATTCTCTACATTTGTCTTGTTCTTAGTTAAAAGAATGAAATAATTTATTTAAATGTATTCATTTATTTTACTGTACAGTCTATTTGATCTTATGGCTTTGTCTTAAACAATGTGAGTGTTGTATCTCAGTGTTAATATCCGCTTTGTGGCAAAGTCTGGTTTCAATGTCCTCACCAAGTCTCCACTGATCCTCTAATTAGATTAACGTGAATAAATGAAAGCTTAAGAGTGTAGCTATAAATGTGTCCATATCTAATGGTAGACAAGATTGTACTGTTTAATGTCAAACTGGTTATTGGGTACCATTCAGAGTGGTTCAATATTCCAACAGCGTCTCGTCAACTTGTGCCCAAAAAAATTATCGGATATTACATGTTTGACAGGAACCTGGAAAATGTGTCAGCGACATGTGCTCCATTGCTTCTGGTACACATTTTGGTCTCAACTTAAGGCTATGATAGGCACAAGGTGTTGTTTTAGCTATTCGAAGTAGTCAAGAGGGCTGTCATTTTGGTTCGGTTATACCGGTTTTCTTGTTGAATTTCAGCCCATTCCGTCATACCAACGCGTATGTTTTTGTTGGACTGGAAGCTTTGGGGTGAATAGAAACATAGTCGCTGGATAAACCTAGTTTTAGGTCACGTCATACTGTATGCAGGTGTGTCAACTCCATTTCTTGGGCACATATTGACAAGATGCCAGGGAATCACTAGATGTATTGACCCGCAAAACTTTGACTAGTCAAGTCGGTAAATAACCCTATAGACTGTATAGAATGAACTGTTGTTTATGTGTTGTCATATTGGTATTGAAACTTAAAATAATGCCTCTCATCTGTTTATATAAGATGGTACTGACGTCTGACGCATCGATTGTTTATAAACGTTGTGCATGATCTTGCATCAGACTAAATTAGTACTGCAACTGTAGATAAATGTAGATCGATTTTAATTGATTCATCAAATAGCCGATGTAGCACATTTCGGTTGCAGTCATCCCGGGGTTAACCCGATGCAGAATTATCACTTGTGTCTGTCACGAATACTGGAGGTGTAGTGCAGAGGAAGCCAGGCAGAGCATATAGGTCCGTTCCAGTCAGGTTTATTTAGAACACAAACGTAAAACAAACCGAGAACGGCGAAAAACAACTATACTGGTTTAAATGAAAGTGCGCTAAACAGCGGCTAATAAAGTACATTTAAAACAACAGTAATCCTATCCAACAACACTCACCTAAACATATAACAGTGTGACGTGCGGCATAAACACATACACAATAATCCACACCGTGTCCCAAGACCCATTGACTTAAGTAACAAACATAATCACCCAAACCCCACACAGCTGTGACAATCTCATTAAAACATTACACCCATCAGCTGTGAGGCAAACCCAGTGGTAAATAAGTGCTCCACCCCTCCTAGCCCACTAGATGTCCTACTTGGGACTAGGAGTCATGACAGTGTCTGACAATTGTAAATCGTACATGAATTTGTGATGGCGAACTTTGCTCTTAAATTATCGATAGTAAAAGTCAGGTGGGCTTAACATGTTCATGATTGAGTTCGGAGGTACCCGTTCTGAGTCACTAGACTGTAAAGAGACAAGACAGCCCTGTCTAACGTCCGCACACCATCTCAGAAAACGCTGAGACAAGTTTTCACTGCCCTAAGCTGGACCCCCAGGAACTGCTGGTATACCAAACAACAATTTTCTACCTGTTCTCTGAATCTCACACAGCTCCATCAGGAAACTCTAAGCGTGACATGTTACCTGAAGGGAGGGACAGGCGCGTTATAAATAATGGGTCAGCACATTCTCCACATTTTGTTTAAAAAATACAAATATTATTATCTATAGAAATAGGTAATGTATAAACATTCACTAACTCCTAACTGGAGACATGTGTGTTCTGGCCTGATTTAAAACCTCCACCGTCATCCGTGTCCCCAAGAAGTCAAGGATCACAGGACTTATTGACTACTGACTTGTTTCCCTGAAAGTCATTTTAGTGTCCCAACTCAAGACCAGCTCTGACACACTACTAGACCCATTGCAGTTTGCCTACAGAGCCAAGCAGTCTGCGGTTCCCCTGAAGCTTACGGCAGCGGATATTTTGTAATTTATTGCAGTGTAATGTTCGTATTTGTTTATTACTTCTGTATAAATTGTTGCACCAATGGTCCAAAACAAATCCTTGTTTGTTTAAACTTTAGCGCTAAAGCTCTTTCTGATTCTGATTATTATTAAAAATACAAATACGACAGCAAACAATGGAACATTTTATGAAAGTAGAGAGACAGTGTCATTGGGGGTCACTTGGGGTCATTTAGATCGATGTACATGCGAGAAGGTTGCAGAAGATAGGAAATACACAAGGAGCATTAGTGGCTGCGACACGTGATGAGTATGATGTGTGTTTGTATGTAATATCCGCTCATATTGTCCTGGGCTTGTTATAAGCTTGTGGAGGGCACTATGGTATAGAACACTGAACTGTGGTCAATAAACCACATTATTACACAGATAGTTTCTCTAGTCCAGGTATTTGTGGATCTGAAGGGGGCCGTATGCTAAACAGGGTGGGTCCAGAGTGTCCTGGATAGCCGTGTATATCTGAGCCAATTGTTCACATAAGCATATTGCCTTTGTGTTCCAGGGCTCAGGGACTGTGGTGAAGATTGCTGGGTTAAAAAACTAGAACAGGATAAGGGTTAACATATAAGTAAAGACATTTGATAAGAGGTCTCTAAATGTTTTGTCTTCCCATCCTGGATTTCTGTAGCCCTCCAAGATTGGGAACTACACATTTGAATGGATCATTTATGAATGATTAGCTAACTAATGATTGGTTGGATTAACCAATGACTTCACCTGGCTTCCAGTCTACCTATGTCTATTAGGCGAAAGAAAATTGGTTTTACCAACTAGCCAAGCTAACACATGTTATATGCAATGGTCTGCTCACATTAATCAAGGTGTAAAAGCAATTGCCCCAATAAAATAGCATTTAGAATTGATTCATTTAAAAATGCCACTCCGAAAATGTACTTTACATTATTTCATAATGACATTGAGACAATAAATTTTGCTAACAGCCTTATTTACAAGTATGTGACACTTTTACTGCCCTGCATAAAAATCACTTTGAAATTATCTATGTAAACAGCCTGCCCCTATGTGTAAACAAAATAGAAAAAAGGAGACAGGTTCCCTACCAACTGCTTAGCATCTCAGACTTATTTCTTGTTTCCAGTTGAAATATGTTTATTTGGAAGCCAATTAAGCTCAAATCTAACAAACACTGGCCCTTTGGGGGTACTTTTGGTGATGGGATATGAAATACATGTTGCCATGGAAACGTATTTACAGAACATAAAATACGGAAAAAAACACAATTTGGTCGATCCGGCTGGAAAAAAAGGTTTAAGCATTCTCTGAAATCAGACAGAATTAATTTTTAAGTAACTGAAACTTAAAATTATAGAAAATGTAAGGTCGATTACCAATTTCTTTCTCATTCTGTTATTGAATACATTTATAGAGTATTTACTTTGAAGAACATAACAAGACAATGCATGATAGGGTTTGACAAAATATAATGTTGCCCGGGGGACATACAAAATAGCACACCTGGAATGTACTGCAGTCGTGCGGCTAGAGTTAGTCAGACAGAAATGTGCCATCACGCAGACCCACAGGCATACCACCCTAAAAATAGCTATTTTCAAACAGGCACACACGTACATGCCTTTGCACATGAACTCACACACGTGCACACACACGTGCGCACACACGTGCACACACACGTGCACACACATATTCTTAGGAAAAGCATGCACGCACACAAACACACACCCGAAGAGACATGTGAGGGTCAGATGTGAATCCATTCAAGGTCTGGTGGTCAGTGTATGTGCATCAATACTTCAGAGTAGCTTCCTCTATTCACTGTTCCTTCCTAAACCGAAGAATGACCTTCAGTAAGATCTTACTGGGCTGCCTGTCAGAGTAACCTTACTGCCCCCTAAACTGACACTGCGAACAGCTATAAACATGCCAGAGCTCCGGTAGAAATCAACTGCCACACAAGATTTAACTCCAGGCATGTAGATGCACACTACGCTATATGCTGCCTAGGGTTGGGCAGATTCATTTTGAATGTACTCTATTGCAATTACAAGTTACCTGTCTAAAATCCAGTAATATATCTTATGAATCAATCAATCAATCAAATGTAATTTATAAAGACTTTTTTACAACGAAGTTATCACAAAGTGCTTTTACAAACAACCAGCCTTAATCCTGACAGAGCAACTCTCCAGAGAGCAGATCCCACCTGATGGAGCTTGAGAGGCTCTGCAAAGAAGAATGGGAGAAACCACCCAAAAATGGGTGTGCCAAGCTTGCAGCATCATAAGGCTCTAACATAACAAAATGTAGAAAAAGTGAAGCACTGTGAAGCACTGTTTCTAAACGCAATATTCGTGAATATACCTGCATTATTGCCTGCAGTCTTATGTTAAAGTTGATGTCTCCAATGTTAACCAATGATCTTACATTTCCGAGGTACAGAACAAGCAGAATCTCATGCCCTACCTGTCCGCAGTTAATGTGTCGGATTCAAATAAAATTCTTAAGTTGTTATCCCGGGGGCAGATTGCAGCTATTTTTTTACAGCTATTTTTGGAGGCAAACAGTGGGAATCGTTCAGGGGAGTATACTATCTGATATTGAGTAAATATAAAATACTTCTACATTAAATGCAACAGATTACTTGTAATTTGTTACTCTACAATCCTTCTAATATATTGCGCTATTTATGAACTGGACGGCAACCTTTTGGTGGACTATAATTGATTTGCAACCAAGTCAAGGAAGTGTTTGTGCTTGAGGCCAACCTACTGACCGATAGTGGTATTTATTACTTACTACTTCTTTTTCGATAACTGGCCTTCAAAAGAACGTGAGAGCGTGACATCTAGTAGCTTATCAGTTGTTTGCACTGTATTCATCAATATATCAACGTGACCTCAGATTCGCAGTGTAATATACAGTAGTAGTTGACATTGTATGTATTAAGCAAAGAATTGAAGGTACAACATAAATCTATTCTCCAAAAAACTATGTGTGTTATTTGCTATTTATTTCCGGAATATTGCACATGAATGAATAAAGTAGACGCCACTGAAAACTGAGAACAACCTAAGTTAAATGAAAAGTCTAGAATGGTAAAGCAAATGTTCCCATGGCGATAGTACGTGTGGCCTGGAACACCATCATATTTAGTCACTGGAGAAAATGTTGCTGTCAGCTTTTTTGAAATCACACGCCTTGCATTGTGCTCTCACCCTGTGAAATGATATTATTTAATCACCAAATCCATCGGCACTGACATTAATTACATTTCTAATGAAAAAACCGACAACCTCCTACATCTTACCTATTCTTATTGCGTCCCAAACGACGGGTTTCCTGACGAACTGCTATGAAGATGGATTTCAATATTAAAATGTTCTGGGAAATTCCTCTGGCCAAAATAGTGACTTGTGAAGTTATTCTGCGTTTGAATGCAATTGTGATCCAGGACGTCGAAGACCGGTGTTTCCTGGGATCTCCAGGGCAGGTTAAGATTCTGAATATAGTATGTCATACTTTATTTCCACGGGGAGTTGAACTGTTGTGTTGTGTGTATTTTTTTGTTTATGTTAACAGATCCAGAGCGGCTGAAGGGTACTTCCTGTGAGTGTTACCTCAGGAATTCTGACACCAGGTATTCTTTATAAGTCGCGTTGCTTCATGGAGGTTCCATGACGTCAACGTATAGACGAATTGTCTGAAACCTTTTCATATTAAAAGTAGGATGGGGAATAATTTGTGAAGTTTGACACATTCCACTTTGTTCGGCATCAGACGGAGAACAGACGGGTTTGCTTGGAGAAGACAACATCCCTGCATCTTGTTTGCCAGGCATGGATTAAGAACCGCCAGCAAACAGGCATATTTGTGAGGAGCGGCCTGGGAGATTATTGGTCCCTTTATTGATTTTCATCCGGAGGGAGGAGGACCAGGAAATAAATCATTGCACTTGTCTAGTGCAGACACCTAATATGTGTGAGATCTCCTGGGAGGCATTATGGTCGGGGTATATCATGCCAACGTGTGGGGGTGACAAATAGAACCAGACCTGCCAGCTGAGATAACATCTCGTTTGTAATTGTATCATATCACCATGATGACAACATATTTTCTGTAAAAAATATGAAATAGCATACAGTAATATAGTGCCATTTGACTGGACTCATTACTTTAAAACTACATGGTGACAACATATTCTCAAAAATACATCAAAATATGATATGATTACAGTAGCCTTCTTTAGCCGATACCTTTGAATCTTTCCAAAACCAAAAATGTCCAAATAAATAAACAAGCTGATTATTGTAATTAGCTCCTTTAATTGCTTAATGCCAGCGAAGGAACCGCAAAAATCTCATAGAGATCACTAACAAGACTTAAGTGGGAATCCATTGAAAGTATGGATGGTTTGGCAACCAGCCTTCCTCTAATGTATTCTGGACTATTGAATAGCTGTGAGTGCTTTGGATATTAATTGTGTAAAACATTTCGCAATTGTAGTCTAAAAACACATAGAAACATTTATAGAACACAATAAAAACTCTCAAAGTATTTGGACACTTCTCTATATGTCTGCACTTTGAAAGATAAATTGACACTGGGGTAAAAATGATGACTATGAACTCTAACTTGAGGTTATTTTAATATATTCTGCCTCAGAATATTTTTCTTGAGACTTCAGATTTCTGCAGTTACATCAGCAGTCACGTCAAATAAATGAACCAGTTCCAGTCGCAGTCACACTGTAAACGGCCATGTCATGATTAGCCGCTGAGGCCAGCATTTGACCAAACGATTTAAGAACAGCCAGCGGCAGCCAAACAATCAGCATCTGTTGAGTCAGTAACAGCTGAACCCAATCAGCATATGTACAGTCAGTGACAGCTGAACTAATCAGCATCTGTACAGTCAGGAACAGCTGAACTAATCAGCATCTGTACAGTCAGGAACAGCTGAACCAATCATCATCCGTACAGTCAGGAGCAGCTGAACCCAATCAGCATCTGTACAGTCAGTGACAGCTGAACTAATCAGCATCTGTACAGTCAGGAACAGCTGAACCAATCAGCATCTGTACAGTCAGGAACAGCTGAACCAATCAGCATCTGTACAGTCAGGAACAGCTGAACCAATCACCATCTGTACATTCAGGAACAGCTGAACCAATCAGGATCTGTACAGTCAGTGACAGCTGAACCAATCATCATCTGTACAGTCAGGAACAGCTGAACTAATCATCATCTGTACAGTCAGGAACAGCTGAACTAATCAGCATCTGTACAGTCAGGAACAATCAGCATCTGTACAGAACCAATCAATCAGCATCTGTACAGTCAGGGACAGCTGAACCAATCATCATCTGTACAGTCAGGAACAGCTGAACCAATCAGCATCTGTACAGTCACTGACAGCTGAACCAATCCGCATCTGTACAGTCAGGAACAGCTGAACCAATCAGCATCTGTACAGTCAGGAACAGCTGAACCAATCATCATCTGTACAGTCAGGAACAGCTGAACCAATCAGCATCTGTACAGTCAGGAACAGCTGAACCAATCAGCATCTGTACAGTCAGGAACAGCTGAACCAATCAGCATCTGTACAGTCAGGAACAGCTGAACCAATCAGCATCTGTACAGTCAGGAACAGCTGAACCAATCAGCATCTGTACAGTCAGGAACAGCTGAACCAATCAGCATCTGTACAGTCAGGAACAGCTGAACCAATCATCATCTGTACAGTCAGGAACAGCTGAACCAATCATCATCTGTACAGTCAGGAACAGCTGAACCAATCATCATCTGTACAGTCAGGAACAGCTGAACCAATCAGCATCTGTACAGTCAGGGACAGCAACCAATCAGCTGTACAGTCAGGAACAGCTGAACCAATCAGCATCTGTACAGTCAGGAACAGCTGAACCAATCAGCATCTGTACAGTCAGGAACAGCTGAACCAATCAGCATCTGTACAGTCAGGAACAGCTGAACCAATCAGCATCTGTACAGTCAGGAACAGCTGAACCAATCAGCATCTGTACAGTCAGGAACAGCTGAACCAATCAGCATCTGTACAGTCAGGAACAGCTGAACCAATCAGGATCTGTACAGTCAGGAACAGCTGAACCAATCAGCATCTGTACAGTCAGGAACAGCTGAACCAATCAGCATTTGTACTGGAACAGCTGAACCAATCAGCATCTGTACAGTCAGGAACAGCTGAACCAATCAGCATCTGTACAGTCAGGGACAGCTGAACCAATCAGCATCTGTACAGTCAGTGACAGCTGAACCAATCAGGATCTGTACAGTCAGGAACAGCTGAACCAATCAGGATCTGTACAGTCAGGAACAGCTGAACCAATCAGCACCTGTACAGTCAGGAACAGCTGAACCAATCATCATCTGTACAGTCAGGAACAGCTGAACCAATCAGCATCTGTACAGTCAGGAACAGCTGAACCAATCAGCATCTGTACAGTCAGGAACAGCTGATCCAATCAGCATCTGTACAGTCAGGAACAGCTGAACCAATCAGCGTCTGTACAGTCAGGAACAGCTGAACCAATCAGCGTCTGTACAGTCAGGAACAGCTGAACCAATCAGCATCTGTACAGTCTGCTCCTGATGTGGGTAGAAGAGACATTTTAAGAGACAATGGTCTCTGTCTCGTGTCCCCATCCCATCCAGAGCTTCTGACAGGCGACTCTAGACAAGAATGGATTTGCCATTTCCTGTCAGATATTCTGCCATTTTGAATATTTATAACGCTCTATTCCTCTAGATACAAATGAGCAAAACAGATGGAACTTAATATTGTGCCTGTATGTGCAAAGGTTTCTAAACGATCATAAACAAAAAAAGGCCACTCTTGATCAAAGACCATGTGTTAATTTGCACATATTAGCACAACAAATCATACAGACAAATTATAATTATTGGTAGGTTTTCTGGCAATAAATGTGGCACTATTGAGTTGGAAGCTAGAGTTGGAAGCTAAAATTCCTCACTCCATATGAGTAAAAGTTGGGAGTTACAAAGTTCACCTGATTTATAAAATCATCCATTCCACTATTGGTGCTACTGTGGAAATATTGGCCATATGTGTTTTTCAACACAAAAGTACAATCATAGTACAGTTCAATAAAGATATTAAGAGCGGCTGGCAGCTTTTGTCCTCATTAAGTTTTATTGGCAACCTCCTAAGTCACAGATTAGCCTAATCCGCAATTAGACCAAAATGGAGCCAGGAGGAAAGGAATTCCACCTAGAAATGAATGCCGAGCTTGTTCCCCGAGTCAACATAGGGACACTGCAAACCCACTGCGCACTGGACCTTTAGGATTGCATTTAACCCCTCTAAACTTTTATCAGCAAGCCCTAGAGCATTGAACAAAAGGAAGGAGCTTTGCTGACACCGTTTACGACTATTTGCCATCAGTCACGCTGAACTAGGCTACATCTCTGTAGTCGCCCACACAATTGAAACTAGTGCAAGCATCAACCTGCCCACCAGACACTGTTTTGGTTCCAAAATGAGGAGGCGAAACACCTTCAAGCTATAACTGCAGTCTGGAATGAGTGCATGTCCTACATATGAGCATCACCTGTGGTGCTGATGTGGAAAATATAGGTTTGAACGAGTCCATATTCATGTTGTTTGTCACAGTGGTCTGCTTGAACACCGCAGGACGGCTCACTGATTGTACAAAGCTCCAAGCACTAAACACAATGGAGTAGATGCGACCTGGATTGCAGTGGGAATCAGTCCTGATCTTACATCATTTGTATGGCCTCTGTAACTACTGCAGGAATATTGTTCAAGCATTTGCCGAGATAACAAATGCACCAGAAGGCTTTAGAACCACTCAAGCATGAGCATTTGGTATTGTCTTTTGTAATGGTTTTGGGGATTTTTTGGGGGGTTAAACAATGACACACAGTAATATTCATAACAGCACTAGAAAGCATTCAAAAGTTCTTGAACATGGACAAGAAATTTACTCGGATCACTGCAGACTTGACGTTTGGAATTAAGACCCAAACCGTTCCGATTTCGCTATTATAAACAGAGTGATACGAACCTCACATAGCTCAAGACACGGCAATGATTCTAAGTCATGTTAAACATACCATTTCATTTGTACGCATGTACATTTCCATATCACTGCGGCTAAGTCTGTATAGTCAAGCTATTTCTCTTTGTCCTCTTCTAATTTGTTTTTAGAAGAAATCAATCACATGATGTTAATGAGTTCCGGAAACCCAGCGTTTGGGATATTTCATTAGTAACACAAAGTATCCAGACATGGTGACCTTTCAATGGCTTTGTAGGAACATCTAGCACACATACATGACCCCTCTCAGATTCGGCTCTGTCTACCCATTCACCATGAGCTGACAAGGAGGAACTACAATTGAGAATGGGCCGTCTGTGAAGTCATTTGCATTGGAACAGCCAGCCATAAATTGTGTCTGCCTACCATATAACGGAATCAACGTGCTCTGGATGGGAATTAACAAAGCCCAGTGTGGAGAGTAGACAATGAGGTGGGAGATCCTTGTAAATGGATCAACATTGTTCCTAGGTAGACTTTTTTCTATGATAATAAAAATTGTATACAGATAAAGCAATTTTTCCAATTTGAGGGGTGTCTGTGTGTGACAGTACGTTTAGTGAAAACAGGCTCTGTTGTCAGTTTACCAAATGCTCCCAGTGTATCGTAAGTAAAGTGTGATTACATGCATTTGAAGAAATGTGAACTCTGTATGCAGCATTTCTTGCTGTTATTTGTGATACAAATCCACTACAGTTTAAATGTATTTAGGCGTAAATCTATAAACTGCCTCTTTCTTTTGCAATGTTTAAGCAAGTAAACCATCATGCCGTGCTCCAATCACATTAGGTTGTTCAGTAGGTTATATCCCCTTATGTCTAGTAATGTCTCATACTATGAGAGCAATACAAAAGTAATCTGGGTTTGATTAATCCAAAGGTTATGTGTGTAACAGGTAATGACTGTTGGTCCTCACTCAGGGGTTTAATTAGTTGGGCACTGTGGCACCTTCTGTCTGGTTATTGTTCTCACAGGTTGGTTAATTAGTGTGTCTATTTAGTTCCATGAGTGTGGTTAGACTTTGGTTGGCATTGTTTCTGTTTGTTGTCACAGTGATACTGGGTGAGTGTTTGTTGCTTTTTGATGGTTTAGAAGTTGCTTGTGTAGCACAGTTTTATTTCATTTACAGTTTATGTTTTTTTACGTTCGTCGCTTCGTTTTAAATAAAGAAGGACCACAAATGTCCATTATCTTGCTCCGCTTACGGCGTTTCCCTGCACTACACCTTAGTAACGTGACAATGGGACTGATTACCATTCAAGACAGCCAACGTGTAACTGTAACAGATTACATTTAAAAAGTAACCTTTATTATTTTTCATTTAACCAGGTAGGCCGATTGAGAACAAATTCTCATTTGCAACGGCGACCTGGCCAAGATAAGGTGAAAAGAAATGTGCAGGACAACATACAGTTAAACAATAAATACACAAATAGCAGTGGGACACAACAAGGCAATACAGGGTCAACCTACACAACCCCGCCGACATCCTAGACCTCGACATCAACGTAAGCAACTGGATCCACACCAACGGGCCAGGACTGGTGTGGCCTGATGCGCGTTCATTTGGATGAAGTCATCCGAATGTGGCACAACGGTTGACTGCACCCTGACGTTATACAGCACAGTTTCTGGATCTGCCAGGGTGACGAGAAGATCAATCGGGCACATAGAGACGGCCCGACACTCTGTCAACTAGCGGGGGCTCATTTCGTGACAGCCGGATGGAAGCACGCAATCCACGAATTACAACAGGCAGCGTTGCCCTGGGCTGTACTGTAGGCGGGGCGTGAGTCTCACGGCTCAAGGAAACAACAACGTTCTAGAACGTTCTAGAGCTGGTCTTCCCACGGTTTTCTCCTCCATAGAAGCGGGCGGTAGCCTACACACCACGCTCATGTCGATCACCCTCGATGGGGTCCCCAACAACCGGATGTTTCCGTTTAATCACAAATGGAATAAGGAAGTGTGACTTCCGCTTTTGGCCAATAACAGGGCACTTGACCTCCTCTCGCACATTTACTGGATTAGCGGAACAATGCAAAACTGTTATTTTTATATTGTTTCTTCTTTTTAAGACCGTGCGGTTGTGAAACACCTTCAAGGCTACACTACGCTCAATTAACCTAATGGTTCCTAATAAACTTAAAGCCCCTGAAAAAATTAATCGAAAGACACTGTTTTACTAAACATCTGGGGAACATAAGTCACTTCAAATCTAATAAAACAAAACAGTTCAGTTGGTGCTTAGAACGTCCCCATTACGTGAAAGCATTTGCGGATTAGGGTGTAGCGTTAGGGTAAAAAATATTGGGGTTAGTGTTAGATTTGGGGTTATATTTTATTTTTAGGTTTGGGATTTTGGTTTGAAAATTCTTTGATTGTGCACAATGTGTATAATCTGACTGGCTGTTTTAGTTTGAGGACCAGAGAAACAAAGAGACTTGTTTGTGTAAGGATCAGAGGTCTGTCCCTCCCTCTGTCCCTCTCTATGGAGGTCTGACACTCCCTCTGTCCCTCTCTATGGAGGTCTGACACTGCCCCTGTCTGCAGAGAGAGTTAATCATGGACTTAGTATGCACCTGAGTTTGTGTTCACACCTGTTTTCGGTTTTGTCATTAGTCTTTGTATATAGGTTGGGTTTTTCTGTTAGTCTGTGTCGGGTCATTGTTAAGGTATGTTAAGTTCTCTGTTTCAGTGCCTATCTGCCTGTGACAATAAATAAAAGCCTTTTTAAGGGATTCTCGGCGCTTGGGTCTGCCAAGGGCCGATCGTTATAGTTTGAACCTAAACTAATGAATGTTTGTATCACAAAAAAAACAAAAACATAGCGTGATGCTCAACACGAATCTCTTTTTTGACAAACATATAAAATACATGTCAAGGACAGCATTTTTCCATCTTCGGAATAGTGCAAAAATCAGAAACTATTTATCAAATAATAATAAAAAACATTCATGCCTTTCTTACCTAAAGATTTGATTACTGCAATGTTCTATTCTCAGGTTATCCTGATAAATTAATAAAAAACACCAATTAGTATTTAATAGGGCTGCTAGAAAAAATGTGACCACATTACCGAGGTATTTGCCTCTTTACTTTGCCTGCCTGTATAGGCTAGGGCAGACTTAAATGTTCTTCTGCTTTTCATGAACTTGCTCCTATCTACCTCACTGAAATAGTCCAGCCATACATACCTACACGTAACCTAAGATGATACTTAATAATAATTGTACCTAAAATGTCAAAACCAACTAGGAACTAGGGTGCCTAAACTTTCGTAGTGTCTTGTTTCCGCTGACCCCGCCGTGTTGCAGGCCAAGCAGCTGATGCTACCTGACAGTTTCAGCTTCCAATCTGCGTAACCCTCAGCCCACATGATTGTCCCTCTCTTGTCTGGTCATGTATTTGACCTGGACTATTTTACAAGGTTCTCTGTATCAAAAAAATACATTTAATAATTATTAAACTATTATAGGTTCACCCAGCACAGCAAGAAGAGGACTGGCCAACCTTCAGAGCCTGGTTCCTCTCTAGGTTTCTTCAAAAACCCATCAGGGAGTTTTTCCTTCCTTGTCACATTGTGATTCCATGCAGTAAAGGGGAATACGTTCGAGAGCGACGATATCGTCATAGCTGTGATTGTACAGAGATTCCAATGTTACATCGACCTTCAAACAATTCCATGCAAAAATGCCAACCGGTTGCAGTCAGGTTTCCGGAGAGACACGTTCCAGTCATAGCGCCAGCGTGCATGTGACTACTTGGTGTGGCATTTGGTTCGACAGGTGAGCCCGAATCCCCTCCGTAGCCCGCTGTGTTTCTGGGTAGGCGAGTTCGGCTGCCAGTACCATGTGACTCATTATTTCTGTCTTCAAGCACATCTCAGGAGTGAGAGAGCCCTAATGACTCGTATCAAACCCACTCCGTGGAGACTGAGCAGTTATTGTTCTTGGTTCTTCATTGAAAAGTGGCTCTTTGTGAAATGTGTCCAAGAGAAGTCCAAATCCCAGTACCGAGCATATTAAAAATAGAGACTTTAGTGTCTGGCTTCAATTAAATATCTGTTGTTGTGGCATTTTTGGCACTTCCGGGTGTCTGGTTTGGCTGTTGAGAAACAATACCTTGCAGTTGGGTAGGTGAGAAGCCTGGAGACGTGACGATCTCTATTGCAATGCTTTGAAGTCTGTTGTATGTGCCAGCTGTGTGAAGGCCATAGGTGTGGGGAGCAACTGCTTCACACCCACATTAGACCAACCATAATGTATAATGCCGCAGGCACACGCAGGTGGACAGGTGCATATACAATACGTCCAGCACCCACGAGTAGGCAGAACAAACCAATTATGTTGTTGGGGGCGTTTGAGCTGAGACTTTGTGCCAGTCTAATCTTAAAGCCCCAGTGAGATAAACACACACACACTCACAGACATACACACCACAGAGATAAGGATGGCAGCTAGAGAACGGCATATATCACAGCCGAGGGGATATCAGATAAGTCCCCAAATTACATCCGAGCTAATGGGACCACCTCGGTGAAGAAACCACAGTTATGAATTCAGTTCTGTACCTGTAACACCGTCCCTTTTCTTCCAAGTTATCTTTTGACTTTGCTTTTCTTGCGGTTGAACCCAAGCGCTCTATTGCCAAGTGGTTATAGATATTTTGAAGGCTGCGACAGAATCACACACGCATGTCAAACTGTTTTGTGTTGTTTATGTCAAATACCATTGTAAGCGAAACTAGTACCTAGACATGCATTTGCACCTTGTTTCTCCGAAGTTACCAATAGTTTCATTCATTTGCATGCATACCTTTTAAAGGAGGCATTAAAACAACCAGCCATGTTACTAATGCATTGAAGTGCTTTACAGATTAAAATGAGGACTCCATTGTGCTCACATGATGCCATTAAGTCCGTATTAAATGTATTTACTGGCTAATGGACGGCGTCTGGATTCCCTTGTTAAAATGTCTTACTTAAGAACTACATTAGAGATGAGAACACAACAAGTCTCAGAAAAGGGAGCTTAGCAGTACAGTAAATACAAACACAAAAGCCTTTATCACTAGAGGGAGACTTTAAAACATCACTTTAGAGGGATGAAGACTGTTAGCTTGAGAAACAACTGTTTAATTGACGGGTAGAAAGCTGAGAAAAGATTACGTACAGATATTTTTATAGCACACGCCAAGTTTAGGAACTGATTAAACGAACATGTGGATGACTGCCTCTGTTCTCCGTGAAAAAATGCACAGTGTCTCAGGTCACAAAAAATGTGCTACGTCCGAACTGCAGTGGTCGCCGTTTGTGCCTTTCAGTCAGTGTGCTGTATTAGGGCATCCTGACCCAGCGAGACCACAGAAAATCAACCGTGCGATGAAAATAACCGTACAGAGGTTAGCAATTACAAAGCTTTGCACGCTAACAGTGTGCAACCACAGACATAAACTCACAGCGCTTTTTGGCTGAAACATTGCTGCTGTTTATGCTCAAATAAGGGACTCTTGCACACAGTGAAATGAAGTAAATTACACCAATTTGTGCCAGAAGGCTCAGCACTCATCAGCTTTCAGGTGGAGAGGTAAAGAGTGAAATATGCCAATTAGGAATGAGGGGGATGATTAGGTTGCCAGCATTATGGTCTGGGTGCTAATTGAGCCAGTCTACCAGGGTTAATACTACTACTCTTACACAGACTGTGGCCGCAGAGTCAAGACACTCGTTTAACGAGCAATTGAGCTGGTGGTCGAGTGTGTTGGGTCAATAAATGAAAGTAAACCCTTATTGTTCCCAGGTCACATCTATAATTAAGAGTGTGTGGTAACCGTGGGGGGGGGGTACACTGTAAATAAGAATGTGTCGTTATCCGGGAGGGAGTGTACACTGTAAATAAGAATGTGTGGTAACCGTGGGGGGTGTACACTGTAAATGAGAATGTGTGGTAACCCTGGAGGGGGGTGTACACTGTAAATAAGAATGTGTGGTAACCGTGGGGGGTTTACACTGTAAATAAGAATGTGTGGTAACCCTGGAGGGGGGTGTACACTGTAAATAAGAATGTGTAGTAACCAGGAGGGGGGGTGTACAATGTAAATAAGAATGTGTGGTTACCCTGGAGGGGGTGTACACTGTAAATAAGAATGTGTGGTAACCAGGAGGGGGGGTGTACAATGTAAATAAGAATGTGTGGTAACCGTGTACACTTTTTATGAAGAATTATCAGAGGACAGTATGCCGGTCTTTCCCTCCCACACCACTTCTAGCAACAGCTGGTCTTTCATCCAGGGACCAACCACAGGACAGATTCTGCTCAGCATCAGAGGACATCTAGCTGCAGAACGCAGGGTGTGAAGCTGCTCTAATGAGAGTGCAAGCTACAGCTGAGTTGTCTCACTGGGACTGTTTCTATCCCGGGCATGTAGTATGGCAGAGGTCCTGTTCCATGCTGGCACTCCAGGATTTCTCCACACAACGGAGAATTGGTCACATTATACATAAGACTTAATATAACAGACTAAATACATTAAACACAATTGCCCTCGGTTTTGTCCTGTCTTTGGGTTTCTGATCAATGACATTGATGAGAGTTTTTTGTTTAACAATTTTTCTTATCTCTCCTGCAATGTTTTTTTTCTGATACTGTCAATAAAAACACAGTATAAACCATTTGGGGAAGTAATGCACAGTCGCAAATTTCTTTAGCTTGCTTAGTTAAGTTGTGCAAAACAAAACAAAAATTACCAATTACCATTGCTGACCTACACCTTGATCAAGTTTGTGGCCGAAAGTTCAATAGGTTCAGATGAAGGTCAAACGAAATTCCAACGACCTCTGGTTATGACAGCACACGCTTTCTCCTGGCACTACATTAAAATAACTCGCTGGCACGGAGATCGGATCATTATTTTTCGAATTTCAATTAAACTTCCATCCTTACAGTGTCGCCATGGTGGTGAAAAAACATCCTCTAAACGGCATCGATCAGCTAGAGCATTACTGTATTCATGGAATGATTACCCGATCCACGTAAAAGGTCAAGGCTCAATGTCAACCTTAATATGTTAACTCGTCTCATCCCCTGAGCAGGTCCTAAGACTGAGTGTTACCCGGAGTTGGACAACTTGCTGTCGTTTCCCGGCAGTCTCCCCCCTCTACACTGGGATACTCTGCCACTGACGCTACTACAAAGGCTGGGTCTCTGGCTTACTTTCCCACAGTTACTCTGGGCTTCACTAAGCCTGGTCTCAGGGCAGCGATGTAGATGTTGGTTTGGTGTTCTGTTGGTAATGTCATTGTTGATCATCATCATATAGAATTTGTGTCACTAATTGTTCCCCCGTCTGCTGCGTCAGTGTCACACCAACGACCCTGAAGGGTAACGCCGGAATGTTCTGGGACCATCCAGATCCCATCAGGATCTCATCAGGGTAGATTTATAAAAGGCAGAGGTAGGACATGTTGCTCCCAGCTGCTTTTTCAGCATATTTCGACCCAAAACACATCAGGGAGGACGGTTCAATCAGTAAGAGATTCTACATTGGTAACGTCGTGCCAGATTAAATGCTCTACTGGAGTCTAGAACTATTTCACCACCTAGAATGAATTTCAAGCCAGTCCCTAGGGCCATACCAGTGCCCTGGTGTAAACCCTACTGACCAACCCGTTATGGTGAGCTAATGAAGTACGTCCAGACGAGCAAGGACCGATGAAGGATTTGGAGAGATTCTGCATGAATGTATGGTCTCAGGTCCCTTGTTTTGTGGTCTACCACCTCTTCAGAAATTGTGAAAGATGACTCAGAGATTTTATTGTGTCTGGGGAGGGTACACAATAATAATATGGGGAAGCCAAGAATCGTGACATATTCTGGGAAGATATTTTAATAACGTGTGCCAACTGCATCTAACTGGTTCGTGGAAAGTGTTACATGCAGATGACAGTTATCAATCAATCTGATGGATTTCATAAAGCATTTTTTTTTACAAAAACAGTTGTAGCAAAATGCTTTACAAACACCCAGTCTGAAAGTCAGAACATCAACAGGTTGATACACAGTGGCTAGTATAAACTCAGTGTGGTCTAATTTAGAAAGAAACCTGGAGGAGCCAAGTTCTGAGGTGTGGCCTGTTCTCTATTGGCCGTGCTGGGTGAACCTTTTATGATTTAAGTAATCATTAAATGAATGTAGGTTGTGTTTAGAGTCTTTAAAACAAAATCCGAATCAGAAGCATAACCAGTTGGACAGAGAGAATCAGGGTCAGTGAGGGGTGAACGGACTGGCAGCCAGAACCGTCAGGTATCACCAGCTAATTGGCCTGCGACAAAACCAGGACGGCATATGGAGGGGTGAGCGACATTTCCTTAGGGATTGGTAGACTCACGGTCTGGTCCATGCACACATGTCCTCCGTTGTGTAAACGGAACAAGATTCAAGGACAAGTTAGACACCCTAGTCCCCTATTCCCCCGGGCACCATAATATAGCAGACTAAAATATCTGAGCTGAGACAGGGAGGTGACACTGTGGCTGTTCGGATTGGTAATCTGTTGTCACTTATGGTGTTGTGTTGAACTTTTGTAGGCAAAGGAAACATGACGCAAATAATGGAGTGCTTTTGATTCCCTTTGTATTTATAATTATTGAAAATAAGGACATTGATGTTTCTGTGCTTTAAATTGTGCTAAAAAACAACAACTTGCAACCTTATTTCATACTTTTCTGACAGAATTTGTTTCACTTAGGGCTGCACATTTGTAAATAAAGACTTGTTATAAAAATTATGGTGTTTCAGGTGAATATCCTGTTTAAAATTGTGCAAGTTGTGGCAAATGTACTAATGAGTGAATTTGCATTGAGATATTACTTTAAAAATATGCTCTCTGTCATCAATGGATGGACACAGAAATCTTAGCAGTGGGGTAGGGGATGTCCCGCCCCCCAAAAAAAGAAACCCCTATCCTAAATGGCTCGGCTTGGCCTCGAATACATTCTAAGGTTATCTAATTTTGCTGACTTTAAATCCCTCTGCTCAGAGGACCATCCCCAGAAGGTTCCCAAGAGTAAAGGCAGTATGATGATTAATAAAGCGAGTAAGCCGGCTGATAGCTCGGGGATGGAAAGGGAACCGAGAGAGGCTCTCCCAGGTCAGTTCAGCGGGAGGTTTGTACCCGTTAACCAAAAGAAATCCCCACAGCAGGTGGGATGCCTGGCAGGTATTTTTCTGCAATGCCAGTGGACGTTGGGTGTTCTAAGAGCTAACATGTCTTCTCTGGACTCACAGCTGCTCTTTGAATGGCCACATTAACAGCGCTTTCCCACGTCGGATTTAAAATGCCACTATCGTCCTCTCCCACGCGGCAGCTGTGTGACCCATTGACGGATAAAGACCCCTTTCATGTCATTAATCTCAGAGAAAAGACGATTATATGAGGACTGTCCCATTGTGTCTCCCAGTTCTCAAAAGGCCACAGAAATTACAGCATTTGATGATCCTCATGTATTCATCTTTAATGCCTGTTGGAATAACTTGGCTGTTGCCTAATACGTTTAATGACAGTTTTTGGTGAGACCACTTCATGAATTTCTAAGTGGTTTCTTGTACATTTTGATTTTGCGCTGTTCTCTTATAGACATGTACCTAAATGGCTTGATACAATTGAGGGTTGATCCATCCACATACACACACACACACACACACAAAGAAAAGTTGAGTAACAGGAATGAATATCAGCCCATGAAAAAGCAATAACGAACAAGGTTACCCCAGTAGCTCACTTTAGCTTTGCAAATGTGTTATTTCGCTACGATGCCTGTTTCTCAGACAGCAGATGTTTAGAGAGTTGGTGAATTCCTGTCTGTATGGAAATCTGTTAATGTATGTCACTGTAATATCCCCAAATCTCAGAGGAATCTCCAAACACATTCATTAAAGTGTAATTACAAACATGTTTGTATTCAAAATATATATTTTTTTAAAACAGCGAAGCCTGCGGCGCTCCAGGTTCATGGTTTGCTAGCGCTGGTATAGTTGAATTAAGTCCCACACAGAGTGTATTGGAGACTACGTATGAGATTTCCAAAGGAACCCTATTTAATTTAGTTTACTTGTTATATTCGGTGTTTCTATGCGGTGAAATTGAATGTGTATTATGTCAAATGTGCACAGGGATATATATGCATGTTCAATTGTAACGCATGCCTATAGAGAAAACATATGATCATGGATAAAGACAGCCATCCATGTGAGTTGACAAACCTAGGCAAATCATAGGCAATTCATAGACAATTCATAGGCAATACATAGGCAATTCATAGACAATTCATAGGCAATACATAGACAATTGATAGGCAATTCATAGACAATTCACAGGCAATTCATAGGCAATTCATAGGCAATTCATAGACAATTCATAGGCAATGCATAGGCAATTCGTAGGCAATTCGTAGGCAATTCATAGGCAATTCATTGGCAATTCATAGGCAATACATAGGCAATTCATAGACAATTCCTAAGCAATTCATAGGCACTTCATTGGCAATTCATAGGCAATTCATTGGCAGTTCATAGGTAATTCATAGGCAAATCATAGGCAATTCATAGGCAATTCATTGGCAGTTCATAGGCAATTCATTGGCAATTCATAGACACTTCATTGGCAGTGTATAGGCAATGTATTGGCAGTTCATAGGCAATTCATTGGCAGTTCATAGACACTTCATTGGCAGTTCATTGGCAATTCATTGGCAGTTCATAGGCAGTTCATTGGCAGTTCATAGACAATTTATTGGCAGTATATAGACAATTCATTGGCAGTTCATAGGCAATTCATAGGCAGTTCATAAGCAATTCATTGGCAGTTCATAAGCAATTCATTGGCAGTTCATAGGCAATTCATTGGCAGTTCATAGACAATTCATTGGCAGTTCATAGGCAATTCATTGGCAGTTCATAGGCAATTCATTGGCAGTTCATAAACAATTTATTGGCAGTATATAGACAATTCATTGGCAGATCCTAGACACTTCATTGGCAGTTCATAGGCAATTCATAGGCAGTTCATAAGCAATTCATTGGCAGTTCATAGGCACTTCATTGTCAGTTCATAGTCAATTCATTGGCAGTTCATAGACAATTCTTTGGGAGTTCATAGACAATTAATTGGCAGTTCATAGGCAATTCACAGTCAATTCATACCACCCTTACCATAAATATACCATGAGCAAACTTGTCTCATCTTTCTCAGATATCCCGGTGTTCAAGTGCCTGCAATGTATTTCATTGCTGTGCTTTCTATTCCCATCCCTGAGCCGGCCTCCATCAATGTGTTTTAAAACATCAATATCATCTAATGCAACTGAATCGCTAACATTTCTCATTCCAGGACATGGCAAAATACAGAGATGAAATGCTATCGGTCTGCTGAATACTCCATCACATGTTCCTATTTTCAAATTGTATTGACCTGAGGTCATATCCAGTGGCTTTAAAAATGAGGGAACAGACAAGTGAAGTGGTGGTAAACACGAGACTAAAGTCACCATGTGGAACAGACATTAATAACTGAAGTGGTGGTAAACACAAGACTAAAGTCACCATGTGGAACAGACATTAATAACTGAAGTGGTGGTAAACACGAGACTAAAGTCACCATGTGGAACAGACATTAATAACTGAAGTGGTGGTAAACACGAGACTAAAGTCACCATGTAGAACAGACATTAGTAACTGAAGTGGTGGTAAACACGAGACTAAAGTCACCATGTACGTACGTGGAACAGACATTAGTAACTGAAGTGGTGGTAAACACAAGACTAAAGTCACCATGTGGAACAGACATTAATAACTGAAGTGGTGGTAAACACACGACTAAAGTCACCATGTGGAACAGACATTAATAACTGAAGTGGTGGTAAACACGAGACTAAAGTCACCATGTGTGTCACGAATGGTGTGGGGGCGTGGCTACACAGACCTTTCGGTGATTCACTTCCTTGTTTATGTTTTGTCACTCAGCTGTCTCTTATTGTAATCTACTGAGCTATAAAAGGGAAGCTAACAAGTCACTCCTTGTTCAGCATTGTTATATGTCACGGTTGTCATAGAGGTGAGTGTGTTTGTATCACGTTATCATTGTTGTTTGAAGGTGCTCGTTTTAAGTCGCTATATGCGCATTTTCCTTTCATTCAACTAAGTACGTGTTTTTGTCGCCGTTTACGGTTTGTTTTGAGTTTGTCCTTTAATAAACCTGACCAAACCGGATTACCTTGGCTCCTGCACATGGCTTACTGCACTACACCTTGGACGGTGCGTGACAGAATGCTGAACCACCAAGATAGCCAGCGGAGCCTGATGGTGAGTGGATTCCTCGGGGGGGCAAGCTATAGCGCCCCGAAGGATGAAGCTCACCGTCGCCCCACGGAGCAGTGGGACTGGCTTAAGCCGGAGACGCCCGAATAGGTGTATAGGCGCCTCCGTGCTTACTTCGGGTATGAGCCACCAATGCAGCTATCAGGGCTGATTACATCGGGTCCGCGGTCCTTCCCGGAGGAAGGCAAGAGGGCACCCCGACAGCGTCCCAAAGAAGTTTTTGGGGGGGAGCTAAGGAGGTGTTCCGGGAGGACCGCGGAAAGAACACCCACGGTCCTGGTGCTGCATGACCAGCCACCCACTGCTCCTGGGCTGCAGACAGGGGGGGAGAAACCCCTTGAGCTACAGCCACAACCCCCGCCGTGGGAAGACCCTTTTCGGCCACCTACGTCAGGGACAGAAAAACCCCCGGAGGGGTTAGATGAACAGCCCTCGGCGGTTATTAGGACGTGGTGGAGGACATGGCTGGACTTACAGGAGCCAGCGCCCGAGATGGTCGCCACCACGCCTGCGCCCGAGATGGTCGCCACCACGCCTGCGCCCGAGATGGTCGCCACCACGCCTGCGCCCGAGATGGTCGCCACCACGCCTGCGTCCGAGATGGTCGCCACCACGCCTGCGCTTGAGATGGTCGCCACCACGCCTGCGCCTGAGATGGTTGCCACCACGCCTGCGCCCGAGATGGTCGCCACCACACCTGCGTCCGAGATGGTCGCCACCACGCCTGAACCTGAGATGGTCGCCGTCACGCCAGCGCCCAAGATGGCTGCCGCCGTCACGCCAGCGCCCAAGATGGCTGTTGCCGTCACGCCAGCGCCCAAGATGGCTGCCGCCGTCACGCCAGCGCCCAAGATGGCTGTTGCCGTCACGCCAGCGCCCAAGATGGCTGCCGCCGTCACGCCAGCGCCCAAGATGGCTGCCGCCGTCACGCCAGCGCCCACTATGGCTGCCGCATCGCCGCCCACAATGGCTGCCGCATCGCCGCCCACAATGGCTGCCGCATCGCCGCCCACAATGGCTGCCGCATCGCCGCCCACCATGGCTGCCGCATCGCCGCCCACCATGGCTGCCGCATCGCCGCCCACCATGGCTGCCGCATCGCCGCCCACCATGGCTGCCGCATCGCCGCCCACCATGGCTGCCGCATCGCCGCCCAAAATGGCTGCCGCATCGCCGCCCACAATGGCTGCCGCATCGCCGCCCACAATGGCTGCCGCATCGCCGCCCACAATGGCTGCCGCATCGCCGCCCACCATGGCTGCCGCATCGCCGCCCACGAAGGCCGCGCCACGACGACGCTCACGATGGCCGCCGCCACGACGACGCTCACGATGGCCGCCGCCACGACGACGCTCACGATGGCCGCCGCCACGACGACGCTCACGATGGACGCCGCCACGTCTACGCTCACGATGGCCGCCGCCACGACTACGCTCACGATGGCCGCCGCCACGACGCCCACGATGGCCGCCGCCACGACGGCGCTCACGATGGCCGCCGCCACGACGGCGCTCGCGATGGCCGCCGCCACGACGGCGCTCGCGATGGCCGCCGCCACGACGGCGCTCACGATGGCCGCCGCCACCACGTCGCCCACGACGGCGGACTCTCAGCCACACAACATGGCGGTTGGTCCTTGTAAGGGCTGGACCCGTCCTGATGAACTAACCCATTGGGTTTGACTGTGGGTCCTGTCTTGTTGCTCCCTTATGGTTTTTGTTGGTTCTTTCGGCTATCTGGGGAGCTAGCCTTTTAGTGGGGGATACTGTCACGAATGGTGTGGGGGCGTGGCTACACAGACCTTTCGGTGATTCACTTCCTTGTTTATGTTTTGTCACTCAGCTGTCTCTTATTGTAATCTACTGGGCTATAAAAGGGAAGCTAACAAGTCACTCCTTGTTCAGCATTGTTATATGTCACGGTTGTCATAGAGGTGAGTGTGTTTGTATCACGTTATCATTGTTGTTTTAAGGTGCTCGTTTTAAGTCGCTATATGCGCATTTTCCTTTCATTCAACTAAGTACGTGTTTTTGTCGCCGTTTACGGTTTGTTTTGAGTTTGTCCTTTAATAAACCTGACCAAACCGGATTACCTTGGCTCCTGCACATGCCTTACTGCACTACACCTTGGACGGTGCGTGACAATGTGGAACAGACATTAGTAACTGAAGTGGTGGTAAACACGAGACTAAAGTCACCATGTGGAACAGACATTAATAACTGAAGTGGTGGTAAACACGAGACTAAAGTCACCATGTGGAACAGACATTAGTAACTGAAGTGGTGGTAAACACGAGACTAAAGTCACCATGTGGAACAGACATTAGTAACTGAAGTGGTGGTAAACACGAGACTAAAGTCACCATGTAGAACAGACATTAGTAACTGAAGTGGTGGTAAACACGAGACTAAAGTCACCACGTACGTGGAACAGACATTAGTAACTGAAGTGGTGGTAAACACGAGACTAAAGTCACCATGTAGAACGGACATTAATAACTGAAGTGGTGGTAAACACGAGACTAAAGTCACCATGTAGAACAGACATTAGTAACTGAAGTGGTGGTAAACACGAGACTAAAGTCACCACGTACGTGGAACAGACATTAGTAACTGAAGTGGTGGTAAACACAAGACTAAAGTCACCATGTGGAACAGACATTAATAACTGAAGTGGTGGTAAACACAAGACTAAAGTCACCATGTGGAACAGACATTAGTAACTGAAGTGGTGGTAAACACGAGACTAAAGTCACCATGTAGAACAGACATTAGTAACTGAAGTTGTGGTAAACTGATTTGGTGTGGGAACAAATGAATTATAACTGCCGTATGCTAACATGTTCTACAGAGAATGGAAAGCCTAGTTTGAACCTACATCTAAAAGCACAGGTGGAGTCCAGGCATCTTTAAATAAAACATTGCTTTTTGTTTTAATGCTTTTGCATTGGTTCCTATACTTATGGAAAGTAGCTGCACTGGTATTTAAAGCAGAGCATAAACCAAATGCATCTATCTAATTACTTAAATCGCAAGGCAGGACATGCATAATGCATTAGAATACGAAACAGGATTATTCCTTCAAGATAACTTAAAGGAACATTTCACCATAGCACAACTACTTAATGTATGAATTACTAATATTAGCAATTATACATGTGTATTATATCAACTCATGTATGACACGATCTTCTCAACACAATTTAGTACAAAAAGTCGGAATATTGCTGTTTTACCTATTGTGGCACTCTCGGACATCCTTGGTCTGTCTGTTAAATAGCACATGTTTCAGAATCCATGCCTATCGGGACAAGGATCATATATTATTGAGAAATGTCCTCTGGTCTGGTCTGAAAGAAAAAAGGAACCGAATGGCCCTAATTAACATTGTTATGTTTCAAAGGAAAAGGCAGAAGTCTTGCAAGCCAAAAAAAACAATTGCCAAACCGTTAAGCACAGGGTTGGCAGCATCATGTTGTGGGGGTGCTTTGCTGCAGGAGGAACTGGTGCAATTTATAAAATAGATGGAATCATAAGAAAGGATAATTATGTGGATATATTGAAACAACATCTCAAAATATAGTTTAGGAAGTTTATGCTTGGTTACAAATACTAATTGAGTGTATGTAAACTTCTGACCCACTGGCAATGTGATGAAAGAAATAATACCCGAAATAAATTATTATCACTACTATTATGTGACATTTCACATTCTTAAAATAAAGTGCTGATCCTGTGGTGATATTTACTAGGATTAAATGTCAGGAATTGTGAAAAAAACTAGTTTAAATATGTTTGGCTAAAATGTATTTAAATCTCCAACTTCAACTGGATATTTAAAATACAGATGTTCACCATGTGGTGTTCTGTTAATGTCTGTAGTAATTACAAACACAAGCAGAAAAATGCTTTTTCTGGTTCGTTTGCTTGGTGCCAGAAATACAACAACACGTAATTCCAACAGATCTCAAATTGAAATACCACATTTATGTTTCCTTTGCTTACAAAACATACTAACAAACAATAACATTTACTCATGTTCACCAGTATAAATGACTTTTTCTCTGGATAATATTCATTTGACAAGCTTATTCTGTATCATCGAGGTTACTTGGCATTTCTCAACTACACACTTATTGTGGTTGTTCTATGAAGGTCGCCACCGTTTGTCAAAATAACACCAAAGTAACCAAGTTAAAAAAAATTGGCATTTGCACAGTCAATTGTAAGCACCGGATTCCTTTCCAGAGCCACGGTTTTCAATAAGTGAGACAAATCAATTGTGTTTACACTAAACATTCTGTATGTGAAAAGACTTAAGCTACACTCTCATGTTATCCAACTACAGTTAGCAAAAACATTATCATTACCACACATTTACCAGAATTTCAAGCTTTCACAACTCTCCAATAAACCGAGTTCTGTGGATTTTATTGTTCTGTATCTCAAAATAGTAGAAAATGTTCATACTAATAGTAGCCTAAACGTAGGTTAATCCAGATTGGCAAAACATTAACTTAGTTTGGGTGGAGTTCCATAAAATTATTTCCCACATCTATAACCTCCCTCACATTCAAAAGTGGCAAACGGCAGGAGAGCTGCCTCAAAACTAGATTTTGCTTGTTTTAAATGTTGTAATCCTGTCTCTTACAAATCTTTTCACCTCACTACATGAACGGTTGACTCACCTCACTACATGAACGGTTGACTCACCTCACTACATGAACGGTTGACTCCCCTCACTACATGAACGGTTGACTCACCTCACTACATGAACGGTTGACTCACCTCACTACATGAACGGTTGACTCACCTCACTACATGAACGGTTGACTCACCTCACTACATGAACGGTTGACTCACCTCACTACATGAACGGTTGACTCACCTCACTACATGAACGGTTGACTCACCTCAATACATGAATCCAATGGATTTACTCTTGATAAGCAAATGGATCAGCTGACTTAAATAGGACGTTGGTTCATTCACAGACATCTGGACGTCACAGGCAATGAGTGGTACCATGAATCTCAAACCATCTCGTTGCTTAAAGGACCGTTTTGTGTTTCTGCTGGTCACTCTATGAGAGAAGGATCACAAACTTTGTAAAAAAAAACGTTGGATTTGAATGACCACTTTCATTTCCCACATAAAAAAAGAGAATGACAATAAAGTCAACTAATAGTTGCTTGCTGTTTGGCAACATATGAACTCAGATAAACATTACAATTTGGAGTTATTTATTCTTTTACATGTCCTGTTTCTAAATCGGACAATAAAATGCACATATTATACACCGTATTAGGCATGTCTAACTTTAACAGACTCTTGTAAGGGGCCTCAGGAGGACCTCTACACCCTTGATCAATTTCCCCTGTCTTTCTTTTGGGACACTGCAAATGATGGAGACGTGTGTGAATGTGCAAATTGAGGGCAGAGGTCAACGTCAGACTGTTGCCAGCAGTGGCTGTGTGTGTGTGTGTGTGTGTGTGTGTGTGTGTGTGTGTGTGTGTGTGTGTGTGTGTGTGTGTGTGTGTGTGCGTGTGCGTGTGCGTGTGCGTGTGCGTGTGCGCGTGCGTGCGTGTGTGCGTGTGTGTGTCTGGGGTGGTTGGAGTATTTTCATTTTTAAAATGTCATTCCCTCAATCTCTCGCTGCCTTTCTGATCTCTCTTTCTGCACCCGCGATTCTTTTCTCTTTCTCCGTCCATGTGTGTTTCTCTCGCTGGAAGATAACACCGTGTGCACTCTACACGGTTTCTGAATGGACTTTAATGAAACGTCTCTTTCAGGAGTGACACCAGGAAGATAAAGGAAAACGTGTGTAAGGAAGAAGCCACAGGAAGACACAATGAAGAGGTGAGCACGTCTGTCGTCGTATAGGGAGCCTCATCTCACAAATTGTGTTTAGCAGCCAGTTTGTCATTATTCCCCTTGTTATTAGGACGAGTAATAATTTTCTAATCTGTTAACCGGTATTAAAAGAAAGAGTTCTACAGTCAGTGACAGCGAGGGCTTCGTCATGACAGCAGAGATGGCGTGACACACACACACAGGCCCGCATTAATGCACGGGCCTACTGGGGCTGAAGCCCCAGGGCCTATGAAGACAAGGGGTCTATCATAAGCCAATAAAAAATCACATTGTTTTGTAATTTGTCGAATTTTCTGTCAATCACTTGATATTCATGTTTTTGGCTGCTGACTGATCCACAAGTGACCCACGTGGGAAGCATGATATGACAGCCTATCAGAATGTAGAGAAACAGTTGCGTCATCTTCTCTAGTAGTCTATTCAAAGTTATGCTAGTCACAGAGGCTGATATCAAAATGTTGAGAAAGAAAAAGTTTGAGAGGTGCTCGTAAACGAAAAATATTGCGACAGAAAGAAAACAGTGAGAAGGAATTGTTAAAAAAGATTCCAAAACCTAACAGGATTTATTAAACCTGCAAATGAGTCGAGCTCATTAAGCGGAGCACCGATGAACAGTGGAGAGGAAAAGCAAACAGGCGGGCAGTGTTAATTTCGTTATAATTTTCGTATTTTTTTTTGTCACCGAAATTTTTTCACAGACGAAAAGTTCAGCCCTGCACATAGACAGACAGGGCGCGAGGACTGAATTTATCTTTCGCGTCTAAATGGACAAATACAAACAACATAATGTCTAAATGTCCGTTTTGGAGAGTATTCACGTAAACACAGTCGGTTATGTCTTTACAGAACGTACAGTTGTGAGAATATCGGATGTGCATCAGTGCAACTCGGTCTTAAACTGACAGTGCGTAATAAACCTAATGCCGTCTGTACACTAAATATTAATCAAACAACAAAATAAAAAGAGAAAAGCATTCACTGCTCTTTAATAGCTTTAATAAGGATTAAATTATACAAATAAATATGTATGCTTGAAAGAATATTTACATTGCTGTTGTGGATTTTTTTTATGGAATACTGTCTTCGTTAGGCTATATCTCCCCGAGAGAAACTTATTTCTGCTTTTGTTGTATATAGACATACGTGATCATTAGACTTTTTTTTATTGTGGGCCTAAAAAACCTCTCAGCCCCAGGGCCTAACGGCAGGTTAATGCGGGCCTGCACACACACACACACACACAGTAATCACATTCCCCCTCTAATAGTGTAACTGCTGTGACGTCGATGAGATGTTGAGTCTTGGAGACATGAATTGAGGTTCGTCCCAGGGCCTCAATACTCCCCACGGCTCTTCAACTGCCTTTTATTAATTGGTTCAGCTAACTCCTTTGTCCTTTTACCTCCGTCTCCTTGACCTGCTTTTTGAAAAGGTTAAAAGGCAATCGATGGACCGGTGGCAAGGACAGTAAATGGGTATTAAAATGTACCTTTTACCAGTTTCTCCCTTGTGTTTAATTACCGTTGCCTGTGTCACCAAGAAAGGGGAAGGAGAGATGATGAGGGAACAAAATAACAATAGTTTTTTTGCCAGGTCCGGGGTAATGAAAGCGGCGGAACTACACGTCTGAGTCATTATAAACGCTTGAATGACATCGAATTTCACATTACCAGTCCAAAGATTGGAAACCTACCTACTCATTGCATTGTGGGTAGGGAATGAGAGGCAGGAAACAGGCACAGATACGATAATATGGGGTTTTCACAGAATCGTGGCAGGCAATGCAATGTCACGACTAAACGAAACAACTAGGCAAAACGAATTTAAATACGAGCATCTCTCAAGCGCAAGGCAAGGTGGTAGTTAACTCAGCGAGGGCAGGGATAACACAGCAGATGAACTAACACACAGTAGGTAGTGAAAAGGACCAAGTGTGTGTAATACAGAGCGATGGTCCGGGCGATGGACTGAAGAGCTCCGGGTAGGTGTGTCCGGGGTTCGCCGAACAGGCATAGGGCGTTGAATACAAACACCCCGAGAGGCCGGTAGTTAGTAGACATGGGAGGGTGACTGTCTAAGGGTTACAGGGACGGATGAGGATAATCCTGACGTGACTTCAGTTGTACTATACTGTATACCACTGTTCAATTATAGTAAATACTTACTTTCAACATTTAAAAAAAAACATGTGTAATCATGTAGCAACCGTCATGGTAATACGAACTGTATATATTTCGTAATGCAGATTTCTTAAAGTATCCACCTTTTGTCTTCATGATACATTTGGACACTGTTTGCATTTTCTCAAACACAGATATTGACCAGACATGGACACATCCACATATTTGGCAATATTGGATATTTTCATGACAAAATAGGAGCCCAGACAGAATCCGTAAACACACGTTATTTATTATAGAGTGATGCCAGGCTCATATCAGAGTGAGAACACAGTACACTTCACACAGAATGCCAACCATTCACATAAAATCACAGGCCAGCAGTATAAATATTCTTGTCAGACACCTAAACAGCACAGCTTCACTGAAGACCAAATCTTCAGCACATGGCCATCCACTAACTCAATTAAAAAATTCGGATTTGCTTGCATTTTAGACTTTTTACTATATTCTTTTTACAATATGTCTTGGCAAGTTACGCAATACATAAACCCTAATGACATTTTACGAAAGTGAAAAGTGGCTTGAATGCAGACAACAAATGTAGCTTGAGATTTTTTAATGGACAGTTCTGCTTGGTCACTTGCATGGGCGTGCTCCAACCCAGTTTATGTCTGCTCAGTATGCAACTATGTCTGCAAAGGGTAGATAAATCATGTCCTGGGCCGTTTTAATATACAAATAAAATGACTAGATTTTGTATATTGAACCGCATTTAGTCAGGCTTCTTAGCTCTTAAGAATGTTCATTCAATTGAGCTCAATTAACACTTAATTTCATTCAGAATGTGATGTTTGCCTGTAAAAAAATGTATGTATTGTCACTATAGCGCTGGCTAAACAGATGGTTTTCACATCCAACTTTCGTGTTATAAACAATATAACCGAGTTAGAGTATTAATTTGTGTGAGGGCAGGTAAATATGATACTATAAAGATATTAAATATATTAACAAGGAAACAGTAAATATCTTCACAGCACACTTAACAGTTCTGCTATTTGGTATCTTACATTGCTTTTATGCTTATGTTTTATGTAACAACAGCATTGCGACCATATCATCATATTGTAAAACCAAATATAACTGAAGAAATATACAGTGTAATAGGTCTCACCCCTATTAAAACATGGTGAAGACCACTGTAGGGCCCAGTTTATGACTGATTCACATAATTTACCACACAAAAAATGGACAGAGTAGAAAAATGAATCCTGTTTTAAAGCGACGCCTCTTCTCTGTTCTCCGAAAACCAGATAGGTCCGGTTTCTCACAGCTCTGCTCAGGCAATTCCCCGGGTGACAAACGGTGACCCTGTTTTAGCAAGTGCTTATGGATGTCATTGACAGTGGTCTGTGTAATCCCTCCAAAGTAACAGCCTATTGCAGTGACAGTCCCACCAGTGACCCCGCCAGACAACGCGGCCCCGGTCTCTGCACCGTAACATCCAGTAGTCTGGTGCAGCTCTCCCCTGGCTGACTCAATGAAGCTCCGGCTCAATATGACAAATGAGCCAGAGAAGATCACGCTGTCAACAAGTGAACGATTAATTGGGGTTGTTTGTTTGCGTGTGTTTACTTGTGCGCGTTCACTTGCGCGCGTGTGTGTCTGGGTGTGTGTGTCGGTTCTTGTGGGTGAGCGGGTGCTTGTGTGTGTGTCTGTGTGTGTCTGTTCATGTGGGTGAGAGGGTGCTTTTGTGTGTGTGTCCATGTGGGTTAGAGGGTGCTTGTGTGTGTGTGTGTCTGTCTGGCTGTGTCTGTTCTTGTGGATGAGCGGGTGCTTGTGTTTGTGTCTGTGTGTCTGGGTGTGTGTGTCGGTTCATGTGGGTTAGAGGGTGTGTGTGGGTGTGTGTCTGGGTTTGTGTGTGTGTCTGGGTGTGTGTGTCTGGGTTTGTCTGTCAGTTCATCTGGGTTAGAGGGTGTGTGTGTGTGTGTGCGTGTGTGTCTGTTCATCTGGTTGAGAGGATGCTTGTGTGTGTGTGTGTGTGTGTGTGTGTGTGTGTGTGTGTGTGTGTGTGTGTGTGTGTGTGTGTGTGTGTGTGTGTGTGTGTGTGTGTGTGTGTGTGTGTGTGTGTGTGTGTGTGTGTGTGTGTGTGTGTGTGTGTGTGTGTGTGTGTGTGTGTGTGTGTGTGTGTGTGCGTGCGTGCGTGTGTGTGCTTGTGTGTGCTTGTGTGTGTGTGCGTCTGTTCATCTGGTTGAGCAGATGCTTGTGCGCATACATTAGAGAGTTGTCATATAGTTGAGTATCTGTATGTCGTGGGTGAGTAACTCTGGTTTGTTGCCTTAACTTCTCTCGTGAAATCCCCCGAGATATCAACAGGAAATTGCTTTTCGCTTCAGAAGCCACTCAGACACATTAGAAGTCGTAATGGACTTTGCCAGGGCGAAGGGCGGAATGTTGGTATTGATTATGCTTACTGGACGTGGACGAAACCACCTCACACCTTTGCATTATTCATGTCTCAATTACAACGATTGTCCTGATTGTAATAATGTTTTGGCTGAAAACTGCTCTGAAGGAAAATAAATCTCCCCCACTCTCGCCCCCGTCTCATAACGTCCCTCCCCTTCATTTGAAGACGAGAATGCTAATGTGATCATTTTTCATCCAACAGGATTATACTCTCCATCTTTGAAGATGATAACTGGTGTTGCCTGAAAGGCAAACAAAGTTTGGGACCTATCACGCTTCTTGGTTTTAATTAAAAATCACAGACAGCTTAATTGCGCTGCTGTTGTGCTCTACTGATGCGCGGTTGCTTCGGAAACTAAAGGAGAGCGTTGCCGTGGCTTCTGCGCTGTGTTGTTCTTGCATTTCGTGCCCTCTAAACTAGAACGTCCTAAAGGTTTTCCCCCAAAGCTCACTCATAAGAGTGTCACATGCCTCATTGCTCTTTGCATTAACTGAATTGTAAAAACAACATTTGATCAACTTTTGGAACTTTTGGAATTTTCATACGAGGGTAGACATCGAAATCTAGCCATGAAGCATAGCACAAGTCCAGAATTTTAGGACTGACACAGATGTAGACTAGGATAACGGCTGTTTGAGAAATGCTTATTCAAAGTATTCTCATGCGGCGTTCTGTAAAAGGATGTAACGAGAAATGTTTCTACTTTTAATTTTTTGGCAAGAATTCAAAGTAGTGGTTGAAATTTGATACTCCAGCTGCCTAAGACTTCATCGTATCTTCATGTCAGGGGAAAAGCCTCTTTGGAAATACACCTCAGCAAAATCAAATAATTCAGAATTCATAATGCTGATGTGTAATTCACCACAGCCTCTTAACAATATCTAGGAGTCATAAATATTTATGAGAAACTCAGCATCTTGCTCACTTCTCGCTGATTGGGCATTTTTAGACCATGGAGTCTGATTTGGTCATAATCTATCATCATGTGCTATGTTTAGTGATGTCACTTCCGGGTTGAGTACGCTGTGCGCGTTTGTGCTGCCGCTTCGTACCTGGATTGTTTTCGTTTTGTCCGTATGTTTGTTTGTTCTGTTTTGTCTGGAAAACTGGAAACTCATTCCGTATCGAGGCTATATTGGTGTTTCGCTTGGATTGTACTGAGCTGTTGTCGCTAAAACTATCGCTACTGGTTGCGAGTTTGCTGGTGTGCTGTCTGTGTCTGATCTACTGGCACTTACCTGGATTACTTTGTTTGTTATTTTTCAACCGAATTGAGCATTAGTTTGCCATTGGGCTGCCGCGAGCTCTCTACCCTGTATGTCCCTGCCACTTTCGGCTCATCTGATGGGTGAGTTACCACTCTCGCATTCGGTTGAGCTGTCTGTTTACTGCTTACTATCTGGTTGTTTGTCTCCCAGTCAGTCTGCGTTTTAAGGTAAGTGACGATTGGGGTTTGGCTAACGTGGTTTACTGTTGGACTGGCTCACAGTTCCCCAGTATTAACATGCCATCTTTCTGTTGCCACATTTTCTGTCTTGCATTCGTAATGGTTTTGGGATTTTTATCATCGCAATTAAGGGCCTTGAACTGCCGCTCGCGCCTTGATCCAATGACGTTTGATTACTGTCGGAGACTTGGGATTCTCCGGCGCCCACGCTATATCCATCGTTCACCGCGCTTGCTCAAGGGTACTGTTCACTCTAAGCCTGTTGCTATTCCATGCATCTGGACCAACCATAGAAAACTGCCCACCACTGAAAAAAAGAAATTGCCTGTCTGCTGCACTACTCAGCGTTTTTTGATTTATCCGGTTGTTAACATTCACCACTCTACTGACAATTTGAATGTCCTGCATCATAATCTTGCTCTCCTGAACTGTCGATCTATCTCGGACAAAGCATCTTATCTCAATGAAATCATCACTGACAATAAACTTGATATTTTCTTTCTTACTGAAACCTGGCAAGTTCCTGAGGATTTTATGCAGTTAAACCTACTTGCACCGGATGGATATAAGTTTATGTCTAGACCTCGACTGCATGGTAAAGCATCCGACTCAGGCAACTTGATTTTCATGACACTGATACATTTGAATATATGGTTCTAAAGGCTGACTCTCTTATAATTATTTTGCTCTATCGTCCTCCCAGGGCCCTGTCTAGCTTTTTTTCTGAACTCAGTGAATTGCTGACTGTTGCTGGCTCATTGTCATTTCCTATGTTACTGCTTGGTGACTTTAATATCCATGTTGATGTCGCCTGTTCTAACACTTCTCAGTTACTCTCAATTTTTGAATGTTTTAATTTAACCCAGCATGTTAATTTTCCTACTCATAAGCATGGTCATACCCTTGATCTGATCTGTACATATAAGGCTAATATATCCTCCATCTCTTTCTCTGACATTGGCATTTCTGATCACAAATTACTTACTTATAGCTTAAGTCTGCCTGTGCGTAAAAATGCCTAAAAACTGTTATATCCTACCGGAATGTCAAAGCTGTTGATCCTGTATCATTTTGTACCTCCATTGCCTCTTCCAATCTCTGTGATGTGCTTGACATCTCCTCTCCCTCTCTGATATTGACTAGCTATCACCTCATAATTACCGATATCTTAGGTAAGCATGCCCCTGTCAAGACTCGTAGTGTCCCTTCTACACACTCCTCTCCTTGGTTCACCTCTGAGCTTCGTATCCTCAAGACCACTGGCAGACGGCTTGAGCGTCTTTACAGGAACACTGGCCTGACTGTTCACCATCTAGCTTATGTTGAACATGTAAATAATTACAAACTGGCCCTGAACTTGGCGCGCTCTAGTTTTGTGTCTGCCATGATCAACAAATCTAGTAACAGGCCAAAAGCATTATTTAACACTATAAATAAGCTCATCAAACCTCCATCTGAGGCTGCTCTAGCTTCTGGTGAACTCTGTAGTTCTTTTCTTAAATATCTCCTAGAAAAAGCAGATGCTGCCCAAAAGAGCTTCTCTACTGATGCTGCAACCACTAGACATCGGCTTAACCAATCTGATCAGTCCCTAACCTTATTTGCTCTAACTACTCCATCCTCTGTTTCTCAGTTAATTTTGAAATCTAACCCTTCGTCATGTCATCTTGACCCTGCACCCACTTCTCTTCTGAAACGTTGTCATTCAGTTATCTCTGCACCTATCTCCCACTTCATCAATGCATCTCTCACCTCTGCCTCTTTCCCGCTGTCACTCAAAACTGCCGCTGTTACCCCTGCTCTTAAAAAACCCAGCCTTGATCCTTCTATTTTATCTAATTATCGTCCCATTTCAAATCTACCTTTCATGGCCAAATTACTGGAAAGTACTGTTGCTTCCCAGCTTCAGTCTTTTCTTGTTGCAAATAACCTCTTTAATCCCTTTCAATCTGGTTTTCGTCCTCTACATAGTACTGAAACAGCCCTTGTCAAGGTGCTGAATGACTTGCTTCTTTCTGGCGACTCTGGCGTGCTGTCGTTACTCTTGCTTCTTGACCTTAGCTCTGCCTTCGACACAGTCTCCCATGAACTACTTATGCTGCGCCTTGCGGATGTAGGTATTTCTGGTGATGCTCTATCTTGGTTTTACTCCTACCTCTCTGACAGACAATTCTACATTTTGGTACAGGATTCTCGGTCACCTGCTGTCCCCCTTACGCAAGGTGTCCCCCAGGGATCTGTTCTGGGGCCATTATTATTCATAATTTATATAATACCTCTTGGTCTCATCTTGCAACGTCATGGTTTTAATTATCATTTCTATGCTGATGACATCCAATTATACACTGTTTGTACACCTGTTTTGTCTGTCACGACTGACAAAATCTCAGCCTGTGTGCATGAAATAAAAGATTGGCTTCAATGTAATTTCCTAAAACTCAACATGGACAAAACTGAGATCATTTTTATTGGAACTCCATCTCTTATCAGGAAAATTCCCACTGATTTCAAGTGCGAGATTGCGGGCACTTTCATCAAACCATCTAACACTGTTAAAAATCTGGGTGTACTTTTTGACTCCTCCCTTTCACTCCAGTCTCATATCAAATCTGTCACTAAATCGGCCTTCTTTCACTTACGTCGGATCGCCAAACTCCGTCCTTTCCTCAACACTAAAGACGCTGAAACTGTAATTCATTCATTCATAACATCACGTCTTGATTACTGCAATGCCCTTTTATTGGTCTTCCTGCCAGCTCCATCTCCAGGTTGCAATATATTCAAAACTCTGCTGCTAGATTACTTACTCACACCAAGCGTTCTGCTCATATCACCCCAATTCTGTCTGATCTTCACTGGCTGCCAGTGGCCTATCGTATTCAATTCAAAATCCTCCTGCTCACTTTTAAATCTCTACACAGTTTAGCTCCCCCCTATCTTAGCAACCTGATCCATCCCTACAAACCGACACGTTCACTAAGATCCTCTGACTCTAGCCTTCTTGTAGTCCCTAAGCACCGGCTAGCTTCCATGGGGGCTAGATCGTTCAGTGTTGTTGCACCAACACTGTGGAACTCTCTCCCTCAATCACTCCGCCATGTCTGTACTCTATCTGAATTCAAATCCTTACTCAAAACCCACTTATTCTCTAAGTGTTATTTGTAAGTTTGTATTTCACTGTTGTTGTCCTTCTGTGTTTTTTTGGTGGTAATGTTTGTTATTACTGCTTACTGTTTTATGTCCTGAATTGTAAAGCGTCCTTGAGCCCTGGAAAGGCGCTATATAGATAAAAAGTATTATTATTATTATTATTTTCTTCTACATTCTTCCGCCTCTACGGAATTATCATATGACTTAATTAAAACCAGCAATGTCATTGATAAAGTTCTGAATAGTCAAGGCTTTATGGAGTGTACGGTGTACGTCCCCACGCTGTGCCTTTTTATACATCCCGTCTTGTCTCCGCAGCTTTAACGAGCTTGTGGCCAAGCTGTTGTCCATGGTGCTGAAATCCCTTAAGAGGAAACAGACGTATGAGATGGTGTGGCAACATGAAGAAATTGCTCGTTCAACTTGTACCGTCCACAGCTGCTGTACCCCTGTGCTTTCAGAAAGAATTCAGACGTTTTAATGTATATATGTTTCGTGTTTTTAGAAACACAATTTATAATTCATTCAATTTTTTACCACCTTGTGTTAATGCAGACAAAGCGCACAAAAACACAATCAACAACAGAAATATCTCATGTGCAGTCAAGTATTCAGACATGATCCTCCCGATCGCACACGGACGTGCTTGATGTCTCTTGAAAATCCTTGATGGTCTAGAACTTTGTTGGTCCGCTTGTGGTAAATTCTATATATTGGACCTGATGTTAAAGGGCACATGTCTACTTGAGGTCCCCAACTTCACAGTCCATGTCAGAGTTGTGCTGAATTGTTCATTGTGAAAATAGAGGAAAGCTTGTTTGGAACCAATAGCAGGTCAGTGACCAAGAACCCAATAGCAACTCTAAAAAAGTTTACAGGCGAATATCTCTGCAGCACATCGTAAATCAGGATTTATATTGTAGTTGTTCGACGTAAATCACTACTAAATTAAAGGCGTCTGACAATGAACTCTAAGACCACAAGAAACAATATTTTGTGATGAAAACAAGCTGCCCCATATCACCTAATAATAATAATTTCTACGGTGAAGCAGAATGGTGAGAGAAATATTTTACTGAGATTCTTCCGAGACAAATTAAATAGGAAAGACGGTTCAAGATTGAAGGAAGCACGAACAGCACACAATACAAAAAGGTCCTTGCAGAAAACCTAATCCAAAATACCCACCACCATAGGCTGAAGCCAAGATTAATGTTTCAACACGACAACCACCTGAAGCCCAAGGCCAAGACAAAGCTGGAGTGGCTTGTGGACAAGCTCATTGAACATCTGTGGGCAGCGCTCCCCAAACAATCTGACAGTCTCTCTACAGTACTAACGCCAAACAGTCTCTCCACAGTACTAACTCCAAACAGTCTCTCCACAGTACTGACTCCAAACAGTCTCTCCGCAGTACTGACTCCAAACAGTCTCTCCACAGTACTGACTCCAAACAGTCTTTCCACAGTACTAACGCCAAACAGTCTCTCCAGAGTACTAACTCCAAACAGTCTTTCCACAGTACTAACTCCAAACAGTCTCTCCACAGTACTAACTCCAAACAGTCTCTCCACAGTACTGACTCCAAACAGTCTCTCCACAGTACTGACTCCAAACAGTCTTTCCACAGTACTAACGCCAAACAGTCTCTCCACAGTACTGACTCCAAACAGTCTTTCCACAGTACTAACTCCAAACAGTATCTCCACAGTACTAACTCCAAACAGTCTCTCCACAGTACTGACTCCAAACCGTCTCTCCACAGTACTGACTCTAAACAGTCTCTCCACAGTACTGACTCCAAACAGTCTCTCCACAGTACTGACTCCAAACAGTCTCTCCACAGTACTGACTCCTAACATTCTCTCCACAGTACTGACTCCAAACAGTCTCTCCACAGTACTGACTCCTAACATTCTCTCCACAGTACTGACTCCAAACAGTCTCTCCACAGTACTGACTCAAAGCAGTCTCTCCACAGTACTGACTCCAAACAGTCTCTCCACAGTACTGACTCCTAACAGTCTCTCCACAGTACTGACTCTAAACAGTCTCTCCACAGTACTGACACCAAACAGTCTCTCCACAGTACTGCCTTCAAACAGTCTCTCCACAGTACTGACTCCAAACAGTTTCTCCACATTACTGACACCAAACAGTCTTTCCACAGTACTAACTCCAAACAGTCTCTCCACAGTACTGACTCCAAACAGTCTCTCCACAGTACTCACTCCAAACAGTCTCCCCACAGTACTGACTTCAAACACTGAGTGAGTGGGGGCAATAGCGTTCCCTTGTGGCGTCTCTATATTCCAAACGTGTCGGCCTCCTCTTACCTGTTCTCAGCATGGTTTTATTCAGTATTGATGATGTTGTTTGGCTTCATATAAGACATGCCAGTTAAGGCGAAGCAAAGGATGTGAATAGACATCAAGGCTCCGTCAATATGTACTCAATAGATGGACGCAGACTTTCTACGTCACATTCCATGCACCAGACAGGGCAAGGGAACCACAGGCTCGGTACTGACAGAACTATAAAAACAAAGGTATGCCTTGTATTTGGTTCTACTTATTTGTCCCATAAAAAAAGTTAAATGCAGACATTTATGACAATTCAAAACCTTCCCCAAGCGAGACAACTAAGGCATGTTTAAAAAATAATGACTGTAACCTGATTTCTTACAGTGAAAGTGCAGACACACACGTAACGAAGCTGGTGTGTCAGATGCTTTGAATTGTCAGCGTGTGAATTAATAAAGAATGAGGTTCTTTAATGTTTTGCTCGAGCAAGCTCATAAAAGTCGACGTGTAGTGAGGGGAGAGATGGAATTCAAATCAACCTGGGGCTAATAAATGACTCAGTCATTCTCAAATCATGTCTCTCAGATTTCAAGTCCACGCTCTGGTGTTACACAGTATTTCCAACTGCGCAAAAAGGTTATTTCGCACATTTTTTTGTACAAATTAATTTACATCAAGTTAATCCGAACGCATACATGTGTTTATTTGATTTTCTCCGTATAAATGATTTGAACATGATGAAAGGAAAGTTAAACTGTTGGCACGCGGCTTGAATGGGAATCGTTCCAGAAATGCCACAAGACATGACACCGATATTAGAATTTTTTTCTCCTGAAATCATGTTCAAATCATTCCTTTCAATGTAGGAGGCAATTTACAAAAGGGCAGGACTAGTCAACGCGGCAAATGTGTTTCATCTGTATATTTGGTTTAACGGGCAACTCGATGAGCTATGAGGTGTGAGGTCACGCCGTAAAACACGATCGTGGCACGGTGGGGTACAATGTTTGATGGTTAAACTTTTGCTCTGGAGGCATTGGACCCCCTCAGCATTCGGCAGCGCACACAGTGTAATGTGAACAGTACTTCATGGCTAAGCCTCTGCTAGCAGTCCGGAAAGCACTTATGTCATCAGTTTTATTTCACAGCATCTAAGCAGCATTTCCTTGCAGTATTTCATGCTGTCTTTTACTTACAAAAAGGAGAAGAGATAAACAAACGCCAGCATATTACTGTAACCGTGTTCAGGGGACTTTTGAGAGAAAGGCCCAAGCACTGGTTGGTGAATAAGGGAATGGCTCTACGTTTGGCTATCAGTCATTTCTCTATGCACGTCTGATCGGTGGAGCAATGAAAGCGGCCTGGTTGATGAGAGTGCCAAGCGAAGCTTGATGGAACATAATGCATAGAGACAAACTCTCATACACACAAACACATATTCGCATAAGCACCATACCGACAAACACTTAAACACACAAACACTAATATACATAAACACACATTCACACGAACACCACACACAACCACTAATACACACAAACACAAATGCACACAAACACCACGCACAACCACTAATACACACAAACACATGTTCACACACACACATTCCCACAAACACTAATATACACAAACACATGTTCACACACACACACACACACACACACACACACACACACTCAAACACACAAACACCACACACAAACACTCATACACACAAACACTCAATCTGCATCCATCATAGACTGCCTAGTTTAGTGAGCCATCAGTCACCCTGCCTCTTTCCCGTTAGTAATCTCCCCACAGGCCCTCACTCTGTCCCCAATAATCCAGCTCACCCCCCAACACCCCCACCCCATCTCCCTGTCTCTCTCTCTCGAACGTGCAGAAAAAAAAATGTATAAATGTTGTCTCAACAATGAGACTTGACACGACACTCGTCCCACAAACAGATGAGCCTGGTACCGGTCCAGGCAACCACATGTACACGTACACAGGCCCCATCAGATGAGCCTGGTACCAGTCCACACAACCACACCTACTGTACACAGGCCCCATCAGATGAGCCTGGTACCGGTCCAGGCAACCACATGTACACGTACACAGGCCCCATCAGATGAGCCTGGTACCGGTCCACACAACCACACCTACTGTACACAGGCCCCATCAGATGAGCCTGGTACCGGTCCAGACAACCACACCTACTGTACACAGGCCCCATCAGATGAGCCTGGTACCAGTCCACACAACCACACACACTGTACACAGGCCCCATCAGATGAGCCTGGTACTGGTCCAGACAACCACACCTACTGTACACAGGCCCCATCAGATGAGCCTGGTACCGGTCCACACAACCACACACACTGTACACAGGCCCCATCAGATGAGCCTGGTACTGGTCCAGACAACCACACCTACTGTACACAGGCCCCATCAGATGAGCCTGGTACCGGTCCACACAACCACACCTACTGTACACAGGCCCCATCAGATGAGCCTGGTACCGGTCCAGGCAACCACATGTACACGTACACAGGCCCCATCAGATGAGCCTGGTACCAGTCCACACAACCACACACACTGTACACAGGCCCCATCAGATGAGCCTGGTACTGGTCCAGACAACCACACCTACTGTACACAGGCCCCATCAGATGAGCCTGGTACCGGTCCACACAACCACACACACTGTACACAGGCCCCATCAGATGAGCCTGGTACTGGTCCAGACAACCACACCTACTGTACACAGGCCCCATCAGATGAGCCTGGTACCGGTCCACACAACCACATGTACACGTACACAGGCCTCATCAGATGAGCCTGGTACTGGTCCAGACAACCACACCTACTGTACACAGGCCCCATCAGATGAGCCTGGTACCGGTCCACACAACCACACACACTGTACACAGGCCCCATCAGATAAGCCTGGTACCGGTCCAGGCAACCACACCTACTGTACACAGGCCCCATCAGATGAGCCTGGTACCGGTCCAGGCAACCACATGTACACGTGCACAGGCCCCATCAGATGAGCCTGGTACCAGTCCACACAACCACACCTACTGTACACAGGCCCCATCAGATGAGCCTGGTACCGGTCCACACAACCACACACACTGTACACAGGCCCCATCAGATGAGCCTGGTACCGGTCCAGACAACCACACCTACTGGACACAGGCCCCATCAGATGAGCCTGGTACCGGTCCAGGCAACCACATGTACACGTACACAGGCCCCATCAGATGAGCCTGGTACCAGTCCACACAACCACACCTACTGTACAGGTACACGAGCCCCATCAGATGAGCCTGGTACCGGTCCAGACAACCACACCTACTGTACACAGGCCCCATCAGATGAGCCTGGTACCGGTCCAGACAACCACACCTACTGTACACAGGCCCCATCAGATGAGCCTGGTACCGGTCCACACAACCACACACACTGTACACAGGCCCCATCAGATGAGCCTGGTACCGGTCCACACAACCACACCTACTGTACACAGGCCCCATCAGATGAGCCTGGTACCGGTCCACACAACCACACACACTGTACACAGGCCCCATCAGATGAGCCTGGTACTGGTCCAGACAACCACACCTACTGTACACAGGCCCCATCAGATGAGCCTGGTACCGGTCCACACAACCACACCTACTGTACACAGGCCCCATCAGATGAGCCTGGTACCGGTCCAGGCAACCACATGTACACGTACACAGGCCCCATCAGATGAGCCTGGTACCAGTCCACACAACCACACACACTGTACACAGGCCCCATCAGATGAGCCTGGTACTGGTCCAGACAACCACACCTACTGTACACAGGCCCCATCAGATGAGCCTGGTACCGGTCCACACAACCACACACACTGTACACAGGCCCCATCAGATGAGCCTGGTACTGGTCCAGACAACCACACCTACTGTACACAGGCCCCATCAGATGAGCCTGGTACCGGTCCACACAACCACATGTACACGTACACAGGCCCCATCAGATGAGCCTGGTACTGGTCCAGACAACCACACCTACTGTACACAGGCCCCATCAGATGAGCCTGGTACCGGTCCACACAACCACACACACTGTACACAGGCCCCATCAGATGAGCCTGGTACCGGTCCAGGCAACCACACCTACTGTACACAGGCCCCATCAGATGAGCCTGGTACCGGTCCAGGCAACCACATGTACACGTACACAGGCCCCATCAGATGAGCCTGGTACCAGTCCACACAACCACACCTACTGTACACAGGCCCCATCAGATGAGCCTGGTACCGGTCCACACAACCACACACACTGTACACAGGCCCCATCAGATGAGCCTGGTACCGGTCCAGACAACCACACCTACTGGACACAGGCCCCATCAGATGAGCCTGGTACCGGTCCAGGCAACCACATGTACACGTACACAGGCCCCATCAGATGAGCCTGGTACCAGTCCACACAACCACACCTACTGTACAGGTACACGAGCCCCATCAGATGAGCCTGGTACCGGTCCAGACAACCACACCTACTGTACACAGGCCCCATCAGATGAGCCTGGTACCGGTCCAGACAACCACACCTACTGTACACAGGCCCCATCAGATGAGCCTGGTACCGGTCCACACAACCACACACACTGTACACAGGCCCCATCAGATGAGCCTGGTACCGGTCCAGACAACCACACACATGTACACGTACACGAGCCCCACCCCTGCAACCCAGGACCCCTAACCAAGGTCCATTAACGAAAGAAGACACACAGACCTTCAGCAGCCGGGGACTCGAGCCAGAAAAGCTACTTAAATCAATTATATTTGATTAGGTGCCGTGACATACACTAGATCATTATAATTCCATTAACGCCCGGATAGATTTTCAATGGATGTTACCGCGGGCGAACGGTTGAGCATATTTGCCTGAGATGAAATACAGCACAGGTAGCACACAGTGGCGCGAAGTCCTCCTGTTCGTACGTTCGTTAAGGAGGAGGTGTGTGTCTCATCCTGGAGCTCCTGCGGAATCCAAAACAACCTTCCCCCGGGTGGCTTCACGGTCTTTACTGTGTGATGCCTTCTTTTGCCAAAGACACTCTCAGCTCAGTCCCTCAGCTTTAGCTTAGCGAACCTGATTCACGCCAGTCATGTCGGAGTTGATTTCAGTTAACAACGCTGAGAATATGTCGTCACTCGTTAATACCAGTGGCGACGGTCCAAAGTCTAGCAGCGCGACTTAGGATATCAACGCATGGGGAAACAAACATTTTCACCTCGCGCATAAAACCCGCTACCGTGTGTCCATCAAACGGTAGCTTAAGTGGAGGAATTAAGCTTCTGTGGTTTTAGGGCCCCCAGTAAAATATCTATCAGTAAGTCAGTAAAAAGAGCAAGATTTACTGGACCAAATGTGGCTTTGTATAAATGCGCGCTTTATGTGCATTCAGTCAATGTTAAACACAGGTCAAAGATTTGGAGATTGATGGTGATCTCTTTTGCACGGCATAGGCAATCCCATTCTGCCTCAGGCCTTCATCATTTGGACGCTTTGATTTATTTTTTCCATGAATAACAAAAATAACATTACTTGCCTGTGACTTCTCCCAGGCAATCCCTTGTTTAAGCTCTCCGTTTGACTATAACTGTACTTTAGCAGAGCAACTGAGCACACATTTAAACTCTACTCTCGGCTTGTTAACTTCAGTCCGGTCCCAACTGCCAAACCGTCCGCTTTCTGTTCTTTAGGCCGGCGTTCCGCCTCTGTCTTCTACACACTGCTGCATCATTAATGTATTGCTACCGGGGGACTCATCAAATATTTGTGTCTCTCACAGTCAAATAACGCCTACCACATGGTGTGCTATGGTTGGACGGCCAAAAGCCCCCTGTCCCCTCTGTAGTCGCTGCTAGGCTGAAAGAGGACAGGCGACACACAGCTGTCGTGACAGAAAGTCTGCGCTGACAGAATAGAAAAAGCATTCTAGACTTTACTTTGTCTGCGGTGGGATGTACTTTTCTCCCGTCCGTGTCCTGCTTCTACTTTGGAATGTCATTGTAAAGGTTGCCCTAAGGCACAAATATAACATGTACTGTATGTATAGTATGTATGCCGGTAGAGTGTAGCTGCCAGTTTGTGTTGAGTAAGGGGAGATCTATTGGCGATTCATGTACATAACAACAACCCTTATGGCTGCTTTTTAATTACTACAACCCGGACGTCTTTGAAGTTGGCTGCTGCATCTGGGGATCGTTTGGCTTATGTCTTAATACTTTAAAGAAAACACACCGACAGGAAATGAGAATACAAATGTGGAATAGTGAGAATGGTTTTAATTTGTAGCAATTACAGTCAACTGCAGCACAACGATAAAATGCAAAAACAGATTACATGTAACTGTTGATAGAAACGTTTCGCGTCGGGGGAGTTGTAAAGATAATTTATAGACAGCATCAAGTTGCAATGTTTTTTTGTATTCTTTGTTTACATTTCTTGTTCAGTTTATTGAGTAATATTCACTTATTATTGAGTAAACCGAATGATTGAATAATATTATTTATCCTGTTATCCAAACTAAATGGAAAAAAACTTTGCGCCAACGTTTAGACAGACTGGAACAGCGTTCCCGAATTCAGACGGACAAGTAGAACTACGAGCAGATGCGTATTATCTCTCCCACTGCTTGTGCTGCACCTGTAATTTCCGTCCGTATGGCAGGTGTTCGAACGCTTTCAAACTGAATCAGTACAAGAACTAAGGACCACAATCAACGGCCGAGACAATCACTGACAGGTCCATCTGCGAACTACCATCACCAGTTTATCGTCCTTTTCCCATACCCAGGGAAAAGCTTGTCCTCTAGCAGGAGGCATCTTGTCAGCTCCTGGCATGCGACAGACATACAGAGGCTGCCAGGCCGAGTTCTCTTCCTGGAAAACGGTGAGGTGTAGCTGGACGTAGTGGGATAAGCTTCGCTGATACTCTAGATCCCAGTCGCTTGTTGATTTAAGCAGAAGGGAATAATGGTTAGCTCTTCATGTACCTGGATTGATTTAATATCATTGCAATAATTAAAGTTTTAGGTGCTGCGGAATAATATAGGTCAAGTAAAATCGGCCACCTCAGGAAAGCAAATAGCTTTGCATTTCATTTCATTTCCGCATGCCAGTCTTTTCACTTGAATGTAAATAGTTTCTTTTGTGTCTAACTTCAAAATGTCCATGCAGAAAACAATTATTATAATATGTGTTGACACAGTGTTGAGTCACACTTTACAATGCATAGATTGTAGTAACAATATAATAGTTTTCTCAAATGTCAGGACACTGAGATTAAATGTAGCTACATCATATATATGGCTGCATATGTCGATTATGTAAATATACTAATAGAAATGGGTTATCGTAAATAAAAAATACAAATGACAAGTACATTTAAATGAAAAGATTATGAGAGAAAAAGTTAAAAGGTAAATTAATACATTTTTCTTTATTTCAACTACCTCTCGGTTGTTTAGTCTATTTCCTGTCATTTCTTTTTTGACTGAGGTAGGTTGTATTATCAAAACCTACAAAATCAATAAAATACACTTGGAACTCTTAAGTGAAATTTTGTAATGCAGGTCTGACTGGTATCTTCAGTCACAGGTGATGCTCTCAGAAGGTTTATATATATATAAGAAGCTTTCTCCACATGACTGAAGATATGGAGTCCCATTAGTAGGTAACAGATCTTATGTTGACAGATCTATAGACTCCAGCCCAGGTTCCATTCAAGCCAGCCAGAGCTGGTCCTTGAAAGATGTGATGATTTCTTTCCAACAGCGCCGCACACATTGGAACATGAATGTTCCTGATTTCTACTGGTTTTTCGCAACGGGGGTCGTGCGCTCGGGGACACGTGAAGAGGATGTCACTCTACGCCGAAAATGTTCGTCCGTTTTCAAGCGGTGTTAGCGCGACACGTAGCCGTTAGCCTACACTCTCACGCGCACTTAGCCCTGGACCAGAATGAATCACATTTCATTGATTTCCATTGTGAACGGATGGTTCTCATTAGGGACAGGTGAGGGGGGGGGCATCTCAAAACAGTATGTGGACTCAATTCAATGGAATGAAACACGTTCAACTGTGTGTGTGTTATGTTGGATGGCGTTCTATAAACTCCGCTCCAGTCTTTACCATGAACCTTTCCTCTTCAATTAAGCTGCCAATAGCTGCAAGTCATCAAGGTGGCCGCAGTCTAACCCTGCTCATATTGAATTCCTATCATAATCTGAATCATATAAACCCGTAATCACCGAGCAAGTCCCTCCATGTCCTCTGTAAACATCAGCCAGCCTGTCTGGCTGGTGCTTCTAAATGAACCTATTGTTTTCCAAGAAATGTAATAGCCAGAACTTGTAGTACTCAGAGACGATAATCACACGTCTCTACGATGACTATATTGATTTTATAAGAGGCTTTTTGGGGACTGCATTCTGGTCGAAACTGTCCCGGAATTGGCGTAGACTCTCAGACGAACCATAAGGGTACAAACCATGCGTATTCAATTTAAATATCAATTATCAATCAAAGAATGATTAAAAGAATTATTAACTCAAAACCCCTAATAGCATTGTCAGAACCCCTATATGTTTTAATCGAATAACATTCTGAATACATTTGAATTTTTAAACGAAATCGTATTATAATTCCATGTGGCATCAGAATACTCCGCAACATGACACAGGAATTGTTCCTGAGAGGCAATCAATCTGAGAGGCAATCAGCTAGCAGACCAGCGTGTTCCAATCAGCAACCGGGAGTCATACTATTAGACACAGTGAAGGGCTCAGCTTTTTGTGTGCAATAAATACAAATCCACTCCTCAGAAGCATCAAGTGCCGGCGTGTTACGTCGCTACGACGATGAGAATCGCGCCCACCCTTTGCCGGGTGCAGCCTCTCTAATGGCGGTGTCCGGGTAGCACCATTAACTCTCTGATTAGAATTAACACACCAGGCAGGCATATGCCGTTCCTTCACAGTTTCTGCCTTCGAGGTCCAAAATCTCTCCCACTGCTGGGATTTCCCTCTCTCGGACGCTTATGAACAAGAAGACTCACCGCTGCAGATGAATGACTCAAAATTATGTTCCAGAAGGATCAGGACGAGCGTTTTTCCCCCCAGAAATGCTCGAAATAGAGTTGCCTTTATTCCCTGTCCCGCTTGTTTACCCAGGCATTCCTTTTCTATTCTGGAACAGGGTCAGGTGACTTGGTAGAGGGGGAATGTGAGAAGGGTGACGAGGGGATGGCGAGAGTGCGATGAGAGACGCGTGACTGTTTGAGAAAGGAAACACGCGGAAAGTGTCTACGCGCTGTCTGTCAAGGAAGGTTATGGATTATCGTTTCTAATGGCGTTGGCAGAAAGGTTTTATGCTTCCTGCCTTTCAGTGTCACGTCGCATCAACACCGATCGCTCCGACAGAATCACTGATATGAAGTCCGTGAGCTGTGCGGTTTGTTCTGAAGGATGGCGTGTGAAAACGGATCCATCCTCAGGATGCTTGCTTCTGTTGGGCTGGGGAGAATGGTGGAGGGGAGGCCCACTGGAGGGACTGAGCAACACTGCCCTCTACAGGCCTCTGAGTGAACAGCAGAAAACGAGGTGACCTGTTCCCCGACACGCTTCAAAGAGACGCGCGTACATTTGTGTTCGTTTTCTTGTTTAAGGAGTAAATACAACAGCAGACTGGGACATAAAATACGTGCGCGTGAGAGGCGTGCTGTCACGCCTGCCATCCTAAGGTGGTGTGACACTTCATGAGCTCGGGATTTGCCCTGGAGCCTTGAAACCTGCAGGTGCGATTGTAATGAGACTCATGAGAGACAAGTGAAGGTGCCATTGTTAGCTCCAGGGGCACCGGGAGTGATGTGACAGGTCCCATTAGTGCATTAGACACCAATTGTGGCACAGATGCTCTCGGTCAGTCATGGGACCGGCTGCTTGGTGCCGTAACGACCCACTGACAGGTGGCTTCGCGGCACTCTGTCTGGTGTTCGACAGGCTGGCAAAGCATGCCTTCTTTCTCCGTGGCACACCAAGGACGCTTGCTGATTCACACAGGATGTGTGTATGTATGTATACATCATGTGTTTATCTTCAGTTTTTATGAAACGCATCGAGGCAATTAGCTACTGTCACCTATTTAATTATCGTCCCCTATTGTATCTACTCATTAAGATAAGTTAAGATAAGTTTAATCCAGCAGAGTACGTTTTGAGGAGAGCACAGTTCTTATCATAATGTCTGTGATTGGGTTAGATTCGGTCCAGTCTAACTAAGAGTCAACAACCCACAACTGCTTATGGCGCTCGTATCGATGCTTATATAAATGCTGCTCGTATAAATGCTGCTTATATAAATGCTGCTCGTATAAATGCTGCTTATATAAATGCTGCTCGTATAAATGCTGCTCATATCAATGCTGCTCGTATCAATGCTGCTCGTATCAATGCTGCTCGTATCAATGCTGCTCGTATCAATGCTGCTCGTATAAATGCTGCTCGTATCAATGCTGCTCGTATCAATGCTGCTCGTATAAATGCTGCTCGTATAAATGCTGCTCGTATAAATGCTGCTAGTATCAATGCTGCTCGTATAAATGCTGCTCTTATCAATGCTGCTCGTATAAATGCTGCTCGTATAAATGCTGCTCGTATCAATGCTGCTCGTATCAATGCTGCTAGTATCAATGCTGCTCGTATAAATGCTGCTCTTATCAATGCTGCTCGTATCAATGCTGCTCGTATAAATGCTGCTCGTATCAATGCTGCTCGTATCAATGCTGCTCGTATCAATGCTGCTCATATCAATGCTGCTCATATCAATGCTGCTCATATCAATGCTGCTTATATCAATGCTGCTTATATCAACGCTGCTCAAATAAATGCCGCTCATCGATGCTGACCTGCTTATACCCCATCTTGTTTTATCTATGTATTTAATCTCCACTTGATTCTGTATTACCATGTAGAATCCCACTGCAATTTGCGCTTTTGTATTCTGAGTCTTTATTGTGTAACTGTTTGTTGCACGTTTTTGCCTTATCTTGGCAGGTCGGCATTGTAAATGATAGTTTGTTTTCATTCGGCCTACCTGGTTATATTAAAATAAAAAAAACTGGTTTACAGAGTTGTTTTCACTTTGGTTTGAATACTAAATCTTCCTTCAGCGGCAGATGTAAGCGAATCTTAGCAACACTCCAACCAGGTGATGAGGGGAAGATCTGTTCCTGCCCTGCAGGCTCTCCCTGCCGGTGGCCCCTCAGGGCTCAGTTCTAGGCCCTCTCTTCTGTGGAGACATTTCTCTCTAAAGTTGAGCCGTATAAATACTGTGACAGAGCTAACTAAAGGCATTCATGCTTCTTAATCAACATTGTGTGTTCGTGTCTCTTCATTACCAAACCTAACATCCTTCTCCCTCTATATACCAAGTGTGGGTTCGGCATTTCTTCACACGATCTGTCCTATCACTGATCGCATCATGCTCAAGTGAAACCCTAGGGCAACTACGGGCCTGCAAAGCTAACCGAGGTTGTTCTGGCCAATGCGAATATGCTACTGCAACAGCACTAAGCGGAATGGCTTAGCGTGGGTACGTATGAGGAAGACATAGTTAACTCAATCTTCATCTGAAAAATCTGTTAAATGAATTAGGACATGACAGAATTAGGGATAAGCTAAAGTTTAGCAAATTCAGGCATTTTTGAGTATTTCTATGTGTAATGCAAGACAATTTAGATGGGATCTGAGGTAACTATCGGGCATAGATTTCTCTTTTTTCTTGTTCACCGTCGGCATAATGTGTGAATATTGAGTGGGACAGGCCAACCAAAATGTTTGACCCACTGAGAGCAATGTTGCTTAGGCCGCTTGTAAAAAGCAATGATGAAACACATCTGTGCATATTTAAAGGTCCGGGATCAGTGGAGCTGACGGACTCCACACCAGGTCGAGATCGCGAAGGAAAATACAGTGCAGCAAAATAGACGACCATTCCGAGTGAGGAACGGGCAGCTGGTATGAAATAGAAGGAGCAATGAATACGGCGAGAGAGAGGACATTCAGAATCAGACATGATTTACCCTCCACTCATCACTCCATCCCCTCTGGCATCCTGGGTTGCGAGGAGATAAAGCAGCCAGCCAGGGCCCTGTCTGACAGGCAGAGGAGGACCAGGAAGAGGGATGACCGTCACCCGATAAAGTGCTCGTTTTGTGCCCGCGCTACAGGAGCCTGGAAAATGATGTTTTTTCCGAGCGAATAAAAGAGAGCATCATTGCACTCGCGCCCTCCTTGACATAATCATTTGGATCGGTCCTTGTCAACGACGCTGATACAGGGCGTAGCAGCATCCGCGATGGGCTCCTGCCAAAAACGAACGTCCTCATTGATTCACATTCCCCATTACTTCGCCTCTCCTTTGTGTAAAGTCGTCGCAGCTCCAGGACGGGAGAGATGCTGTTTACCTTGGCAGCCTTGAACATTATTCATCACAGGACAAGATAGCGGAGACCGGCAACCAAGGTGACTCTCATAGGCCTGTTCTTATTAGGAGATCTGAATATTATTTAGAGACATTAGTGATTGCTGATTTGCATGCTAACAGCATTCCTGTGCGTGCAGTTTGCATTTGACAGGACGTGTTCTGACCCAGTCTACAGGACACCTTTTTCAGATTTACAAGCAGAAAAGGTGTAATTTAGTGACAACTGTAAACAGAAATCAGAAAGGGAAATAATCCCTGTTTTCTCAGCCCTGCATCTCAGCTACTAGTACATGACTTTATAAACTGTGTGTGGGGCCTGTCCTTGATTGCAGGTGTTCTGGGTTTAATGAAGTGTAACATTTCGGTTTCAGCATGAAGACATATATTTTCTTAGTTCTCTTGCTTGCATGCTGAGGTGTAAAAACAGGTGTGGCATCATTCTCTTCCTTAGCGTCGAAATGTAGAACACCTTTGCACCCAATCTGAGTCTCCGTCACCCCCACCATCTCCATCACCCCCAACCCCACCATCTGATCACACCTTTATGAAATATGTCTATTTCGGATTCCAGTTTGTCTTGTGTTTTTTCTTTCTGCAAATGTTTCCGTTTTTTGCACATTTGAGTAGGATCCGATTGTCGCTGTGATGTCAGAGCTTTTTAACGCATATGAAGTGTTCCATGCCGCTAGACTTTCTGCGCAAGTTGGTGCATGGTCGAGCAAAGGTGAGCCGCTCCGTAATCCTTCATGTTCCTACTGGTGGCGGGAGTGACAAGTCAGACAGTTTTCTGCAGGCCAGGTGGCGACCCCAGGCTGATGGATGTGGCAGTACTGACAGGGGTAAGTAGCTCGCGCCGTGGTGACCATCCAAACAGACAATCTCAGAGCTTCTAGTTGTCTAAGACCAAAGCTCCCGGGTGTTGGCTAATGCTAATAATGTAGCGATACAGTGTCCAGCCTCACGCTATTCACCAACAGGGTCAAACAGATGTAAAATCCAACACAAATGTTAACTTTTAACATTTTAAATGCATCAAGCCTACTTTCAACCAATCCCCATCTGGCAAGATTACCTGCTGCAAGCTTAAGAATGACTGGAGATCAGGCCATCGACGAAATAAAGAGCAGGAAAGATGGGACTCCAGGCTAGGCAAACTGACTGAATTTTTATTCGATTTTTTATTTCAGTCTAGGGAGGATAAAAAATTAAAAACACATTCAATCAGTTTTTGTATATAAGCCCTTATTATATGATCGCGACACCTGAATCCACCATTATCCTTTTAGAGGTGGTCGATGCCCTCAGGAAACGCCGTTGCCATGAAGAGGTGTGCCTGGTCTGCAACGATGTTAAGCCAGGTGGCACATGATAAATAGACATCCACATGAATACTCGAACCCAGGGTTTCCCAGCGGATTATCACCCAGAGCATCACACTCCGTCCAACGGCAGGTCATCACTTCCCACAGTGCATCCTGGTGCCATCACTTCCCACAGTGCATCCTGGTGCCATCACTTCCCACAGTGCATCCTGGTGCCATCACTTCCCACAGTGCATCCTGGTGCCATCACTACCCACAGTGCATCCTGGTGCCATCACTTCCCACAGTGCATCCTGGTGCCATCACTACCCACAGTGCATCCTGGTGCCATCACTTCCCACAGTGCATCCTGGTGCCATCACTTCCCACAGTGCATCCTGGTGCCATCACTTCCCACAGTGCATCCTGGTGCCATCACTTCCCACAGTGCATCCTGGTGCCATCACTTCCCACAGTGCATCCTGGTGGCATCACTTCCCACAGTGCATCCTGGTGCCATCACTTCCCACAGTGCATCCTGGTGGCATCACTTCCCACAGTGCATCCTGGTGCCATCACTTCCCACAGTGCATCCTGGTGCCATCACTTCCCACAGTGCATCCTGGTGGCATCACTTCCCACAGTGCATCCTGGTGCCATCACTTCCCACAGTGCATCCTGGTGCCATCACTTCCCCAGCTGATCGGCGCACACGTGCACAGCCATCTACATATGGTCAAAAAATATGGGACTCATCAGACCAGGCAGCCTTCTGCCACTGCTCAGAGGTTCCAGTCTGACACGTGCACGCCTGTTGTTGGCACTATAGGCGGTAGAAAGAAGTCATCATGGACAAAGTGCTTTGACAAACACCCACCCTGAATCCAAACAGAGCACCCATCAACAAGTATATACACTCCTAAAGAAAATCCTAGCCTAAAGTCCTTCCATCTGCCTTTTCGGATATTCAAATTTAGTGCAGCTGTGGCAGATTCAGTTCATGAGTTAAATTCAATGCTAATTCTGGCTTGTCTGAAAAAGGAGTCCAACGGGCTTAAAGAAAGGTAGGTGTTATTTCACCCAAATACAAATCTAGGTCAAGCTTTCCCTTCATGTTTGAATTAGGAACTATTAAGGTCAGGACCAAGTTCAAGGTTGGGTTAGGGTTAAAGCTAGGACCAACCCTGGTCACATTTCTTTTCAGAACATTCAGCCCATTTGATATGCAACCCATTTCCCCTATAAATGTGCTTTAATCTGTCTCTGTGCAACCCAGAATATTTTAGCTATTTGTGAAAAGCCCTATAGAGCGAACCGCAGCCTGTTCAAAACCATAGAGAGGCTTTGGTCTAAAGGCCTATAGAGCAAACGGGAACCTTTTCTACAGAGAGAGAGAGAGAGAGAGAGAGAGAGAGAGAGAGAGAGAGAGAGGCATTTGGTAAAAGTAGGTTGGTCATGGCCTGTGATTGAGCTTTTCAACATTGGCTGAGTCAATGAAAGTGAAATCCTTTTAGGTCTATAATTTTCCCCTCTCATTTGTACAGTCTATCCACACACCGATGCATAAGCTTGGTGATAGATTGATGGAGTCGAGACATGGCCTTTTTTATTGATCTTGGAAACAACTCACGGTGCACTTTGTTTACAAACACTGATCTACAGCTTCCAGACAAATAACTCGCATATATTAGCCGAACATGAGAACGCTCTCTGACTACTAACCAAATGGGAGGAGAGCTATGGCACTCAGAGAAACACCACAACCATTCCATCCCACTCCCAACCTGTCTGTGTCACTGGCTGTATAGTCCAAAGTGAATTACAATCTCACCCTTTTACGTAAGGCCGTTCTCAGTTTTGTCCTTTTGCCTCATTGAGGTCCTTACGAAGAAATCCCAGTCTGTAGTAGCCCTTAGACAAATTATACTTTTTCCTGTCTGCTCTTTCAGTTTTCTACCCTTTAATTATTTATTGTGCAGTAAATTTGTGCCTGCATTCAGCAAACCATTTTTATGTCGCGCAATTATGTGTAGAGCCAATAAAGAAACACATTGACAATAAATGTTCCCAGCGTTTTTATCAGAGCAGCATATTAGGTTGTTTAAAAGTAATGTTATTTTCATAATCCGTGTCATCCTTTTATGGACTGTTTCAAAAGCTGCTGCGGAATTTACTATTAATTATGTCATTTTAACATTAAACCTGGATATAATTCACTATCTAGGTTATTTACTCTCGTCTGAAGGAAAAAATAAATATTCCCCAACTAAATCCTTAGATACCAGTCATATTACGCTTACGCAGTGCTTTTCCCCCAGAAGGTTCGGCTTTGCTACAGTCTATATGTCATATTGGACATTCTTATATAGAACAGACTGTAATGGGCTGACATTTTCTTCAAGCAGATTGACCCCAATGTATCAGTCCATCAGGCAGAAATTGCATGTTTCTCAGTAAAATGGTAATTACCTGCCAAGGTCCTCGTGGTGAATAAAACCACTCTAGTCCTTAAAGTATAATATTCTGGGTGAACGAACCTATTTACAAGTGACTATTGTTAATATATTAATCAATGGCATTACCTAACAAAATAATAACATAATTTCCTATTATAAAAAGTGTAGAAGCCACCTGCATTACCTGTATTATATTTGTAAATATATATAAAAAACGAATGTCACATCACAAATCAAAGCAAAGACCTTAGTGGAATGCATCACCACAGAGGGGCAAAGTAATTCAAATTTAGAATTAAATTAGAAGTCCAGAGAATACAAAATAAACTGTGTTGAAAGCCACAAAGAACATGCCGGTTAAAATGAATGTCAGACATCACAGCACATTGGGGGGGGTGGTGTGGTGTGGTAGGGATGAAGGTGGCAACAGATACTTCAAGTCATGTAGGTTGCCAGGTGGAGACCCAATCGGATTGAGATCTGCTGATGTTGGTGGACAGGGCAACATCCAGGAATACCATAACAATGGGGTGTACCTGGTCTGCAACAATGTTTAGGTAGGTGGCACGTGTGAAACGTAACCAACACATGGATGTCCGGATCCAGTGTGTCCCAGGAGAACATTGCCCAGAGCATCACAACATCTCCAACAGCCTTGTGTCTTTTTGTGCCCTCATTTCCAGCTCTCGTGCACTGCTGTCTACATGATGTAAAAGGAAGTATAGGCACTTCGATGGCGGACTGGAGTCACCGGGAGCGTTCTAATGTTCTGCAGCTACGCAGCTACTATACGCAGCTACTATACGCAGCTACTATACGCAGCTACAATACGCAGCAGGGTGTGATGCACTGTGTGTTGTGACACATTTCTCCAGTAAACTTAAGTCACAGCAACCATTCTGACAGTTCCGACCAGACAGCTTTATTTGCCCTCTCGCATCACTGAGACTTGGGCCGCCAACCCCTTTCATCGGTTTGTGGTTGGTCCCTCCTAGGACCACTGCTGGTTGGTACTCACCACTGCTGGCTGGGAGCACCCAACATGCATTCAACAATAACAAGCCCATAAATAACAATTTGGTCCTTGTCAAAGTTGTTCAGGTCTTTACACCTGCCCATTTCTCCAGCATCCAACATGTTGACTACGAGAACTGATTGTTTTCTTGCCATCTAATCTACCCTGACATTGACATGTGCCCTTGTTACTAGATCATCAATGTGTTTTTTCCCCCTGTGATTGGTCATAATGTTTTGGGTCATCTATGTATTCACATTACAAATGCCAATAGACATTACGTAATCCATAAAAATATTAATGACATATAACTTTAATGATTGCATTGCAGAAATATCATGTCTATCACTACCTAAGAGACTTAACATGCTCTTAGTCGTCGCTATTTATATATTTGATGAGTTGCAAAATACATTTTCTCAAAGGGAGTTGTGTTAATATGTTTTATTTCACAGGGAAACTATTTTAATTTATTTTATTTATAAAAAAATATGTGACTTTCTATGTCATCAATTAAATATCACCTACACCGTGAGGGGTGTGTGAGTGTATGGTGGGCCTATCATTTCGCATACATAAGCATAAATTAATAATAATAAGTCACGGTCCAGCTTTGGCAAAAATTACATTTCAACAACTTTATGCTGGTCCTGTCTAAACACATTAATTCCTGACAGTTTTGCAGCCATTGAGATACATATCACCAGCCATTGAGATACATATTATCAAGATCAGTTTGTCTTGAGAACATATCCAAGCCACACAGATGCAAATGGGCTTTCAGAAAATGATTTGGTGTTGTGTTATATGATACCAAACAATGTGGCCTCAAAAAAAATCGAATTATTAGGAAGAACAGTGTTGCATAATAGACAGGAGAACTACATCTGCTGAACTACATTTCCCAGGTCGAGTTAACACACTAGATATCCCATAAGGCTGTTCGCCACTCTCAACGCTGAGCTCAGAGACAGGAAGGTCGCGGTTGCAATAAGGGACGAGAGTATAAACTAACTGAATAATGTTGGGCCAAGCTGTACGCCGATTCACCACTTCTGCTGTTCGCTCTTCACATTACGCAGAAGGACCAGGGCAGGTAATTTCCTACAAATTAAAGAATTACGACTATTAGCTGACTAAAATACCGTTTATGTAACTTGGCGTGTGCATCGATTCAGCTAAGAGTACCAAGCTTCCGTGGAGGTCACAAGCACTAGCTAGTTGTTAGCTTTTATTTCGGTTTCCCAAGTGTCAAATAAGGTTAGGCCTATCTAACTAGAGTATAATGCATGGTTATCTAACTAGCTGGACAATGGCGTAACTAGTCAACCAATACTGTTGGTGTCTTGGTTAAGAGTTGTTTCTTGTTTTATCTATAGTTTTCTGTTCACATCCCGACGCACACTAACTAACCTAACATGTATCCTGCTACTGGGCCACCCTGCTCTACCTGCTAGCATTAGCTAGGCTAACCTAGCATTCGTCCGTCTGCTACAGGGCCACCCTGCTCTACCTGCTAGCATTAGCTAGGCTAACCTAGCATTCGTCCGTCTGCTACAGGGCCACCCTGCTCTACCTGCTAGCATTAGCTAGGCTAACCTAGCATTCGTCCGTCTGCTACAGGGCCACCCTGCTCTACCTGTTAGCATTAGCTAGGCTAACCTAGCATTCGTCCGTCTGCTACAGGGCCACCCTGCTCTACCTGCTAGCATTAGCTAGGCTAACCTAGCATTCATCCATCTGCTACAGGGCCACCGTGATCAACTTGCTAGCATTAGCTAACCTAACATTCATCCAGCTACTACAGGGCCACCGTGATCAACTTGCTAGCATTAGCTAACCTAACATTCATCCAGCTACTACAGGGCCACCGTGATCAACTTGCTAGCATTAGCTAACCTAACATTCATCCAGCTACTACAGGATCCCCCTGCTCAACCTGCTAGCATTAGCTAGTTACCTTAGTAGCTAGCAGACATCTAGGTTGTCACTGAATCGTTATTTGACTGTTTTGACCTCGGTAATGGAGATATATGCTGAATTGATCTATATAATCTAAAGACAAGTGGATTTAGACATGTTCTTCTAGTTTAGTTTACTACGGCGTCAATACAGTTTACATACTGTTTACTAAATTCATAATTCTATCTGACAGCGGATCACTTACAAGTAAACTTTTTAACTTGTCGGTCAAAAAGGTCTTTAGTAAAACGAAAGTGGAATAATGCAATTAAATCTTCGCTTCTCCTGTAGGTGATCATAATGTTTTGGAAAAACTGAAACCATCTATTGTCATACATTTATTATTAACGATTTGATTAAGCATATTTTAAGATCATACTGGGCTATATGTTGGGGCATTACCTTAATACAGTTATGCCAATCACAACTATCTGGGGTGTAGATTTTGTATTAACTTTATAAATATTGTGTTTATTTTTGATTGCATCCAACGTGTTGAACATAATAATTTAACGCAAAAACTTTATTCATCTGCAGATTAATTGTCAGAATGCTCAATTATCAAAGTTTTCATTAGTGACATGGTCCACTATGTCCTGACCAATTGTTTAAGAAATCTTGGCCTAAATATGTATGTATGTAGCCGACCTCCGTTTACTTTTGTCTTTGCTCATGTCCCTGGTACTCAAGTTCTCTTCTTTTGACAAAAAGAAAAATCAAGAGTAATTAACTTTAATCTTTATAAATCAGTGTCATCACCAGCCTATTCTAAAACCCAAAACACATATATGTTATTCAACTGGGTTAATTCGATCTATGCTGATAGATGTTATTTACCACAATCCTCACATTTCCCAGGTAATGCGGCTGCCAGTTAACAGTTCCATTTGATTTATCAATGCGCATCACTGTCCTAAAGCCCAGCAGGCGTTTTGTGTCCCCTGGAAACAAGCGTGTGCACATCTCCCCGTACGAGTAGTCTAGCATTTGATTTGTGACAGATGGAGTTTGTCTAAAGACCCTGCTGTCATGTAGACATTCATCAGATGAGCATTCATGCTGTGCATTTGAATGGCACAAGACTTGGAGCTTCTGACAGAGGCGAGGTTAGTTTCAGAATCAATAGTGGCAATATAAATCCTGGTATCAAATATCTATTTGTCGGATATGTTTTTGGACAGTGTTATCAATGCTCTCCCTACAACTTGTCTTCAGCTAGCCTACCAGTTGGTGGCTCAGATTATGGACACTTAACGGTAGGCAGACTTGGGTAAAACAGTTGATGGCCGCTTCTGCCTGGTTTATTTTCTTGCTTTTTTATTGAAATACAAATGGTGGGTACTGACTGGCCACAAGTAGATGGTGGTGTCAGTACTGTGTTCACACTGGTCTGTGACAAGTGCAGTTTGTGGTCTTTGCTCTTTTAACTCACTGCTGTTGTATTGTTCTCGTGTTTGACAGAACCTGCCCTTCTCAGTGGAGAACAAGTGGCGTCTGTTGGGCCTGATGGTGGCGTTCTTTGGGAGTGGCTTTGCCTTCCCCTTCATTGTCGTCAGACACCAGCTCCTCAAGAAGTGACGTGGCAATGTATGCAAAGTAACCACAAAGGTAATTGTCCTGTGTTTATTTCCTCATCTGAACGTCAGCGCCAATTGGCACTCACCTGTGTCATTGGAACAGTTACAAAGACCTCTATCGAGGAAGTTGGCCTATTTATTGTCCACAGTATCTCTGTGTGCAGTGGCACACGTTGATATTTCAGAGGGATTTTGTTCTTGGAAAAAATACCATGATTAATTAGCTGGTTAAAAGGACTGTCGACTTGCTGTCAACCATGATTTATTTTTATCTGGGCCAGCCCTAAAATTAATTTGAACAAACATACTCAACAAATTGAGTTGGTCATGAAAAACTAATGACACCAAATGATATGTTAATTATGGTCATACTGATTGGCTTTACACCTATTAAAGTTACAGGTTTAAGCTATGTCATTGTCCTGTATATTCAATTAACCAACAATTGTGTACACAGCAAATCAAACATAATGAATGATTTGGGATCAGTTGTGCATTGTGTAGAGGATTCATTCTTTGGTGTCACCGCAATCCAATTCCATGTTTCAACAGTGGCTAGTCAGCTTATACGTTTATAGACTTCCTGTCAGCAGGTCTTCATTTGAATAAAGCGAACAGAACGGAGGACCATCCTACTTGAATGTATAGGATTCAACCCATCCCACAACACGGCTCTGCAATGGATTAGCACACTGTTGTCAATGACACATGACGTTCTATGGACTAGGCAGTGAATAACTGATTAAGTACTTTAGAACTGAAACAAATGTAACCGTTTGCAGAGTACGGTAGGTGTTGTGCGTTTAGGACTCGTAAGATAAGCTCTCACATGGAACGGCTTGTTACGGTACTTGATAAATATCAAGTGGACGTGTCCCTGAATATCAATCACTGCTGTCATGTGTGTCTGGTGATTAGTTATTAATGGTGTTTCTGGTGTCTCATTTACCGATGCCCTCTTGCCATTCTGTGTGTTACAGGTCTGTTCCTTCAACATATGTCGAGCAGATCCCTCACCGCTTTGAAAAATGGGAATCCCTACTTGTCTTTGTAAATAAAGTTAACAAAAATGTATAGTATCCATGTTGTTACTTCTTTCCCTTGAGTTTTTGGTGAAAAGTGTTACTATGTTTTTCTGTAGTTTGCATATTGGCTAGTTCAGTGGTCCATCTACAGTAAGTGTCTTATGTGTAATTTAATTAGGTTTTATTTGACTCAAGTGTCGTTTTTATTCATGATCAATTTTCTAGTAGGTTGTGGGTTCATTTACCACAGTAATCCAAGTTCATATACCGAGAAATAAGATTAAACAGAAAGTAAATGAAATTGTCTCAACAATTCTAGTAGGCTGATGGTTACATGAAATTGAAAAGTCATAGTTGTGATTTGGGAACTTTGAAAACTATCTCATGTGGGTTCTTTATATGTCGGATGACAGATGAGTAAAATCTAATGCAAACGTTGTGTCCTAAGAGACTTCTGATGCCATATTGATGCAAATGTCTGTTTGAAATCCAATAGTTGGCTCTTAAAGTAGCCTAGGTGCAAATTGATGTTTGCAAACCGTGATGGCGTTTTCCTGTGCTGTGAATTCATGAAGTATTCTGTGCATTTCCTCGGACCTGAAGTGTTGACTAGTAATTTCAGCCTGCTTTCTGGCACTAGCTGTTCAGTATGCAGTGCATTAATGGGCAATCTGAATAAGCCCTATCCGAAACCTAAACAATGACTTCATATCCATTTCCATGCCGTAGGAGCCGGCTGAATTGCCTGTCTGCCCCAGAGAAAGCCGTAGAATATAAATCACAAGTGCTCGCCACTTCAGATGTTTAATGCAAATAATTCTATCTCGAGGTTTGAAAAAAAGCTGCTTTAGTAACCACTAGAACATTTACTATAAGAACATGTCACGTAACATGACATGAGACTTAGTCTGAAGAAAATGTTTGCGACATTAGATAAGACAGTCATTCTCTGTCTTTCACGAAATATATTCAGAAAAGCCAAAAGGGTTCTTTATCAAATGGAAAGAGTTGTGCTGCCGCAAAAAGCTTTGAAGTTGCATTAAGTATTGAAATGGATGGCAGGGTGTCAAACCGGGATGCTCTGGTCTTCACTTTACATTTTGGTTGGCTATTGTTTTCGGTGCCTTTGCTCGTCCGCTGAAATGTATTGAATTGCCCATTTCGGTTCAATTAACCTTTCATTTCTGCTGCTTTAGCCTATTCATCGCCAAGAACACAACAGAAAAGATGAAGTGGGAACTGATTAAATTAGTTCAAGATGTGCAGCGGGACTAAGAAGGGCACACGGGTTAAAAAAAATACCAATCTCTTCGAGTCACATACTTACTGATCTATTGAGTGGCTCTTCTCAGTACTCAAGTCAAAACACAGTCTCAAGTTAGGGACTATAGGTATATCAAATTTGTTTTCGGGACTAAGCCTATTTTTCTTCTACAATGAACATTTGGGGTTACTCCAGTGGGGTTATGTATGAACTGGACTAAATTGCAGATTTATGGGTGGTACCATAGAACAAGTTCTGGTTTCCTGGGACCATTTCTGCAGTATCTATGGACGTGCGCTAGCGCTGGAGCCCAGAGTGAACCGAGCTCAACTAAGCATGGTTGTGCACCTTGATTAGTGGGGGAAAGGTCAACGTACGTCTACTCCCCAGCCGCTGGACAAAATCTGAAAATGTTGCTGTATGCAGGTACGTCATTAGGACTAGGAGGTCTTCGCAATATCAGGCACCATATACAAAGTATCTGCTGTTTGCAGCTACAATTGTGATTTACAACGTTAGCTAAGTCTACACTGTATTTCTGATTAATCGTGGATTTCAAAAACAAGGAAATTCCTAATGACCCCAGACTTTGGAACGGTAGTGTCATATCAGGAATAGTGGTCTTTATGTAGTTTGTACGGAAGGATTTATGAGGATGTTGCTGTTAAATGAAGTCACTAATAGATGTGTGGTGTTTCCCATCTTTTGCGTTCACCAAGCATACATCTGCCAGAGGTATATTTAGGGCCTGTGGAGGCAATGTCTTAACAGCTCTTGGTATTGTAAAGGTATAAAACAGGTGAAGTACTAGTTGTTTATATCTGGGTGTGCATTTAGTTTTTATTAAATTACTGCAATGATATCTTTATTCATGCAATCAACAACACAGAACAGTTACTCAGGAGGCATTAATACAATTATTATTTTACATTTTATTCAAATAATATTTTCACAGATGGATTCATCCAAGGCAACCTTGTACATACATATCTAAGTGTGATATCACGGCAGGAATTACAAATAGATGTTGGTCTAGTATCTCATCTTTGATTAGCAATTAGCATTTTATGCTCCTTCTTTATTTGGCTATCATTGCTATGAAGTTCACCTGGGTTCCCTCGTTAGTTCATTAAATGAGCGAGGTGTCTCGCGGCAGCTGTAAATGTGTCTATTAATAAAAGCCATGTCATTGTTCTTCTCAGTGTTGCCATATTCATCTAGGATCCCAGGGAACAGGTCCTTCTTATCCCATCTCAGACAAGCACTCCTCATGTCTCTTCCAGATTGGCACATAATTATTTGAGTGTCCCCCGTCGTCCTCAGAATGCCGTTATTTTCACCTCGGCGCCAACGGGAACCTACTTCAGAGACAGAGACACACAGAGTCATACTCTCAGAGCGTAAATGAACACATCACTGTGTATTTAGAAAACCGGAATTATTTCAGGTTTTAGGACAAAAAAACGGATTGAATTGAATTACAGAACAAACCCCTCCATAGGAAGTGATGCTTCAAGTTTTCTTTTTGCCAGTAATTAGAAAAGCATTTAAATCTGTTCCCTGAATATTGTGCCCTAGTACTATACTGTAACTATATTTATTATGTTACAGATTTTATTTGGTACAACACAAATAGTAGGGTGTACTACTTAATTGACACTGTTCATTTTTTATTTATTGTGCCTGATATTGTTTCACTCAAATGACACCAAGTCTTGTCTCAAGTGTATAGTGTTAGGTTCTGTAAACGAATAAGTTGATCCATGTTTCCTCAAAAAGTGAACATGTATATTTTAACCATTAACACCTCAAATTATAGCCAATGCATCCCTTGCTACACGTCTTCCCGATCTGGATGTTTTATGGTAGTGGGAGGCCTTAAATTATACCAGGTGCCGTGAAGAACATAGGGTGACCTCAGCAATTCGAAAACACTAGGACTATGTTAACTGGAAGAGAACCAAGCTGTACTGTGGCACTTACTGCTTATGGAGAGTACATAAGCCTGTGCTGACAAGAGGGATGTCTGTTGATCAGATCGTTTCTATGGCAACGCACTATACATCATGTCTCGTGAGGGGCCTTCCACCTCTCAGCTGTGTGGCACTGCAAGGGCAGCTGGGAAAGACAGAGGGAATCTGGGGGGGATATATTACTGGAGTGGTACGCACTCAGAATGCCACAGCATTTTGGAGGAGTTTGTCATTTTGTCAGGCTTGAGTTTTGGGGAGGACTTGTATGTGTGCATGCATTTATGGAGAGATTTGGCAGAATAGAAGGAGCGCAAAATCCGTGGTGCCAAATAGAATGGAAAAGATAATGGCGATGTGCTGCATTGGTTTTCTGTCTTTCTTCACAGGTACTAATTAAAACTAAGTGCAGTCATAATAGCGTATTAATGTCATGCGATGATGTACCTTCATGCACGATGATTAAACGAATGGGTAAGCCACTTCCCAAGAACAGCTTCAAGGGGAAACGCGTTCGATTGTCTTCTGTTCAATTATACGACTTGAACGTTCTCTTTTTTGAAACGTGAAATTTGCGTTGTTGGAAATAGTATACTACAGACTTTTTTTATTTCGGTTCTCTATGCTCGATGCTTCTGAAATCTATTTCAGAATAGACAGCGATGGGCTCAATCGACTTCCCGGGCAGACAAAGCTCATAATGAACCACCTGGAATCCTGTCTGTGGGGTTCTAACTATCTCATTCAGGCACCAGTGATAACCATTGGCTTTTTCTATAATTTATCTTGGTTTGATGCTGTAGCACTGAACGTTGTTTCAAAGAGACTGCCAGAACACCACAGAAGAACCGGTAGACTACGTACAATAATTCACCAACCCCTGCCAATGGCTGGGCCTTTAACAGTACTGTTAAAGAAGTCAGGAGTCTGACTGGCTCAATTACTGAGCGATTGTGAGTGACACAGGTGTAATTGCATGGAATGCCTGTAACATCTCACTTCATTCTCGTTAATTTGCTGTGTGCTGAAGACAATCTTGCCTCGTGATGAATCAAACTCACAGCGTTCTCATTATGCAACCCCATTATCTGGTTTTGGGGATTCGATAGTCACTTTAAGTCTGTGTATGAGTAACAGTGAATTCTGCTGTCCTGCTTGTGTTGTGTATCACTGTGTTCACGATCAACACTCGTCAAAGCTTCATCTCTCGACCGCTGATGTGAGCATTCGGTGCCAACGCACTGCCATCGACAATGTTCAGCATTCAGTTGAGAAATTTGGGCAGTAGTAATATGTGTCATTGTAGTCAACTAAAGTGCCCCCATTCCCATAGCTGTTCCTACGTGCTCCTGCCACAGAATCAAGCTGGAAAAAACAGGTTGGGTTCTATTTTCTGCTGCTGATTGTCGGTATAGAGCTGTAGAAACATATACAGGCTATACTGTCAGTGGAAATATATTTAAATCAGCTGTAATAAGGAAGCAACGGTGATTATGTGTGCGATTGAACTGACTAACTAGGCTATAGTAGAAAGGATGTGGTTTAATATCTCTGCTTCTTTCTCTCTGTCACTCTCGCTACTACAGTCACTATACCAGCAAAGATGCTGACTCTCTTGAGAGGCGCGCAGCGTGTCAGTGGAGAAGATGAAGTGCGTGTGCACCTCCCACTTTGTCAGACCTGGACTGTGTTTCCTCTGCAAGGAACTCTATGCAATTAGCATGGCGCCTCAAGGGGAACATTGTTCACGGGAGAATAATGCCTCTCGGGTACTAAGTGGTCTTGGACTTGTGTGAGAACGTGTTGCGGAGTTAGATGGCAACATTGTCTGCAAGCGATTGTACCGATAAAAAGAGAAAGACACACAAAATAAATTTTTCGGTGGTCCACATTTGGTCGTGTTCATCACATTTTCGTTTAACTTATTCATGGTTTCATAAGAAACGAATGGGTGTGGAAAGATTGAAGGAACACCTGACGAGGTTTGATGCATATCATTTATATCCACCACATCTGCTCTGGCTAAATTTAGCCGCCGGATACGGGCCCAGCTTCAATAATGTAACGAAAAGTCACTTTAATAAAGTCACTTTAATATGTGCCATGGTGCTAATACCTCTGAATGTATCGAATGTGAATGTTCTGTCTTCATGCAATATAGATTCGGGTAAGAATCTATATTCTCCATTAAGAATAACTTAGATTTTCCATTTAGAAAACTGCCTGTAAAACAGTCTTACACACCCCAGGTTGAACGGAGATGTATTTTATGATCTTTTGTGCGTGACAAAAGGTCAGTTGTTTTGATGATGCTGAATGAACATTAAATAATGGGAAATTCTTTTAAAAAATGTAATAAAATATAAATATAAACCCCTAGTGGAACCATTGCCGTATAGAAACTACTACGGTAACCAGAAACTACTAACCAATGCATTTCAAGGACGTTTTTCTTGTATGATTTATACTGAAACGCAACTATATTATTGCATTTTGTCAGCCTTGAGAGAAGGTGGTGAATCTTCATCCGAAAATGGATTCCAACGACATTGAAATGCCTGGAGGGACATAGCCATTGTTGTTTGTCCTAGTTTCACATTAGCCATAAATCACTTGCATCTAAACATTCATTAACACAGATGCACAGTGTCAGGGGCCCAATTTACCGTAATGTGTAATCTAAAATCTAGAAAAATGAACTGATTGCCAATGTCCTTATTCTTGTGTTTTGGTGAGGCACTGGAAAGGGTTAATCGTTTGTTGTTGTTGTTGTTGTTGTTTGTTTCTCACAACACTGTTCTCCTCCCACGGATTGAAATAATACAATTGAACCCGACTGTGCCAGTGACTTTTCGTGTTGTGTGCTTCAAGTCTCGCTACTTATAACATTTGCCTGTGAGATCCGTCTTACAGTCTCCCGTTGCAGCGGGAAATCTGCCAAGCGGAAACTGTACACAACACAGACACACACACCGCCATCTCCATGATGCAAGGTTCCAGCTCTGAGACAGGCGTGCGTGTGTGTGTGTTGGTAAAATAAAAAACCCACTACACTCGTGTTGACAGGACTGCCACGCTACTGACCTCGCTCTCGCCTTCGCATTCCTACCGCGACATCTGTTCTGAGTGTATTTGTTGTTGACACCGCCCCTTCTCAAGGGTGACATCGAAACGGGTCCAAACAAGCGGATCGGCGGCATCTGCGAAGTTCTCCACGAGTTTCCTCTAGCGTCTCTCGGCAGAGCCACGGCGTGCACGGGGTCAGGCAGGGAGGCCCGTTTCTGGAGAACAAAGCCTGGCTCCATGGCTCCTCCAGCTGGCCTAATGGTCGAACTCTCCCTGGAACTTCCATTCAGGTCTGTTTTAAGTAGATTTCCGTAGACCTTTCCCAAGGGCCGTGCAGCAGTTGTAGATCCGGTTTACTGGAATCACTCCTGTTGAAGTATATAATGGAAACCCCCAGTGGAACCACGTGGATACTGGATGCCTACCTGCTCGCCTTGGCAACTGATGGATGGATGCGTGAGGTTGGCATATGGCTGATCCACCACGTTGACTAACAGCACTGTGTGGCAGCGAGGTTTCAGATACAGATTACGTGAATAGCAGCCTGCGTCTCGGTTGTTATGGACGGGGCGACAACAGTCTCCTGCAAGGTGGTGCATGCAGATGGAGACGGGATGGGCTGGGATCTGATTGGTCGTCTACTGACTGATGTTGTGATTAAGAGAGCAGGCGTTGTTTGGCCACGGCTTCACACAAGCACTGATAGTGGCCTTGAAAATCTGTTGATCCAGAAGGCACCCAGGATCTCTGCCAGCTAAACACTTCAGAAATGGTGTGGGTTGAACTAGTGTCTCGGATTTAAGTTACCGTGTACACGTGGTGTCATTTAGGAGCTGCCGTTAGTACAGACAGGAAGGCAGTATTATGGACTATCCCTCTGCAAACCTCTCTCTCAGGACGTAGTCTGCAGATGCTTTATTTAATAGTTAAGTTTGGAAAATTGCATAACTTCCAGCAAGCTAATGACTCCAAAAAGTGAAAGATTTGAGTAATGAACATTTTCTGGGGGATGAGTTCCCAGCTTAGCGTCAGCGCTTTAAGCAACGGCGCTGTAAAGGGGTGGAAGGTTAGGACGATTCTAAGGGCCAAGGCTGATTAAGAGCCCAGAAGAGCAGACACTTTTTTCTTTTCTTAAAATGTAGGGGGCCCAGAAATGTTGGTTTCCATAGGGCCCAGATTTTCTGGCGGCACCCCTGGCTTTATGTATTGTGTTACCACAGTGGTTAATCAGAAGAGAGAGAGAGAGAGAGAGAGAGAATGAGTGAGTTGGCCATCTCTCTTTTCCCCTCTGCGTATTTAATGCACAAAGCATAGAAACCTACATCCCACTACTGGTTTGCCTTTGAAGATAACCAGGGTCGTCCTGGTTGGCCCTTCGACATGAGAACAGATCGCTGTGGAAGTTGTTGTGGAGTGTCGCCAGGGGGCATTCTATCCTCTGGTCTTAAAATCAAATCCCAAAGCCCCAGGGCACTAACGAGGACTTTGCCCTGTATTAGCATTAATTGGGAGGCTGACCTAATCACATGAAGCGTGTTTTTTTTTATTTATTGGAGCTGGAGGAACAATGGCCTGATTGCCTAGGTTGGTGTCCATAGCAGAAGCTATATTGTATGTAACTTCTGATATACAGTTTCTTAAAGAAGTCGATTTTCTTTAAGAAATACTAAAGCTCAAATAAACAAAAATAAACTCAAAATGATTCGATCCACCAATTTACCCCTGCCTGCTTCATGTCCCAATCCTTAAATGATTTATTATTAGGTGTTGTGATATTTTATTTCAGTTTGAGAATTCTGAAAAAAGTCCCTGTTGTCTTCAATAAAGGAAGAACAGCACCTCCAGGACCGCTAATTAAATCCACCAAGCTTCTAGAGGATATATATGTCTCTGACAAACCCAGTGCTGCTCCACTCACTCTACTCAGACTCGACACAGGAATGTGCCATTTGCCATTTGTCTTTGCTATCCTTCAAAGTGAACCATTATTGCATGCATATGACATATGACATATAGCAGAAATGCATTACTGTCTGTAACCCCATTAAGTCCCTTCGCTGATGAAAAACAGCAGTGGAAGTCACAAGAGAACCAACCCACCCCGTTACGATATTCTCAAACAGACAAACATGAACGGGGAATTGCTTCCTGGGAGAAATGCTTGTCTTTCTTTCACCTCACATTCAGCTTCCCATCTTATCTAGCCTTTTGGTTTGTAAATCCAAGTTGATGAGAAGCAGAGCGCTTCGCTATTTTATAGATTTGGATGCTCTGAATTGAACATGTGGTCCATCGTGTACCCTTTTGGATCATTTGAGAACCTTCTGGAACGTGACATTTAGTAAAGGTTCAAAGTCTTCAAAACAGAAGGATCCCTATCATGGCAGAAGGTGAGATATTATAAAACATATTTGTGGATCACTCTTCTTCAAGATGCTCACATGATATTTGAAGGCAAAGGAGAAAGTTGACCAGAGACACTTAATTGTATAGGCAGCTTATAAAAGCCTTTTATCATGAATAAAACTAATCGAAATGATCTGTTGTGAAGTCAAATCAAGTATGTTTCTTCTATCATCGCCATAATCATTTTAATTTTTTTTAAAATTATATGATCTTTTAGTTATGGCAAATTTTATCTTTAGTTCTGTCTTAACAAAAATGTTTAATCTCATCTAAAAGTTTTCCCAATAGGGATATCAATTACTTTCAGGTAATTGTTACAGAAATATATTAGATAAAACTATGCATAATACAATGTCCTTGAGTTCAATAAAACTTTAGAAATGAATGTCAGTTATCTTTCAAGTCCAATATTCATTATTTTCTTTTATCTAATAACCACCATTTAATGTGATTCTCGCACAAATGTCTTTTTTTGAGACAATGAAAGTGTATTCAGATAAGTTAATTACTTTCCAGCGGGTGTCAGCGATGTGAAATAAGAATTCATGATTAACCGTCAAATCTCTGAATTCAGCGCACATCTGTTGTATAGTATCATCAACACTTTATCTTTTACTTAATCTATATAAAAACAGAATACTTTCTCAATTATACTGCTGGCTAGTGAGGTCTGTCGGGTCAGTATATAGCAGCTGTGTGTGTGCATTGCACCATGATTTCTTTTGCTCATTTCCCATGAGTCTTTGTTTCTCTTTCTGTCATTTATTTCAAGTTCTCATCAATGGTTAACTTAGAGCCACCTTGGCGGCATAGTAGTCCATCGTTTTTAATTTAGTCAATGGTTCTTCGTTTTCATTTGTCCCTTAAGGTTGAATGCCTGAGTGTAGATAATGGAGCGGCAGTTTCGTGGTTACTGTCACCGTTCGGCCTGTCTCCTAAACTGTATTTAACCTCTGCCCACAGAAAGGAATTTCTCACATCCAAATAGTCCATCTAATAAAACATTCACATGTATAAATATGCAACTAACACATTTTCTACTCTTGTAAAAGGACGGTGTGCTTGTGCGCTTACAGAACATTTAACTTCACATTATCCAGGTCTGATTCATTTTTGACATCTGACTAAGTTTTAATTGTGTACTCCACACTCAGTTTAGTAAATCAGAGGTGCTGGCCTTGTTGGGACAGCTGGGACAGAGAGTATGGGAATGTAGAAAGTATAGCACACTGTGAATGAGAATACCAGTCTGTAATAGCCAAAGTCTATGTCCCAGGGGCCTCTTCTCCTGCCGTCTGAGGATTGAGCTGAGTGAGTGAGCTGCAGGGAAACAGGACCTCTCCACCAATGCTGAATCAAATCAGCGCTACACTTCCGGCCGCAACAGAGTTGGCGAACAAGAAACAGTGTAGAAAGAACCCAGCTCTTACAGATAATGCCTGTGGATGAGGACCTTTTATGGTCAGTGTCTACTGGGGAAGAAAAAGAGAGGCGAGAGAATACAATCAAAACAGAAAGCTCTACCTGGGCTGTTACATAGCTGAGGGGTACAACCGGGCCTGCCTTAATATTGGAAATTTACGAGGGGTGAAATGGGACGTTTGAAATAGTGCTCTGCCCTGAGATTATTAGAATTTCACAATATTTCCCACAATAAATATTATTCTACATTGTACGAAACTGTCACGACCCCCTCCGGAGCCGCCGCCATTACTTCTTTGGGCAGATTGTGGCGCTCTTCGTCACCGGCCTTCTAGCCGTCCCACTCCGTTATTCATCACTCCGTCTGTTTTGTCTTGTCTCGCCAACCTACACAGCTGGTCCCATCCCATCATTGTGACAGCTTATATATTCCCTCAGGTTCCCTTTGTCTTTGTGTGTTATTATTCCATGTTACGTGTTTGACTCCTCAGAGACAGCGCGACAGGAAAGCAGCTCTTTTGTTTTCGATCGTTTATGCGTTTCGCCTATACACCTGCGCTGTATTCATAGACGTCCTTTGTCGGCTGTAGCTAATAGACTTCGGTATTGCTTCCTGCACCTGGCTCCAGTCTTCTACTTCCGTGACGGAAACAGTAACTTGTCGTTCAGGTTTTGGCAACAAGCGTATGCCAACACCAGCCTATAAACTATGTTATTGTGCAGTTAGTTCTTTGAGTTTCATCTGAACATATAAACATAAAAATAATACAAATACATCTACTGAATTATTTGTAAGTATATTCTAATCATGTCTAGGCCCCTTGTCCATCCAGTCCAACAAAAATCAGCCCGTAAACTCATTCTAGTTGTCTACTCCTGGAATAGATCATATTTCTTTCAACAGTTTGTCACTAGGGTCTGCTCCAAGGGTTCACTCACTCAATACTACAGAAATGCCTTAATGGCTTTCATTATTTTCTCCAATCTCATTTCAATCATATTAATCTTTGCAACAGAACAAAAGGCCAAAACTAAGAATTGGATCTATACTAAAAAGAGAAAGGTTGGGGTGTGAAAACAAGCAGCAGAATGAATAAGAGAACATGCCAGAAGAAATGCTGACCGAATTTACTTGGGCTTTGGACGAGACGCCTGGGAGCGGACTGAGCCACGCGCCAGCTCAACTCAGCACAGCAAAACAAAATGGAAGATCAATGAGGCCTATTCATTTTAGTCAGCAATCAGAAAATCACTGCTTTTCACCAGATTTTCAATATCTCATACCCCAGGTGAGAAATGTGAAGAAAATAAATTTGACATTTATAGACATCATTCTTGAGTGTGGACCCTGAAGAGACAGATGCGCTCCTTAAGTGAGGTGTTCTTTTATTCAGCTGAGAGGCATTCGATCGTGCAGAGAAGGGAAATGGACGGGAAATAGATCACATACTGCTGGGATGCTTTACTCTGTATTTTTTTATAAATCTTTGTATAACCAGGTAAGAGTCAACGAAATCAACAATACGTTTTTCAAACGAGACCAAGACAACAGTAGAAGCGTACAAAGTTTCAGACATAATTACAACATGAAAACCGAAACTCAACACTTTATAAGCATTACGGTAATGTACATAATTAAGCATGACTTGGTAAAATCAATCGCTGTGCAAGCAGGAAAGCTTATTCCAAGGCCGAAAACCAAAGACCCTCTTCCTTGCTTGTGGCATTTTCAACAAAACAGAGTCATGTGATAACAGTCGATGGTTTTCATTGGTCCAGTGGAAATGCAATGACGTGGTTGAAGAGAACGACATAAGAAGATAGACGGATGGAGTGAGTTGAAATGCTTCTGTGTTAGAAACCCTAGACGCCCTTTCCAAACGATAATTAGACAATCAGAAATGTACAGATGAATGTCAGACATGTACAAACTTATAATCAAAGGTGATAACAAAAATATGTTAATTCCAAAACACTGAACTATTGTGGTGAATTGACATCAGGCCAGGCCCGTATTGCCTCTGCTAGAACTAACATGATGTTCTAGGCCCTTGTTCTGTCATTATGGTGTGCAGTGGTTATTAGAACAACCTTCTTTAATAAACCTATGGCCACATTCTCGGAATGGGAAGTCGAGATGTAGTGATAGTCTTCTGGAGTCATCTTTCACATTCTGATATTTCAGCGTGTTTAGACCACTAGTTTTAACAGATGGGGAGGTTCCCTCCAAAAGAGATTTAAAACTACAGTAGGTAAAAGAATTGGTACGGTTGTATAGCAGAAATAGATTTTAGGCCGGTTTTTAAGTGGAGCCGGTCAAATTATTCTGAATCTGCTGATGTATGCCGATCACACATAAAATAGAAATGAGCCAGTGAAGTGCTATGTCTAAAAAAACATAACAGGGTAACCAGGGAAAAAACATGACAGAATTCTTGGTAAAGCCCTGTCCATTTGTATTTGTGATTATGTCAAACATGCTAGAATCACATGCGGCTTTCTCATTCACTACACGTAGTCACTGTAGCGACATACTTATTGTCGCCAAATTCAAAATGGTTTCAAGGTCATCTAGCTAGAAATGTTGCTACTTTATAATGGTGGCACAGTGAACTTTCCATCTCTGTATGAATGTGACTGTTTCACGGGACTGCTGCTTCTGCGTTAAGCCCCTTGGTTCCTCTACAGTCTACATCATGATATCCCATGGTCATGAGTTTAGCATTAGGGTCACTGCATTTTTAATCGATTCTTACATTTACATCTTGTCAAATATTTTGACCTCTGTGGAACAAATTCTAATTGTCCCTTGTGAACGATAACAACCAACCAGAGATTCCACGTATGATCAAATCATCAATTCTGACTGAAAGTAAAACATTTCTCACATTTTTCACATTTTTCTTTAATTTTCTGAAAACGTTTTACCTGATTTCTGGTAAGAGGTATGCCTATGCTGTGTCTCAGCATTACTATATGGTTTAGGTCAATAATACAAAATACAATAGGAAGTCCCTGTCTCTTTACATACAATGAACACAGGCTTACTAGATTTAGGTTGCCGCACCCTGGTCGTGTAAAAGCTTTTCCAGAAGACAAGTCAGAGAAGCTATTGAATCATGACTATATTTCTGCAATGCGTCGTGTGGCAAGAATCCAGCCATCTAAATCTAACGGTCTATACCTGATTGAACAGGTGGCCGCCGCATTCAACCGGAAAGTGCACGTCTGAGTAGCCTATTGTGTTGGAGGGGGACAGACCCCTCAGTTCAGCTTTACGCCACAAGCGTACATAAATGACCCCCAATTCGGGTCTCAAAAATAAGTTGTGGGAAAGTATATATATAATATAAGGCTGTACAATCTGATATATATATAATTCATTTCAGGGGCTCTAGGAAACACAAAGCACGTTATTATAGGAAATATGAATAAACATTAGACAGTTGGTTATACATCCCAATTTTTCTTTCTGAGTGTCTCTAATGGCACAAAACACGACAGATGAACTCGACAGAGATCTTCAGTTATTCCGGCGCCTTCTATTAAAAATTAGAATACAATCAGTGTTGTAATTTTGGTTCGTGACTCCGCCTAAACGTAATGGTGCTGAAACAACAGCCAGTTTAATGTAATATCAATCACAAGGGGCGGCACAGTTACCCGAGGAGAGACATTCAGAGAGGGAACAACGGAACACGACAGAACTGAAGTCTTGCCTTTTAATTCTGAGATAAAGTACAGTGGTGAAACGCATAGAAGTCCTGAGGGTTTGATGAAGTGCTTGTGTTCCAGCAGATGGGAACAGCACCAAATAATACATACATATATATATATATACACACACACACACTCGCCAAAACATTGTGACCAATCACAGGTGAAGCGAACCACAAGCGATAACACTGTGGACTGTGGAAGACGACAAGCCAGTGGAAGGAGTGTGATGCTCTGGGCCATGTTCTGCTGGGAAACCCTGGTTCCGGTAGGAGGGTCATTCTGTTTCGGCGGCACCGGGAGGACCAAAAGCCTAAGGCAGGTGGTCATAATGTTTAGGCTCACCGGTGTGTCTGTATATAAATATAAACGGAGAGGGGGGCGGGGCTGAAAGAATAGGCCAGAGAAGAATGCTATGATGGCAGACGTTAGGGAGGAAGAGAGTAACAGAATGACGCAGCGAAGACGCCCGACGCCGCCTCTCCGATGACTCAGGACATGTTTCCTGTGCCCGGGCATCATAAATTGGATTTATGTCGTTTAATTAAGCATTTTCACAATCACCTTTATTTACAGCGGACCGTCCGGCCCTGGAGAGATGGATTGGCCCGGGCTTAGTCAACTGAAAGGCTCGTAATTTCTGCCCTTGTTTCCTCTTTGTTGATTAACACCTTTATGCGTTGTATCAAGATTGGGAAATAAAAACGCTGCCGCCTAACCAATAAATTCAGACGGCCGGTGGTGGCGTTTGCCGTCTGAGAAATGTGTGCCTGTTCCAGCTGTTTAACTTGATGAAAATCCTACTTGTATGAAAGCATTAATAAAGGTATATGCAAGGCGTTCGGTGAACGGGTATTTTCATAGCTGCTGAAGCATTAGCAGTGTCACTTCCCAGGGTTATAGTGACCTCTTCTGGTCAAACCTTAACCCTGCAATATCATGAGGTGGAATGACAGTTCAGCACATTCAGTACATTGGCAACTGTGCTTATTCTGGACGGAATAATATAACTATAAAGTTATACAATAAAGCTTTTGGTGTCTGTGGTTACTTAGGTTAGGTTTAGGTTTAGAGACATTATCTGGTAAGTCGAGGATTCAAATAAATGTATGAATAAACAAAAGGTTCTAGAGGTTAGGGTTGGGTTTTGGTCTTGGGAATGAGTAATATGGATTTCTGGGTCGGGGATAGAACTCACGTCTCTCATAAGAATAGAAATACAAACATGTTTGTGTCTGATTGTGTTATGCCAGCCCAGATTTTTCTAAACTGTCTCAGTGCACTTCCTCTTCAAGTCCTGATGGAATACATGCCAAGTACACAAACGTGTCCTTATCCCCTACACACTTGCTCAGAGTGCCCTCCGTTATCACGTGTTTCTGAGGAAGTACAGAGGGGAACTTGCACCTAGTGGCCAGGGGTTTAATAAACACTCCTACTTCGGGAGAAACTCTTCATGTAAGCGATGCAATTATTGGTCGACTGTTACTTAATGCAACAGATTAGCAATTATAATTTAGAAACCATATCCTATTGTTGAAGATTTAAACCAAATCACAGAATGAATACGTCACCTGGGACTTTTTGCATACTATTTGTCTCGAAATCAGGTAAACAAATATGCACGCCATGTCATCAGGCATGCAAGTTGTCTCTTTTTTAAGGCATTCTTGTGCAGTGCCTTATGGGACACCAGTTGGTAGTTACTGCTAGCACAGCTTGAAGGTAGTTGAAACCCTTCAGAATTTCGGTCTCCCTTCAGTTGTTTTGCTTTATGACAAAAACCAGCTGATGGGCGAATAACTAAGATGTACGTCTTCGTTGTTCTCGCTGTTCTCAATTCTCTACATAATATCTATATTTTGGTGTGTGTGTGTGTGTGTGGTATTAACAGTGGTCCATTATTAGGTCATTGCTATTCTATATTCTGAATGTCCAACACAATTTGCCTTTGTTCATGCATATCAGGAGCAGACTGGCCCACTGACCGTCCCTGTTGTCGCCCAGGCAGGTGTTTTCAGATAAACGTGGTCTTCTTAACTATGGCATCTTGTACTACTGCCATCCTAACAGGCCTCAACATCAGTATGATGGGAGAGTACCAGACAGTGATGAAGGAGGTCAGGATGGATGGTGCCAGTGTAAAAGTTCATCATCAAAGTCTTTGACAGATGGCCGCCGCAGAAAGTACATCCTCTGTTGCGCTTTCTTTGTGGTAGAGGTAATGTTTAGCCCAGGAGATGAATGGTGTTGACTGGGGAGCCACCCAGGGGCTGCTGGGCTCCATCTCCATTCTCCTTTGTGCATTGGGCTCTAGGTTGTTCAGACAGCACCAGGTCATTAGGTGGTCTATCTCGCTCCTGTAAGCAGACTTATCTCTATCAGAAATAAGTCCAATTAGGTGGTGTGATCGACAAACAGAAACAACGCAGGAACTCTTAATGATCTGAATACTTTTGTTTTTGTGAAATGTAATATTTGGTCTTAAGTGTTGTGCAGTGAATAGCCAATATCACAGTGGCATTTAATAAAAAAAAATTAAACACAGCTCTGTTTGTTCACAGTTTTCCAGTCACCACCTGGAAACTCTTGAAGGGACTGCAATAGGTGCATTACTATATCACACCTGTAGAGGGTGCTTGAAGCACATTTTCATCAGTATCAGACTCCCACAACTGAAATACAATATCTCCTAGGCACTCAATAACAGACAGACCACAATAAAATATAGTGTTTTTGAGAAACAGGGAAGGCTAAGCATCTGTTGAGCTGAAGTCCAGTTTTGTCATTCCCATAGTAGACTCCATTCCAGATGGCCATCTGTCACATAGATTCAGCCTCACATGCGCTTATCAGCCTGTCAACCCCGCCCACTCACCACATTCACTATGTCAACCCCGCCCACTCACCACATTCACAATGTCAACCCCGCCCACTCACCACATTCACAATGTCAACCCCGCCCACTCACCACATTCACAATGTCAACCCCGCCCACCACCACATTCACAATGTCAACCCCGCCCACTCACCACATTCACAATGTAAACCCCGCCCACTCACCACATTCACAATGTCAACCCCGCCCACTTACCACTTTCACAATGTCAACCCCGCCCACTTACCACTTTCACAATGTCAACCCCGCCCACTCACCACATTCACAATGTTAACCCCGCCCACTCACCACATTCACAATGTCAACCCCGCCCACTCACCACATTCACAATGTCAACCCCGCCCACTCACGACATTCACAATGTCAATCCCGCCCACTCACCACATTCACAATGTTAACCCCGCCCACTCACGACATTCACAATGTTAAATTTTATTAGGACCCGCCTGACTAATTAGTTTCAGCGCAAACGCTACCCTCGGCCAAATAAGTGCTACTTTACCCAAGTTATCAAAGGGATTTGCAAAAAGCGCCTTCAGGTGAATTAATACCAATTTGCCAAGTGGTGAAAAACACCTCAGGCTTGTTCCAGTCAAATTGAGAAAAGACCAAACATCATCATGTGATATCACCATCCAACCCGGTGCCAAAGAGACAAACGTGAACTCGCCTGTCGCAGTCTGAGAGTCATACAAATGAATACGAGACAAACGTGAACTTGTCTGTCCCAGTCTGAGAGTCATACAAATGAATACGAGACAAACGTGAACTTGCCTGTCCCAGTCTGAGAGTCATACAAATGAATACGAGACAAACGTGAACTTGCCTGTCTCAGTCTGAGAGTCATACAAATGAATACGAGACAAACGTGAACTTGTCTGTCCCAGTCTGAGAGTCATACAAATGAATACGAGACAAACGTGAACTTGCTTGTCCCAGTCTGAGAGTCATACAAATGAATACGAGACAAACGTGAACTTGCCTGTCCCAGTCTGAGAGTCATACAAATGAATACGAGACAAACGTGAACTTGCCTGTCCCAGTCTGAGAGTCATACAAATGAATACGAGACAAACGTGAACTTGCCTGTCTCAGTCTGAGAGTCATACAAATGAATACGAGACAAACGTGAACTTGTCTGTCCCAGTCTGAGAGTCATACAAATGAATACGAGACAAACGTGAACTCGTCTGTCCCAGTCTGAGAGTCATACAAATGAATACGAGACAAACGTGAACTTGCCTGTCTCAGTCTGAGAGTCATACAAATGAATACGAGACAAACGTGAACTTGTCTGTCCCAGTCTGAGAGTCATACAAATGAATACGAGACAAACGTGAACTCGTCTGTCCCAGTCTGAGAGTCATACAAATGAATACTTTCTCATTAGGCTGGTGCGAGTGTGGATTTACCTCCTCCACATCTCCCACCTCCATTCACTTCACCTCCTCCATCCACTTCACCTCCTCCACCTCCTCTGCTGGGAATTGTTTATTTATTTGCTTCCCTATTCTATCATTTGTCAAAGGACTCGGTTCATCTCACCTTATGATGGTTGGCAACCAGGCAACCATTAATTGTCCTCCTGTTTTTTCTTTCCACCAGCAGCAAAGAGAAAAACATTTAACAAGGATACAATTTCTCAACAACAATTTTCTATTTTCACACAGTAAGCAGTTAGGAAGACAAAAGGTGTAAGCGGTTATCATTCTCAAACAGGCGTTACCTGACAATTGTCTAGTTGTCATTGTGTCACAACATATGTGAAATATATGTCATCAATCAAAACTTTGTCCATTAAAAATCGTATTTTCGTCATGGCATGTCAAATTAAAAATGACCACCAACCAGTGTACAAGGTACATAGAGGACGAGGAAGAGGGAAACGAGGAGGGAGGTCTTGCCAATTGATAATAGCTCATAATGTATATTCTGTTGTCTGCAGATGTCACCTCCAGCTGAGGGTTTATGCGTACACACCAAATAGTCGATACCCTTGCTTTGAGAGAAATTGCTTGACGAAGGAAGTTTTTGAAAGTCTTCGATGATGAATGTTCAGTCTATGGACATGTAATGACTTGTCCTATTTTCCCACCTGCATTGGCCATATTTTTCACAGTGACGTCTACTACAAACGACACCTACTTTGCCATTTTGACTTCCTCAAGGGAACCATTCTATTTAGGTATAGCCTCATCACAGTTAAATATACATTTTCACACAGATACATTTTTGAGACATATTTTATCTTGTTTTGGGCCTCTTCTTATAGCAGATGTTCTCTTTTTTATTTACAATACAATCTGTGCCAAGCTAAACTGATGATACATTATTCATTCTGTCCTTAAATTACTGATTTATTGTCACGTATGGGTGATCTGTGTTGTCACAGGGTGTTCAGGGGAGAGCACGTCTGTGTTTTATGTTGATTAAGAGCACAGCTGTTTTGGGTTTAGCTAAGCTCCGGGCATAGGTTTGTTAATCAGTGGGCTATTAAAGCTCCCTGGTTGGTTCACTGGTGCTTGTGATTAATATAATGTTACATAGGTTAGTTAATCAGTGGGCTATTTAAGGTCCCTGGTTAGGTTCACGGGTGCTTGTTATTAATATAATGTTACATAGGTCAGTTAATCAGTGGGCTATTTAGGGTCCCTGGTTAGGTTCACTGGTGCTTGTTATTAATATAATGTTACGTAGGTTAGTTAATTAGTGGGCTATTTAAGGGCCCTAGTTAGGTTCACAGGTGCTGGTTATTAATATAAGGTTACATAGGTTAGTTAATCAGTGGGCTATTTATAGTCCCTGGTTAGGTTCACGGGTGCTTGTTATTAATATAATGTTACATAGGTTAGTTAATCAGTGGGCTATTTAAGGTAACTGGTTAGGTTCACTGGTGCTTGTTATTAATATAATGTTACATAGGTTAGTTAATTAGTGGGCTATTTAAGGGCCCTAGTTAGGTTCACTGGTGCTGGTTATTAATATAATGTTACATAGGTTAGTTAATCAGTGGGCTATTTATAGTCCCTGGTTAGGTTCACGGGTGCTTGTTATTAATATAATGTTACATAGGTTAGTTAATCAGTGGGCTATTTAAGGTCCCTGGTTAGGTTCACAGGTGCTTGTTATTAATATAATGTTACATAGGTTAGTTAATCAGTGGACTATTTAAGGTCCCTGGTTAGGTTCACAGGTGCTTGTTATTAATATAATGTCACTTAGGTTAGTTAATCAGTGGGCTATTTAAGGTCCCTGGTTAGGTTCACAGGTGCTTGTTATTAATATAATGTTACATAGGTTAGTTAATCAGTGGACTATTTAAGGTCCCCTGTTAAGTTCACGGTTGCATGTTAGTAATTTAATGTTAAGTATTGTTATGATGTGAGTGTTTAATATGTCGTCGTGCACTGTATGTTTTCATCCACTAGAAGTCGCTTTATGTAAGCGCGTTTACTTTTTATTCAGTGTATGTTTTACGTTTGTGTTCGATGTTTGTTTGATTTGATTAACCTCCACAAAAGTTATTTCTCCGCTCTGTGTCTCGTTCCTTCGACCTTAAGAATCTGTGACATTAATAAAACTAATGGACTCAAAATAGCTTTGTTTGAATTACGTTGTGTGAGAACCTCATGAGGAAAAACAAGAGATGGTTTCTCATCAATAAGCTTAGACTAACAAATTCATTATAAAAAATAATATTATTATATATCCAATGAAGCTGAAACAACACACTATCTGTTTATCAAAATGTACTCAGAGTGTTTTACTGTATTTATCAAAGCCCTCCAAACATATCCAGTGGGAATAACGCTATATTGCACTCCCATGGCAACAAAACCTTGGAAGACATACCAACCTTGAACGCTGATTGTGTACTGTGTAAAACACACAACGCACACACACACACACACACACACACACACACACACACACAGTATAGTGGTCACATATTTATTAGGCTGGTCAACTTTAGCAAAATGGAAACACACCAAACGGAGGAAAACAGTGCACGCGTACACAGCCTTCTACGTGATGTAAAAGAACACAGGACTCATCCTGCCAGCCAACCTTTGTTCACTGCCAGTCAGTCTACCTCCTCAGCCTGCCAGCCCATTGTAGGTGCTTTTGGAAATGTACAGAGATTGTGCGTTGTGACACATTCCGGCTAAACCCATCCATTTTCACTTTTTCTAAGGCCACTGACCTTCTGTCAGTTCTTAGCGGGATAGCCTTTGAGGCCTTCCCCCATCAATGGACTTTGGGCCCCCAACACTGGTCACTGGTTTTTGGTTTGTCCCTCGTTGGACCACCGTCAGTACATACTCACCAGTCACCACGACTCCTCCAGAGCACCCAACAAGCCTTGTCGTTACACAGATGTTCTGACCCAGTCTTCTGACCATAACAAATTGGCCCAAGTCGTCAGGTCTGGACTCCTGCCCATTTCTTCTGCATCCAGCACATTAACTCATATAACTGATTCTTTGCTTAATATCCAATTTACCCAGATCTTGACATTCTGTGCCCTTGTTAGACAATTAACATTATTTGCTTCATGCTGTTTACATGCTGTTATTGTGCTGTATTTGTGTTGTTATTGTGCTGTAATTGTGTTGTGCTTGTGTTTGGTATTGTGTTGTATTAGTGTTGTTATTGTGCTGTATTTGTGTTGTTATTGTGTTGTTATTGTGCTGTATTTGTGTTGTATTTGTGTTGTATTTGTGATTATTGTGCAAATGTGACAAGCACATTGTATGTGTCAAATAAACGTGGTTAGTTTGTGAATCAATGCACGCTTGAATGTGCATAAAACATTTCCATCTGACGTCTGAATGTGTCCAAGTGTTTCTGTCATTCCTTTTTCATACGCGGAGCTGTGTAGGAAAACCGGGTAAGCCAGTAAAACAGAGAGATGTGGAGAAAGATTTCCCCTCTACAGGAAAGGGTAGCGCGGTGCCGGAGCGTCCAGCTATGGAAATGTCTTTGGGGACTATCCATTATTTACACTCCGCTTTCCCGTAGAACCAATGCGACTTGACAGGAGCCATAGGAAACATGAATAAAACACAGTGGCCTGAAAGTAAAATAATGGGGGGGGGGGCAGTTATGGGTGAGAGTAGAGGCTGGATAGAATGCAGATCACTTGACACTCGGGGGAAGAGAAGAATGAGGTGTAGGGAAGAGATGTGTGTTGACAGAGAAATAAAAGAGAAAATATTTCCCTTTTTCGGAGTCGACTCGTGTCGATATATTTGTAAAACAGGGGAGGTGACATCATTGGGTCGAAGTGGGGGATGACACCTCAGTTGTTGCTCATCTCCTGTCAGCTGCTTCTGTTTAATGGAGTAGCCTCATCCGGGACGACTCCAGAGACAAGCGGTTGCTCATCTCCTGTCAGCTGCTTCTGTTTAATGGAGTAGCCTCATCCGGGACGACTCCAGAGACTAGCGGTAGCTCAGGGACCCCAGCTGATGACAGAAAGTGCAGCGGAAGAACCAAACATTTGTTTAAATCCGATGAACAGAACCTAACAGTGCAATTAAACTCCTCTTCAATATTCACTGAATTGGTTTAACAGTTGAAGAGGAGGAAGAACAACCCTTTTTCTGTTACTCATGTGAAGGCAACAGTATGGTAAATGTGGTTTCATCAGTGACTCGTTCTTCCGGATTGTAGGTAATCGAAAAAGGTCAGTCGTAATACCTTCCATCTTGAGTTTCTGTTAGCATTTTGGCTCATCACCACAAGCTGACCCTCAACCAGACAGACCTGCTCTTCCCACAGGGGAAGCCTCGCCCACTCACAAACCTTGATTATGACTGACCACTCCATGGGATGACCCTACACAACACACTGACATTCTCAAAAACCAAGAAGGACTCACCCCAACAAAGTCATGCTCTACAACATCCAAAAAACACCACACCCCAAGCAGGTAGAAATCAAGGCACTTTGCTAACTACATAGCTATATAGCGACAAATTTGCTTTTTTAAAGTGTATCTTGCTTTTGATATGATAACACGTTGAAAAGGATGTCCTAATATGTTGGTGCAGAACATACTGTGCTACCTATTGTTTAGCCCATTGAAGCTAATGCTAGCTTTTTATCAACTGTTATACATGGGATTCATAATGCATGTGTATAGCCTACCCTGCCTCTAGTATAAATATAAGCACAAACCAACTAACTCTTTCTTTCACTTGTTCCATCTAGTGGCACCGGACAGATATTTTTTTTTCTCTCTTTAACACTGTCTCACTGTTCAAATACAATCAATTGTTCTTGATATTTGTGTAGGATAAACCCAAAACGAAACACGGAAGTGCTTTTTACCCCTGCCAATTGACCTTAGGCATTGCTTCCTATCTTCCCCAAAATGACCAGAAAAGGAACTGCCCAAACTGGCAATGCCACTGTGATATGATCTGTAAATGGTGTCAACCGCATTGAGTCACGACAATGTATTTTAGAGAGAAAACTTTCTTGCTCCCACGTTGTCTGTTCGTACAGTATGTGTGTGTATGTGTGGTGTGTGTGTGTGTGTGTGCTGTATTACAATGCATATATGGTTAACCAGACACACTGCCTGACACGGAAGATCTGCTGGAAATAATTGTACGTTAAAACAATGATTATTTTAATATTTTATTATTGTAAACATGCAACTCTCTCTCTCTCTCTCTAAAAATGGAATCTGAGAAGCACAGTAGCAAATATAACTGTGAAGCTTAGATCTGGCTAGTTCAGTGACTAGATCGGTTTTTATTGCTCCATTAGAAGCAGTCTTTGGCCGGAATTGGTATCGAATGTCACTCTAGTATTTTTCCGTGAGTGCTCTGTCTTCCCACAAGCGCCTGGAGAACAGGATTTTCAGTGTGCATTATAAGCAAGGTTGGAAAGTAACGAATTATAAAATAAACTAACTGAAATCTGACAAGCCAAAATATTTGACTCATATTGCAGATACTTTTAAAACATTTTAAATGGGACATGTTTAGGTGAGTGGGCATAATTTGTCTGCAAATGACAACATGTAACATGGCACAACATTTATCACAACATTTGTGGAGGAAAGGTGTGTGGACAAGCACTCAGCCTGGATGTATAACCAGTATGGGTCCTATTTGATGCCAACACCTTACCTGTGTACAGGTAGGCCATGCGATTCTGCCTGTTCTGGACCTGTCACAATCCCTGGTGTAGTGGGCATACTACATATGACAGATTTATTATAAACAAACACTGAATGGAAAAACATGTAACTAAACATTGAATAAAAATGCACTAAATAAGGAGACCTACAAAAATAACAATAATGCCTAATCTAAAAGGAACACAGGCCACAGGCCGACATGGAGGACATGACACGTAACAATGAACAGCAACACTGAAGCCAGAGGAGCAAACCTAAATACACATACTGATTAGTAATTGGAACCTGGTGTGAGTAATGACAAGACAAATGACCAAATCAGGGGATTCGTTCATGATGGAAAAGAAACCGGGAAAAACGGGGTGAAAAAAACATATTGTTTTTCAACCTGCCATGTCAGGACCAAAAAAGTGAGATAATTCGATATAAATGGCTATTAATGATATCACAGAGATCTCTCTCGTCGGCTGACATATTTAAAGGTAATAATTCAGGTGTTTATCGAAGTTAAATTATGAATATTGCGTTTAGGGAATTCATGTGTTTTCTAGTACCTGCTGGTCTTGTTCTCGTTGACAAAACCTACATCATCAGATAACTCAATATGTGCGCTTGAAAAGTAAAGGTTATCTCCACGAACATATCGTATATTATACTTTTTTGCGAGTGAGTCATATAGCACATGATTTTATCCTGAGCAACTTATCTTAGTACATCTATAAACGTGCCTTCCTGTGTGAAACTAACCCCATGCACAAATCTAGTTTGGCTTTGCTTGAAACAGCATCTGCTACTCTTTCTCTCTCTCTCTCTCTCTCTCTCTCTCTCTCTCTCTCTCTATCTCTCTGTGTTTCCCTCACCTTTATTCACTCTCTCTCTCTCTCTCTCTCTCTCTCTGTTTCTGTCTTCCTGTTTCCCTGTCTATTTGGACAGTGGCCCCTATCTTCCCACACGTTGTACCAGAAGCATGGTAGCCAGTTTCTCCAGCCAGTGGTTCCCTATCATAGGTGGTAATTGACTGAGGGAGCCATGTGCCACTCCTTTTGACCCAACACTCTGCTGCCCGTATGTGCCATCGTGTGGCAGCTGCAATCCTCCCCCAACCCCCTGTCCTAAACAACAAAAACAAACAGCCGTTCACGCCGCCCAGTGCGAGGGGGGTTACTTTACAGGGAGACACATTCTGCTCCAACTAACTGGAGTCAGCAGTGTAAATGCATGTATGAGACAAGGCCTACTTGTGTCGTAAATACAGAGAATTTCAGAGAAGGGTTTACCATTTCAGAGAACGGTTGAACAGAGGTTTAGGGTGGCCACCTGACTAAAGAACATAATGTCAATAGACCTTTTGTCTAAATTGTAGAGCTGAAGTCAACTGATTGATTAGTCACAAAATGAACTCTTTGATAGCTACACTTCCTTATATCTGGCACACACAAACATAAACACATATACACGAACTCGCACACACAAACAAGTCCGCCAGGTCTAGCTAAAGGTAGAGTTTGTGAGAATTAGACTACAGTATTGATGTCCATGCAGCGTCTTGATCCAATAATAACTCGGCACAGAAGTATTCCCATCTGCTCGCGCCATTCCCTTGGGGACCCGGGTTGGAACAGCAGCGTGCGCCGTACGTTTCCTGACACATTCCTATCTAGACGACACCAGGAGGGAGCAGCAGGGGACAACATCCAAACACCCAATTACGCCTGTCACCTCACACACACACCGCACACACCTCACACACACCTCACACACTCATAGGTATTCATGTTGATCTATGGAAGGGACTGGATGAACTGTTCACAACCCCAGATGAAGAAAACCTCCTATGTGAAGCTTTTGCGAGGGTGTTGATTTTCCAGGGTCGTTCTCTTCAAACAACACATCCTTGAATGTGTGACGATAACATTGATAAAACATGACATTAAGATGGGTTTATTATTTTGTGAATGGGACACATTTGTGTGTGTGATTTCAGAACCAAAATCAGGTTTATTGCCAAGTCTGTTTACACATACAAGGAATTTGTTCGGACCCATAGCTGCTGCATTTAGGAGACACATTTTTCAACGTACATAAACAGTGGAAATAGAGCAAAAAAACACAGACAGGAGACCACGCCTAGCTTAAGTAATGGATACATAGTGTGTGTGTCATATATATATATATATATATATATATCCGAGTAGTGCAAAGGGGCAATGTCTAGAATAGATGTATGAGCAGATCTCAAAATGTGCAAAGAGCAGTATGTAGGGCAATATGTAATTGTATATATACAGTTGTGCAAATAGAGCAATGACTAGTTATAGTTCAGGATGTCCACCAACGCCTATCATATCAGAGCTAATAGTGGACAGGGGGGTTGTGGGGGGTGGGGGCTAAGGGGTTAAGGGCAGACTAGTGCAAAAGGAATGTCACTTCAGCTCACCGCTGTGGGGAAGAAGCTGTTCTTGTGGCGGGATCTTTTGGTCTTGATAGACCGTAGCGGTCTGCCAGAGGGGAGAGTTCTGAATCGCCCGTTCCCCGGATGGGAGAGGTCTGCCTCAATTTTTGCTGCCCCCCTCAGTGACCTGGCTTTGTCCTTGACGTTGGCTGCAGCATACCAGACGACGATGGAGGAGGTCAGGTTGGACTCGATGATGGCTGTGTAGGCGTTTACCATCATGGATGCTGGCAGTTTGTACTTTTTGAGCTGCAACAGGCACTATTGTCTTTGTTGTGTTTTTTTTTGTGAGAGAGGTGATGTTCAGCTCGAAAGGACCTCACTAAGTTGACGAACACATTTGTTTCTGACAGGTCTCCAACTAGGAAAAGAAATCTAGTTTAGGTTTAAGGTAACACTACAAATTAGGCATAGTGTCAGGATTAGGGTTACATTTAGGTTTTTGGCATTGTCGTTTAGGGTGAGGCGTTAACGCTGGGTTAAGTTAAGGCATAGATGTTAAGTTATCAGTGTTAAAGTTAGGTTTAATGCTATGGTACATTGAACATGTATTTCTGGGTTTCAGGTAACCAGGAACATGGAGCAACAAGAGTGTGAGCGTGCGTACGAGCGGGAATGTGAACACACCTGTAGGACCTTGCATGATTTGTTTTAACGCAGACATCTAATGAACATTTTCACGTGAGTGTTGGTGGATGAATGGCCTACTGAACGCATCATAGCACTCCATCCTGTAATTGAGCATTCATAGTTTAGCAGGTGGTTAACATTTGACACGCAAATGTCTATAGGTCCCGGAAAAGTGATGCCAGACCGTCCATCCCGATCGACCTTCACTCACACAAACCTCGGTCACTCAGTCTCTGTTAAAGTTTTATGCTAATGGGGTGAATTATTCAGAGTCCCAGTGCCAGAATCCCCCGTTCCTCCAGTGTGTGTGTAGAGGATAGTGCAGTGGCCCAGATGCTTCAAGACAGTGTGCTGATGTGTGTATAGAGGATTTCCCCATTCGAGTCAGCTTTTCTCCATCAGTGCTTTGCTAGTATTCACATCAGGCCGGCAAGGTGGCCTAGTGGTTAGGGAACAGGGCTTGGGTCTCCGGGCCACGTTGAGGTGGAAGTTGAATTAGGTAACTGATTAGGGCTGCCCCCTGTACCTCAGGTAACTGATTAGGGCTGCCCCCTGTACCTCAGGTAACTGATTAGGGCTGCCCCCTGTACCTCAGGTAACTGATTAGGGCTGCCCCCTGTACCTCAGGGTTGGGTAAAATGCAGAGTACCGGTACACATTTCAGTTGAAGGGATTCAGTTGTACAACTGACAAGATTGGTATATTCCGAATCCTATATTCCATCTGAACCTAGTTTCTCCGCCATTTTGCTCTTTTGCACATCCTCCCTCTCGCTGTCTTTCTAGCCGAAACCCCCCTCCCACACGCTTGCAGTATCTCCTAACTACTTACAGGTTTTAACTAATGTTTTGCCAATCTAGCAGTGAGACTTCAGGGGGAAGTTGTCCATTTCTTAGCAGGTACAAATCCTTTTCCACTGTGTCTGTCTTCAGGGGAATACCGATTAGCCACATCCTGCCCTGAATCAAATTACCCTTATTCGGGGAGGGTCTGGGAGATTTATTTCACTGACTTACCTTGTGGGTCTCTTCCACTAGTTCCTGCAAAGACAAAGGCTATTCAGGCTTAGGCGTTAAGTTCGGGCCAAACTTTACTTCGTGATAGTGCTGAGGTTGAGAGTTAGGAGTTTGTATGACGTTTTAGGGATTACCTTAAGGGTTAGGAATGCTAAGACAATGCGAAGTACATCTTGTGTGCGTGAGAGAGAGAGAGAGAGAGAGAGAGAGAGAGAGAGAGAGAGAGAGAAAAAAAGTGAGAGAGCTCTGCCTATGGATACAATGGACCAAGATAGTTACACATTTGTGAAGGTTGACCAGGCAGTCAGAGAGAAACAGAGTAGCAAAAACATGACGAGTTTATTGCAGAAAGTACACAAAAATAAGAGAAATGTCATCAATCAGTCTATGGCCTCAAATAAAGACTAAAAAGATCTGGGGTCAAAATAACAGTGACCCAACCTTCCAGTTGACATAGAACCCCCCAAATGGCATCAAAATGGAGAGTGGACAGTTCCATTTTCTAGCATGAGGGCTCTATTGGGACACATGCCTGCTTTAATCAATTGCTGGGTGTTGAAGTCCGACTGACTTCCTCGAGTTGGTTGATGTGAGAAAGAATCACAGTCTTGAAGTCTCAATAACGGTTATTCACTACAAAGATCTTTGGAGATTCACACAGAGTTACATCAATGGGGTCTAGGGTGAGATCTGAATAATGTCATGAATGCACATGCTTATAATCCCCTTTGTGGGTCCAGTCTCTCCCACCGCCACACAACATGTGGTTCAGTAACTTTCTATTGTTAGTTTATCAGTGCAGGTGCTGTTTGGGGAGGACTGGACAGCCTCAAGAACATAACTCTGAGTTTTTCTCTCTCAATATCATGAGTACATGGCAAGCAGATGTAATATTTTAATCACAATAAAATATATAGCATCGAAAACAATAAAACCACACCAAACCCCCCCAAGGAATTGTGACATGGTATTTCCCACTTCTCTGAGACTATTTTGTAATGCCTGTTTTCCACCTGGACTTATCAAGACACGACCGGCTGCAGACCTAGTGCCGGCCACTGGAAACATGTTACAACATGTTTTAATTGTGTGATATGATACAGAATACAGCAGCTAGTGTCCGGACCTATGAAGCGTGCACTCAACATAGCTCCAACAAATGCCACTTGTACTTCAACCACCAATATAACCATGAGTGAAGTATGAGAACCAGTGGCACTCCTGTGCTGTGTGTTCTGTAGTGCGACCGTCACAACCTGAAAGAATTGACACTCACAATTCTTAATGTTTTTAATTTTTTGCAGGTCTCCACTGTTTCTGTGTAAGTGATCGGTCGGACATGAAGTTAGAATTGTGGTTGCTTTTACGTTTGGCTTCGGTATTATCGTCAGGTTATAGTTCAGCATCAAAGTGATGTTTCTGAGCTTAAAGTTAGTCTTGGGGTCTAGTGATGAGTGATGGTATATTGCTTAGCACCGTCCCATCTAACCCTACGCCAGTAGAGGTATCTGGGGCCATTTTACATTTCTCTGATATAGTTGTCTTATGAGTTGGAATAAAAGAAAAGGTGAGGAAGTAGGTGGTAGTCCCATCAGAAAAAGGATTGAGTGTTGGATATCAGGGGGCTAAAAATGACCACTGCATGTAGACATATATAGGGACCTACAGCGGATGTTATCTACTGTATTGTAGTGTACTGTAAGTTCTTTATTAAACCGTACACGTCATGGACGTGCTGGACCTTTGGAACACAGGGTTTGGTTTTGCTACGGATAACTGGACTGAGCTCTAAAAGATGTCTGCTGCTTGTCGTAACAAGTCAAGACTAGTGAAGAAGATTAGATGTTGTAAGACTCAAACGTGAACATTTCCGTATGACATTGGTTCCCCTTATGCCTAGTGAACACCAAAAACAACATTTAACCATAAGAGCCACAAGCGTGATGGTGTGGTGGTGGTCTGTGGATGCTTTGTTGCCTCAGAACACGTGTGACATGTCGCCAAGAAAAGAACAATGAATTGTGCTGTGAATTCTGTGTCTGTGAAAAGTTTTTGTATGGCGTTCGAGAATTCAACGTAAACAGTTGCGAAATGTTCAAAGCATAACTCTCATGGCATGGGAGCACGAGTGAAATGCATGAGCGTTTAAAGAGAGAACGCAATGTAGCTGAAATGACAGCACGTGAATAATGTTCAGCATGGCAAGTTACTATAATACAAATACAATTTTCATTATATTCATTGAGTTATTAACCCATCAAAACAGTGTTTTGTTGCAGACCTCATACAGTGTGTTTCTGTGAGTGTAAAGGGAGTGAGTAAGAAGGTTGAAGACACCCCTGGGGGCCCTAGTCAATGTATTGTCTTCACATCGTGCACATGTGTAAATGTAAGACAACAGAACTGACTGCAATGTTTCATATTTTCTGGTGTAAATGTTGTCATTTATTCTGCTTTCTCTTTGTTACTCTACTATTCTAAAGGAGCTGGCCGTTATCTGTCTCTGCATGTGTGTAATATAGATGCTGTAATGTGTCGAACACATAGTGAAGCTGGCTGTCTGTTTTTGACCATATGTTCTTTGCATGCGATGCGGGTGACAAATATATCACTTCCACCTCAGACCTACTAAGAACTTTGAAATGCATGTGGGTTGTACATAAGCAGGGTTTGCTGTATTTTGGTGAGTGACTTATTTATCATGTCGTGAATCCCTCTAATGAAACATTTATCTAATTAAATAGCTAATAAGATTGAAGAACAGAACTAACTGTGTGTTTTTTTGGGGTTTTGCATTTGTTAATGTTCAGTTTGGACATTGCCATCATGAATGACCAGTTTTATTATCCTTGTCATTATGAATTTGCCATTTTTAAGGATGCAAAGAATAAAGTGAGAATAAAAAAGAGAGACAATGCCACACAGCAGAAAGAGTTAGTGGCACCCAGACATGCTTAATGCTGTGTATGTGTCTGTATAGCTGTCAGACATAGCAACAACATTGTGATTCTGGTGATGGGGCATAACTAGAGGAGGTAGGTCCCTTTGTTATTTTGGACTTTTTTCATGAAAAGCTGTTTTAACTTAAGCTTTCTTCTAAACATCCTAATTTCTCGATGAACAAACTGTATCTTCAGTTTTACTACGTTAACCCAACACCATGTAAATTCTCATTTTCCATCTGGCACTAGGGCAGGGTTCTAGGTTGTTCTCCATGGTTCTGGCCGTTTTCGGCAGTGTGCTTTCACATGTTATTGTTTGTTCTTGGTGGTTTTGGGCTGGGTATCTGTATACAACAGTGGCGGGCCGTGCATTTCACACCTAGGCCTTCAGTGGTGTCCCACCCGAATTAATCCACCTCTTAATACCAACATTATTACGCCACGACTATAAACCATCAATATTATAGAGAATCGCAGTACAACAGGCTGTTGCATCACTGACAGGTATCTCATGCAGCGATGTAGCCATTACCTTTTCGTTGTGGAGCTCCGTTTCCCTGCGCATGTTCATTGAGCTGTAGATCCACTCGAGTTTCCACAAAAGTTTCAAAAGCACCGTTGCTTGTAAATGTCCGGCCGTGCTTTGGTGTCTCGCTGCTGCTTTGGTTAGACAACTCAAGTTTGCAAACCCAGTGTGGCTCCAAACACCAAATCGATCTACTGTAAATAACATGCATTCCCAGCAATACAATTTGCAGTGTTCCTCGGCTCGGAGGCTGTGAGCCAAGGGTACCGCTCGTAGTTATTGCAATGAGAGTGTCGGGTAGACCCTTTCCCCGGCTGGGACAGGCTAGCTAACTTCGTGAATGTCCGACCTTTCCTTATGATGTCCCGCTTTTCTTGAAAAGTCTGTTTTGAAAATGGCTTTGCGAGCTTCTCCTCTGTCAACCATTGTGGTTTGTAAAATAAAAAAAACAGTATTTAATCGCTACATTAATATGTTTTCTATTCTACAGATGCCGTTCGCGGTTTGCTCTGATCATCCAATCAAAGGGCGAGTAATAGTACGGGTTCTGACCATCCAATCAAAGGGCGTGAATAGGCCAACGTCATTCTAAGCCTGCTAGATGGCCCCAGTGTCGCCATCTCGAAATTTGATTGGTTGAATTAATCTGATTGAGTATCAGATTTCTTTGATGATGATGATGGCTGAAATATGATTGGATAAAAGCTCTAAAATAAAAATACACTACTGGAAGCAGCGCGAACCAGAAAAAAAGCTATGAGAATAGACTATTGGGAATAATTTAATACACATTCTTGGGAAAAATATATTACAATGCAAGCCAGTGATTCTGATAGTGTTTAGGCCAGCAGAGAAGGCCTTGCTGGCCCTGACGGTCCACCACTGGTATACAATAAAGATAATTGATTGACACGTTGAAGCACAGATCTTGGAATACCTAAGTCAAATTCTATTCCTAATCATTCAGGTGTGAGACAGAATGTGGAACAGTGTCAAACGGCAACTTCAACTCAGCAGGTGTGTTACTATTGCAAGGTGTAAAGCCAATATGCCAGGCACCTCCAGTTGGGCTGGTGGGATGTCGCCTCACACCTAGCCAAGTCTACCTGTCAAAATGAATGACTCAGCCCTTATATGCCTGCACCGCTTTTCTGGTACCATGCAGTCAATTTAATAAAACAGCAAATGTCTGGCACTATCAACGCAATGCCTGGTTCACAGTTTACAGGAGGGAATGTGGTTTCTTGACCTCGACACAGGGGTTTGTCATAAAACCTGTTTAGACAGGTGTGGTTTTTCACTGCACCCCCTTCCCCCCACACACACTGTACGAGGCCTATAAGTGCTTGACCATGACATTAACCGCATGGTACATACACATTTGGCTAATGTGTATTGACATGGACATTAGAATGACTCCTAGAGAAGGAGTTTTCAGTGTCATCAGATCTAAGGCACGAGTTGAGTGGGATGACACACAGATGGCAGCATCCCGCAGGTTCCCATGACTACATTACCTTTCTGCTTTATTAGTCACGTTGGAAGCTCAAATTGTAAAACAATATATAATAAATAGTACTGTGGGAGAGATACTGATATCATTAAGTGCATATTTGTTAAAGAATGGACAACATGAATACAATGCGTTTCCAAGGCTAAAGATACAGTTGCTATGGGGTACTATCTATATTAGCTTAATGACAAAGGTATGATAGCAATTTAATGTTGATCATTTATCTGTAATATAATATAATAATGGTTAGTGCAAGCTAGCATTGTGATTAAATGCAGCAGGTTATAATATATTAATATATGTATGTACATAGTCAATCACTTATAGGCCTGCAGTGGGGGGTATCCAGGCAAACATTAGACCTCTCAAAAAAGGTTAATGACAAACCCTTCTGATGAGGTTAAAACGCCACATTCGCTGCTGTAATCTGTGCACAGACCTCGTATAATCACCCAGCAGAATCCATGCATGTTCGCCTAATAATAATAATGTATACACGAGCATTGACACATTAGTATATGTATTAACTCGATTTCATGGATGAGGGCTGTGTGTGTACTCGTTTGGCTGGGCCTGCGCGTGAGCGAGCGGGCACGCGCCATGGAGAGAGAGAGGGAGAGATAGAGAGAGACAGAAAGGGAGAGAGGCAGCAGCGGAGCGAGCCGTCGGCCCCGCATACCGAGAAAGAAACGAGAACTTGCGCAGGAAAGAAGTGCTCTAAATGTATTTTCTGGTGGTCACCAACGGCTAAATTCAGCCCACTGGAGGTGCAGATGACAGAGGGGACGAATTGTCTTGTCAGCGCAGGGCATTTATGAACTCGGTAGAAACAAAACAACAACAGCAAACATACGGGATTTCTCGTAGACACACAGCACAGGAGGCAGTGACAATAAAACAACACTCCCAGACAAGTGGACTGCTGCCCGGCTGCGGATCGAGGGAGCAGTCGGGATAAAGAACAAGGATATCACAATACTTTAGCTGTCCTCCACCTGCAGGTATTTAACGGTTGTTTTCCAAACCTCTCTTCTAGATGAACTTTATACTCATGAAACAATGACGACTCAGGCTGAACTCATCAAGTGTCTGTGTAGTTAGCTAGTATTTAGCTAGCGTGTGTGCGGCGCTAGCCTGCCACTAGCATATAGCTAACTAGCGCTAGCCTGCCACTAGCATATAGCTAACTAGCGCTAGCCTGCCACTAGCATATAGCTAACTAGCGCTAGCCTGCCACTAGCATATAGCTAACTAGCGCTAGCCTGCCACTAGCATATAGCTAACTAGCGCTAGCCTGCCACTAGCATATAGCTAACTAGCGCTAGCCTGCCACTAGCATATAGCTAACTAGCGCTAGCCTGCCACTAGCATATAGCTAACTAGCGCTAGCCTGCCACTAGCATATAGCTAACTAGCGCTAGCCTGCCACTAGCATATAGCTAACTAGCGCTAGCCTGCCACTAGCATATAGCTAACTAGCGCTAGCCTGCCACTAGCATATAGCTAACTAGCGCTAGCCTGCCACTAGCATATAGCTAACTAGCGCTAGCTGGCTAAACGTGGGGTTCTCCTAAACTTTTGGCGTTTTACTACGTTATCCCAAACTGCAAGGGAGTGTTGCAGGAGTAAAGGGGGTCCCCCTGACAAGTCCCCTCTGGCTTATTCCCCTATTGTATTTGTTTTGCTTAATGATGGCTGCTGAGGTCAGTAGTGAGGATGCGGGCTCTGTCTCGGCAGGGACCGGGCTTGCAGTTGGCGGAGGCCCGGACACGGCCCAGTTTCCCTTTTATCCCAAGCCGACGAGAGTGCGGGTCACTGATTTGGGACAAGGAGCGGCAGCCAACCTCCACCATCCGTCTAATACGTCCACGAACTCCCTGGCTGATATGAGTGTGATTTACCCCGTGCCTGGAGACATTACCGGGACAGCCTTATCCACAGGGAGTGGCGGTGGACATGGGATTAGTGCGGGGATAAGCTCGGCGACCGTCGGCGGTGTTTGCTACTCTCCCACCTCGGAGGGCAGCCGGATGTCACCCACCTCGGCGGGTCTGGACGGGGCCAGTGTCTTCCCCCCTCTGCCGCCACCTCCACCGGCCCCGGGCTACGGGGGACTCGGTACGGTGGATGAAAGCGACATGCAGGATGGACCGGAAATTGAGGAAGAGGAGGTGGTCTTCCCCCTCACAGCGCCGCCCACGAACCAGTAAGGACTGTTTTTATGTACTCAAATAGTTCTAGTGTGTGTAGTTCGATGTCGTCTAGCTGGCAGTGTTACTTTATTTTAAATGTTCTGGGTATGCTTTCTTGTCTTTTTCCATTTCTCACGTTCCCATCAAAGCTGTTGGATTACTGTAACTGATGTCCATTCGTTTAGGGGCCACTTGTTGGTAACAATCAATCTAGCCAATTAATGATTAATGCCCAATTCATCCACCTGTCAAAGGTTGTTCACAAGGACTGTATATTCCAACGTAGAGATATTTCGTTGCATCAGTATCACTTTTATTGTGAAATGATGGCCAGACTGCAAAGTCTGACTTAATACCTAGTGGTTCTACACCCATGTATGGTGTGTGTGGGTGGGTGGGTATGCGTAGCTCTCAGGTTTGTCACAGTCTCATTAGAAAAGTGCTGAGCTTTATCATTTTTGGCCTCATGCTGAGATATGGAAGTGACCGGGGCTGGACTGGAGTGTGGAATCAGCTTTTATTTTAGGAGCTACATATCTCCCTGTCATAATGCAGAGGAAGGCAGAAGGCCAGTTTTAACTCCCCAACCGAAGTCCAGCGACAATCCATTGTTCACGACCAAGACTGCTGTGACTATAAGATACACTGGTTTCTCTGTGATTTCCTTTTCGAACCCGTTCGGTGGCGGCGGGGTGGGGTGGGGGGGTGCCATGTAGTGACAAAAGACTAATGAATGGGACTGATTTTAAATTAAAAGTCTAATCCAATGCCTTGTAGTGTGTTTCACACAACTTCCTTCTAATCAGGTCTACTGATGTCTGTGTGGTTTTGGTCAGTGGGTTAAGATGTGATGACCTTGCAATATGAAATGACCATCATGTTTCTGTTTCATTAACATCGTGGTATGTGCGGCGATTTTGCTATTCAGTATTCCAAACCTATGGCTCATATTGGGAGTATATCTTATGTATTAAGGATGTTAACATCGGGACAGTATTCATCACAATACCCATAGAAAAGAATAGCCGTTTGCTTTATATTTTTAAAAGGATATTGAGCTTGTCACAATGCAATTATGATTATTATTTAACCAAAAAGAAGACCTAAAATAATGTTTATATCAAAATACAGCTGAAAATATTTATTTTCATGTACTCACACACTAGGTTGTATGGGTTATTTGCTGAGCTGGACTTCCAGGTTGGCTTTTCTGGTGTAGCCCATGTTATGCTGGTTATTGAGACTGAATACCAGTGTGCACTTTTACTCACTGCTTCATTTCTGATCACCATCAACCACTAGGCTTAGTTAACTTTGCATTTTTGCGGATTGATAAAATTGTTATTTCTATATTAAAAGGCATTTGAGTATGTACTACCTTCCTTCCTTGGTACCAGCAACAGTACTCATGGGTGGATTTAAATTAATTCCTCATTGAAGAATGTCTGGCTTAAAGGTTAGAATTGACTAAGTAGAAACCATGTCATCTTATGTAACATGGCTCCCAGCATGGCCCTTATGTATAGCTCTGTGTAGCCTTGTGTCTAACTTTCACCTTTTGTGACAACCTAATATTTGTTGGGTAGTTTCATTGGCGCACTGTCAAATGCTATCTAGAGTTGTCTCTCGGGGTCCTTCAGATGTGGAACTAATTGGCTTATCTATGACAATGTGTTGTTTTTCACATTCTACTGGTTCGCTTTGTAACAAAGTAAATCCTGTGACCGGTGTTTAGGACCAAACATGTAGGCTGTTTCTTTTCTGCAATGTTAGCGCGGACAAAAATATTCATTCACTTTTCTGTACAACAGTGCAGCACAACCAACAATATTCAGACTCATTCACATCTCTGTACAACAGTGCAGCACAACCAACAATATTCAGACTCATTCACATCTCTGTATAACAGAGCAGCACAACCAACAATATTCAGTCTCATTCACATCTCTGCACAACAGAGGCTCATTCATTAACAATGGTGGCAGCTCCAGGATCAGTGTTTAACAACTGCTTAACAAAGACTATAGGGAAGAGGTCAGGAGGCCTAATGCCACTCTCCTCACCTCGGAGAATGCCAGCCCAGTGCCTGAGCTAAAACAAACAGGCCACTGGAAAATGAGCTGTTGATTCTCAGTTTCCACGAAGATAAGGGAAGATTTAGAGCTCTAAACATTTTTTTTAAAGGGGGCAACATATTGATTGCAGATCAGCAGCTGTGTGAATACGTTTACCAGGTTAGTATTTGGTCATGAAAACGTCGCTCACTCAAGTGCAAATTAAGCAGCCACGCTTCCCACTTCCCTTTTTGAATCAGGTTGTGGGTTTAAATGTTATACGCACTCTGCATACCTATTCTCTGTTGGAAAAACTGCTCTCTTTCGAGCTAATTTAGTACGCCCCTCACATTTTTGACAACACTGAATAAATTACTTTGCTACAATAAAGAGTAGTGAGTGCACATCTTGAATAATTGTAGATTTGCTCTCCCCTCAAAATAACACACACAGCCATCAATGTCTGAACCGCTGGCAACAGAAGTGAGTACACCCCTACGTGAAAATGTCCAAATTGGGCCACGTGTCAATATTTTGTGTGGCCACCATTATTTTCCAGCACTGCCTTAACCCTCTTGGACATGGAGTTCACCAGAGCTTCACAGGTTCCCACTGGAGTCCTCTCACACTCCTCCATTACGACATCATGGAGCTGGTAGATGTTAGAGACCCTGCACTCGCCCACCTTCCATTTGAGGATGCCCCAGTGATGCTCAATAGGGTTTTGGTCTGGAGACATGCTTGGCCAGTCCATCACCTTTACCCTCAGCTTCTTTAGCAAGTCAGTGGTTGTCTTGGAGGTGTTTGGGGTCGTTATCATGTTGTAATACTGCCCTGTGGCCCAGTCTTTGAAGGGAGGGGATCATACCAGAGTCCTGCAACGGGTCGGGTACCCGCGGGTACCCGCATGAAAGTGGTCAAAACGGGTGGATTGTGACATTCCTAAAATTCACGGGCGGGGATGCGGGCGGATAATTAAATCTTTGCAGGCGAGTAGTAGCGCGGATGAAAACATTTGCAATATTTGTATGTCTAAAATCTAAATTACCATTACACATAGGCTACAAAACAACGGTATGACATTTGACCGGACCCATCACGTCACCACCAATGCGCCGCCCGAGGACTAGGTCCATGCATATATAGAATTTAAGCCACCCAAGGGGATCCTTTCGATGTTTTGTTGTGGTGGAAGGAGCATGCGAAATCATTTCCAAACCTGGAAATGATTGCAAACCTGGAAATGATTGCGCGGAATGTTCTCTCCATCCCAGCATCGAGCGCTGCGAGTGAGAGAGACTTTTCCACAGCTTAAAAAAATAAAACACTTTAATTGGAATGATTTTAGCGTGTGTGATTTATCGCGGGCACGGGTCGGGTAACGGGCCGAATATTAACGGGTCTGGGCGGGTGCGGATTTAATTTTGATATTATCACGGGTGACGGGTCGGATCTGGTGCTGAACTTTGCGGGTACGGGCGGGGGCGGGTCTCCAAAAATGGACCCGTGCAGGACTCGGGTACGGGCGGGGGCGGGTCTCCAAAAATGGACCCGTGCAGGACTCTGGATTATACTTTGCTTCAGTATGTCACAGTACATGTTGGCATTCATGGTTCCCTCAATGAACTGTAGCTCCACAGTGCCGGCAGCACTCATGCAGCCCCAGACCATGACACTCCCACCACCATGCTTGACTGTAGGCAAGACTCATCAGATCACAGGACATGGTTTCAGTATTCCAGTCCTGCTTGTCTTCAGCAAACAGTTTGCAGATGTTCTTGTGCATCATCTTCTGGTCTGAGCACTGACAGGGTGACCCCCCACCCCTTTAATCTCTGCAGCAATGCTGGCAGCACTCATACGTCTCTTTCCAAAAGACAACCTCTGGATATGACGCTAAGCATGTGCACTCAACTTCTTTGTGTGGGCCCTGTCCTGTTAAACCACTATATGGTCTTGGCCACTGTGATGCTGCTCAGTTTCAGGGTCTTGGCAATCTTGTTATAGCCAAGGCCATTTTTATGTAGAGCAACAATTATTATTTTTTCTTGGTCATGAGGTGCCTTGTTGAACTTCCAGTGACCAGTATGAGTGTGAGAGCGATAACACCAAATTTAACACGCCTAAAACCCATTCACACCTGCGAGCTTGTAACACTAACGAGTCACATGACACCGGGGAGGGAAAAAGCTTTAACAATATATATGTGTGTGTGTGTGTGTGTTTATACTCTAGGGGTGTGACAATGCATACGTACCATAGACAAGTGCAACCATTTTCAAAGTAGTACTCTGTTCATGCTTAAACTGTGTAAGCTGAAAATTGCTATGTTACGATCTTTAGTAAATTAAGCAAAAACACGCTAACAGCCAATCATGTAACAGTATCAAGTTTGCTTGCGCCGTAACATTGTCTCGTTTTGGATTCTTCAATAACAGAACCGAAGTGGAGTGATACATCCAAAATGAGTGCCGCAGCGAGCGAGGAAATTGTTAATAAAAAAGGAAAAGTCAGTAGTCGGACCAATGTCGTCTGCAAATTATGCAAGATCGTCGTCCCCACCAAGACTGGTAATAGCTTGTGAACTTTCACTAATAGTTCTTCTCAGGTGTCTCTATGTTTAAATTTAAGACTTTGCACAATTTTATTACACTTGATAAGGGAACTTTTATGTATTCTTTAATTTTGCACCTTAACGTTAAGAGATAATTGTTAAGTGGTCATTGTGATTTTAGACTTCTGTTTACATTTGAATTCTTTGTGTGTTTTCTATGGTTGTTGACATTTTTGTCTTTAACTAAGGGGATTATAATCAGAGGAAGGTTGAGTTTAAATTTATTTTTAAAATGTAATATTTTTTCCTGGTCCTTATTTTAAATGTCAATAAAAATATAAATAATTATCGATATCGACCAATATGAAACACTTATATCCTGATACAGTTTTCAGCCATATCGCCAAGCCCTACTTGTCATATTTCCTGTGGCTAAGCTTTTCAAGTAGATGTACTAAATGCACGCTGGTGAAAAGCTACAAATGACCTAAACATAAATGCAGCTTGAATTGCAATGTGCAGGGGGGTGTTCTCCGTACGTCGCTTAATACATCCGAGATCAAATGAGACATCCAAGATGACATCATCCAGCTACTCATCATCCGGCTAATTCGGTTCTCCGAACACACCTGCTGTTTACAATGAGTATAGCTGGAATGAGTCACCTGAGATAAATGCGCGTCCACGCGTTTGTTTAAAAGGCGACATGTATCAATAGTAGAAACCTTGATCAGCGACACTCCTATTGGCTACTCATCATGGCCAAAGATCACGCCCACTTTTTCTCCTCAGCAGAACCAGAGATATTGATGGAAGGTAATGCGGAACTTGAATGTTTAATTAAAACGCAAGGGAAAACCCGCAAAGTCTGCAAAGCCAGGAGAGGGCTGGCAAAAAGTAGCAGACAAATTAAATGCGTTTAGTGTTCACTATGTTATGGTGCTATCAATTGTTACAGTATTTATTTTCATAAATAATTTCATATTTTCTAAATGTCAGAGCCACCAAAGGACAGTACATTTCTTCCACAATTCCTGTCTGTTCATATCAGCAATCAAGAACTCGAAATCAGAATGAAAAAAGTGTTTAATCGCCATGAATGTGTTAACAGACAAGGAATTTACTTTGGCAGTAAGGTGCGTATACATAAAACATATGAATATAACAATATAAATTATACTAAGGAGCTGAGGGGGTATATGGATAAGTAATATACAAAATACTGTACCAAAATACAGTATTTTGTCATTTGTTGCTGCATTAAATTAAGTATACCTATAATCCAAATGACTGGTACAGTATTTTCAGCTGTTAAACATTGGGTAATGATAAATTGCTTTCACTTGTGAAAGTCAAAACTGTGTATGAATGTAAAAATATGACCACACTTTTCCCCCACGTTTTTCGCATCTACAATAAAGGAACGAGCCACTCGCAAATAATATTAAGGTTAAGCAAACGGTATAACTGTATATCCGACGAGTCGAACATCTAATCTGTGGATCCAACAAATTATGTATTTGACACCCTAACGGGAAAACCGATACATCTCAATAGAGTTTCGCTCTGCATTAAGAATCTTGTCTATCTCACAATACGGAATTATTTAATAAGCTCTGACTGCGAATTGTTCTTCTCTTAACGTACAGTAGGCTACATGGCTGTGAATGACTTCCCACGTCACATCCGCCGATAAAGCCGCTATCTAATCGTGTTTACATGAAATAAGCCTGCTCCGGAGCAGGTTCAAGCTTAAGCACCCGTTGCTATGACAACAAGTACAGGATGAGCTTCGGAGAACCGAACTATCCAGGATGATGTCAAATCGTCAACAATCAAATCCGGCTAACTGAGTTAGCGACGTACGGAGAACACCCCCCTGGTCCCTATTCTGGTTCACATAGAATGCTGCTTGAAATAAATAAATGGTTCCATTTTACAAACGCGTAGGCCTTCACTAGTACAGAAATGGTTGACTTCTTATTGCTCTGTGTTCTAAATTATTATGCAAATTTGAATTAAGTGGCATTAACACGACATATTTAGTTTTTCAATCAAACTCCTGGATGGTATTGTGTCTCCAGGCTCTTTGGATCACTGAAATCAATCTCGGAAACCTGTGATAATTAGTTTGCCAGGTGAGCCCAATTAAAGGAAAACTACTTAAGGAGGTTTCACATTATTAAGCAGGCCGCAGGTTTCAAGAAATATGGGAAAGAAATAGGATCTCTCTGCTGCGGAAAACCGTCAAATAGTGCAAGGCCTTGGACAAGGTATAAAAACATTAGGTCATGATCTATCATGATTATATCACGAAAACTTAAGCATGATCATCGTACTGTGAAGAGAGTTGTGGCTGATTCAGAGCACAGACGGGTTTGTGCAGACACAGACATAATGAGGAAGGTTACTGCTTGACAAATCGGATTAAAAGAGCAGCTGCTAAAATGCCATTACAAAGCAGCGAACAGGTATTTGAAGCTGCTGGTGCCTCTGGAGTTTGAGGTTTGCAGTTGTGCATAATCCTATTTGGCCACCCCAACCAATGCTCACAAGCACAAACGGTTGCAGTGGGCCCAGATATACATGAAGACTTATTTTCAAACTGTCTTGTTTACTGATGAGTGCCGTGCCAACCTGAATGGTCCAGATGGATGGAGTAGTGGATGGTTGGTGGGTGGAGTGGTGGATGGTTGGTGGGTGGAGTAGTGGATGGATGGTGGGTGGAGTAGTGGATGGTTGGTGGGTGGAGTAGTGGATGGTTGGTGGGTGGAGTAGTGGATGGTTGGTGGGTGGAGTGGTGGATGGATGGTGGGTGGAGTGGTGGATGGATGGTGGGTGGAGTTGTGGATGGTTGGTGGGTGGAGTGGTGGATGGTTGGTGGGTGGAGTGGTGGATGGTTGGTGGGTGGAGTGGTGGATGGTTGGTGGGTGGAGTGGTGGATGGTTAAGATGGTAGGAGTAGTGGATGGTTCAGATGGATGGAGTAGTGGATGGTTGGTGGGTGGAGTGGTGGATGGTTGGTGGGTGGAGTAGTGGATGGATGGTGGGTGGAGTAGTGGATGGTTGGTGGGTGGAGTAGTGGATGGTTGGTGGGTGGAGTAGTGGATGGTTGGTGGGTGGAGTGGTGGATGGATGGTGGGTGGAGTGGTGGATGGATGGTGGGTGGAGTTGTGGATGGTTGGTGGGTGGAGTGGTGGATGGTTGGTGGGTGGAGTGGTGGATGGTTGGTGGGTGGAGTGGTGGATGGTTGGTGGGTGGAGTGGTGGATGGTTAAGATGGTAGGAGTAGTGGATGGTTCAGATGGATGGAGTAGTGGATGGTTGGTGGGTGGAGTGGTGGATGGATGGTGGGTGGAGTGGTGGATGGATGGTGGGTGGAGTGGTGGATGGATGGTGGGTGGAGTTGTGGGTGGAGTGGTGGGTGGAGTGGTGGATGGTTGGTGGGTGGAGTGGTGGATGGTTGGTGGGTGGAGTGGTGGATGGTTGGTGGGTGGAGTGGTGGGTGGAGTGGTGGGTGGGTGGGTTGTTGGTTGGTGGGTGGAGTGGTGGGTGGAGTGGTGGGTGGGTGGGTTGTTGGTTGGTGGGTGGAGTAGTGGAGTGGTGGATGGTTGGTGGGTGGAGTGGTGGGTGGTTGGTGGGTGGAGTGGTGGGTGGTTGGTGGGTGGAGTGGTGGGTGGGTGGGTGGTTGGTTGGTGGGTGGAGTAGTGGAGTGGTGGATGGTTGGTGGGTGGAGTGGTGGATGGTTGGTGGGTGGAGTGGTGGATGGTTGGTGGGTGGAGTGGTGGATGGTTGGTGGGTGGAGTAGGGGATGGTTGGTGGGTGGAGTGGTGGATGGTTGGTGGGTGGAGTGGTGGATGGTTGGTGGGTGGAGTGGTGGGTGGTTGGTGGGTGGAGTGGTGGATGGTTGGTGGGTGGAGTGGTGGATGGTTGGTGGGTGGAGTGGTGGGTGGTTGGTTGGTGGGTGGAGTGGTGGGTGGAGTGGTGGGTGGTTGGTGGGTGGAGTGGTGGGTGGTTGGTGGGTGGAGTGGTGGGTGGTTGGTGGGTGGAGTGGTGGATGGTTGGTGGGTGGAGTGGTGGATGGTTGGTGGGTGGAGTAGTGGATGGATGGTTTTTTGGTGGACGGCGTAGTGGATGAATGTTTTGTAGATGTAGTAGTGGATGGTTGGTGGATGGCCACCATGTCCCCATAAAGATACGACGTCAACAAGGAGGTGGCAGAGTCATGTTTTGGGCCGGAATCATGGGGACAGAGCTGTTAGGCCCCTTGGAACAGTGCATTGTAATGTATTTTCTTACTTGTGAAAAGAATACTGTATTATTGGGTGGTTCGTTCAATGAATTTCGACTTATACCCTCATGGTTGGTGATTTAAGAACTATACTGACTGTCATTTGCATCGACTATTTAGGAAAATCAATGTAAAATCTAATTTGCATTATAATTTTGAACGCATTGTGTGTAACAGCCGTGCTGTGCATTAATGATAATGAAGTGCAGTGTTTCCATGCATTTTCTGCATGTTATGCAATGTCCTGTCATGCCCCTCTAATACCCACTCTGCCCTGCCTTTTTCTATCCTGCATCCTGTTTTTAAGACTTCATTGTAGCCACAGGATCATTTAGCCACGGTGTCATTCCACATTAGTTAGGTTTTCTCTTTTTTCCATAGATCCTCTGGATTTTGACTTTCTGCCTTTTCATAGAGCGACCATGTTTAGTGAGTGCATAATACGCCTAACTATGGCTAACTAACAACGTGGTGAAACCGTTCCTCTGAGTACCCCTCAGAACAACCCTCTGGATGTACTTTCCTCATTAGCCTGTTATCAATTCAATCAGATGGGACGTGGTTGCTAGTCATTTCACCGGAGGTGGAGCCACGCAGTCTGAACTGTTTCTAATCTTGGTAACTTCATAAATGGAGATATTCCTTGGCACCGGATTTGCGACCATGAAGTTTAACGTGTTCCCAGAATGGGCACATCAACGGAGAAACAGTCATGCTGGGCTTTAAAGACACACACACACACACACACACACACTCTGTCTGTGTGCCTCAGGCAAGTCCATGTGTGTGGTCACTCTCTGGCCCTCATGCAGGGTAACAAGCTGTGACAGTCTGTCACGACTGAAGAAAAATAGAGCAGTTTCACAGTTGATCCTGACCCGAACCACCCCGTTAACACTGTGTAAAGAACGTTAAAAACATCACAATTTGATTAATAGTTTGCTTTGTACAGAAACTCATGCAGTGTTTTCATGTAAAAGAGTTTGTACCTTTATCACCCCCCAACCTCATCACCGATCGGTTTTAACCCGTATGAGTGAGTTGTGAAGCATGCTAGCTAAAGGTGTGTCTACCCACCTTGGACCACATCTGACACCCGTTCAGCTGAAGGCTCAGGATCCTTGCTTTTATTTCAAACTTCGGAGACGAAGGGGAATGTAGACAGACTTACGCCATGTGCTTGTTTTAAAGACACAGATTGACCTCTGTATCCTCGTCCTGTTAGGAAAAGTCCCCCACAACGTCTGGTGAATGACAACTGGACAGAAGTCATTTTCATTCACACATCGAGACTTGAGCATATGTAGAGAGCTCTGGTCCAGATGCATGTTTAATGGGTGCTCACTGACCCCAGTGGTGCAGCATGGTTTTATCGGGACAGCAGGTTCACAGCATTTATGGCACAGGCAGATTTGGAGTTGTGTTCGCCCCGCTTTCCGCGCCGCAGCACTCAGACCTCAGTCAGTCCGACTCACTGGTCTCCTTGGCAGCAGAGCGAACGGCACCAGTGGAGCAGAAACACCTTGCGATAAAGCGGGACGGACGAGAAGATGCAGCAGAGGGCTAACTCTGGGTAAGTGGGGCACGCAGCCAGGCAACACACTGCTGTGGACTTTCACTCAACTAGGCTGGTATGACTGGAGACGGAGGAGGTGGTGAGGACGTCCCAATGTTATTCATCACTACCAGACCGAGTTGGGTTCTTGAAAATGGTCCGTACTTCCTGAACCTTAAAGGTGTTTTCTTAAGGCTTGGCTTTTGTTTGGTGCAGTGTTTGGGTGAGTTAAGGTTTTGATTGTTTTTGACAGAGGAGTCAATTTATTTTTAAAAAGTTGCAAATGTTGCATTTTTATATTTTTACCTGTGGGATTTGTTCTGCGGATAAAGGAGTTTTTAAAAATAAAATATCATGCCACTCTGCTTTAGAAAATCACAGCTATTGAAAGTGGGGGAAAAAAACTAACCCGACTCTCAAATTGCTGGCTACTTAGGGAGCCATGTATTGATTTGATTGTTGAAGTTCAATATAAACTCCTTTTGTTCTGTAAATGATGAAGGACAGTCCCCTCCATGGAGAGAGAGAAGCACTGCACATCACTAATGTAAAGTGGGGGCAGTTTCATTACATGTTGACACTGATGAAGAGTGACTGGCTTGACGTAGTCGGAGATGTTTTAGCATCGCGGCATCCATCATCAGGGCATCAAAGTGGAACGAGAAAGGCAAATGCACGAGGGGGAGATCTAGAGAGCAGGTTGGAGACGGATGAAATCCTAAGCCTGTCCTCTCAGTCCCAGAGATGTAGCCATAGCAAATAAAAAGTTATTGGTCCCTTTGAGACGGTCCATTCCGCCTTCATTTTTCGCCAGTCTTTTAGGGCTCACCACAGAGGTTACGTCCTAATTGCTGTAACAGCACAGATGCATCTTGGGTTCCTCTCAGTAAGAAGCCCTGACAAAGGGGAAACATTACATGCTATAATGACCTGTTTGGTTTGTCTTTCTATTTATACCATATGAGTCACTGTTGTCAGTCAAACTGTCTTAATTATTTAAAGCTGCCCCTTCAAAGTGGCTAGTTTTAACTACAATCGATGCTGTCATGTACATCCATCTTTAGACAAAAAATAATAATTGTAGTCTAGCCTATTAACCCAGGAGCATAAATATTTGTATACCTTAAATGGTCTTCAGATGTGACACATGGATTATTATTAGCTTTTATATATTTTGGGCAGTGAAAGTAATATAAAAGAAGTACATTTAAAGAAGCTGCAGCACTAACAACAAGTAAATAAAAAATAACAAGTAATAAGTTAGTATACCAGCCAAGTTGACTTGATTACTTTTGTGTTCCGTGTTTCCCTCATTAGCTGCTTTAGGTAGCTGTTTTCTCCTACTCACAATACAGTATAGTTGCTTTTGGTAACTTTTGTAATAATCTGGACCTGTCAGTGGTTGTCTAGACTCTAGCTTATATATTTTTTACATTCAGGATTTCACCATGGTTCAGATGTTGTCACATTGTCAGCCCACAGCACTGTGCACCGTAGCATGGATATGAGGCAAGCACACACTCATGACAGGGCTGAGCTCAACATTCCCTATGGGATTGAATTCCTAGAAGACCGTAGGTGACAGAATGAAGAGCTTGTGTAGGAATGTAGTGTTTAAATATGTCCAAAAGAAAGGAGTGATCAGCTTCCTGAAGACAAATACCATGGATAGATAGACTTAAGACTACATTAATTTAAATTAGATTAACATAAAATGGAAAATACACACTCGCTTTCAAAAGTCAAACACTTGCTGTCAAAACACTCACTGCGCAAAAAAGAGGAACTCTCACTAATGCTTTAGCCAGAAAACTGTCATAGAAGGCTTATAAACTCAATGTTTTTTTATCTGGTTAATTACATGGCTAAGAAGGTGTGTTGCTGGTGATGATGCTCTTGTTTTGGTGCCACTGTGAGATGTGTTCAGTTGCTTCCTATTTACTATTTATTTCTGCCTATGTTGATACGTAGCTGGAAGGATTTACACATTGAGACTTTCTACGTCACTGATCAGTCCACTCCAATACACATACAGCACGACGTTGTCTTTAGGCATGAGTAGAAGCTGAGTTGGGACTATTGAGTAGCTGCAGTTGTATCACCTCAGAACGTGAGTTGGGACTATTGAGTAGCTGCAGTTGTATCACCTCAGAACGTGAGTTGGGACTATTGAGTAGCTGCAGTTGTATCACCTCAGAACGTCAGTTGGGACTATTGAGTAGCTGCAGTTGTATCACCTCAGAACGTCAGTTGGGACTATTGAGTAGCTGCAGTTGTATTACCGCAGAACGTGAGTTGGGACTATTGAGTAGCTGCAGTTGTATTACCTCAGAACGTCAGTTGGGACTATTGAGTAGCTGCAGTTGTATCACCTCAGAACGTCAGTTGGGACTATTGAGTAGCTGCAGTTGTATCACCTCAGAACGTGAGTTGGGACTATTGAGTAGCTGCAGTTGTATCACCTCAGAACGTGAGTTGGGACTATTGAGTAGCTGCAGTTGTATCACCTCAGAACGTCAGTTGGGACTATTGAGTAGCTGCAGTTGTATCACCTCAGAACGTGAGTTGGGACTATTGAGTAGCTGCAGTTGTATTACCTCAGAACGTGAGTTGGGACTTTTGAGTAGCTGCAGTTGTATCACCTCAGAACGTGAGTTGGGACTATTGCACTATCCACTTTAAACTATTAAAAACTATTAAAACTGTTTTGGAATGAAAACGACTGAAAAAAACATCAACTTGCATAGAGAGTTTTTATCAGTACAGTAAATTAAAAGGCTGCAAACCTCCTCTATCCAGACCCCTTATTTGATAAGCTGGAGAAACACTTGACATTTTTGTTCAGCTAAAATTAAGTTCTGCACAAATGATATTTCAGCTGTGTTAAACGGAATTGTAGGTGTTAATCACAATATACTCACATGTCACAACGTGTTTCTGTTTTTCCCTCCACCGATTGGAAGCCACCAAGACAGCCTAATGTCTTAAAGTACATCAGCCGGAAGCTCTGTTGGTTTCAAGTGTCTCACATTCAGCCTTCTGCACTACATTCACCCCACTCACTAACTTCCTCTATCTACACACGCAGATATGAGTGGCATTTTAGAGTTGGCGTGAAATTCAACTCCGTTCTTTTACATGTTACCATCTGTAATGGAGTCCCCGCCCTTTTGACATTTTGTCAGAAGATCCTCTCTGAGGTAACTGTACCTGGTCTTCCTGTGCACGCGCGTGAGCTCAGGGAGGCTGAGAGGGAAATGCCTGCTTCCCCCGTGTGGGTGGAAGGGTGCTCTCTTACTATGTTACCTTTTGACTAGCCTAATGGGACGGTAATGTCGCACACGTCATGTGTTGTTATTTGGCAGTGCCACTGCAGATGGGATACGGAGCAGCCATATTTTAAACTCTTATTTCCTCAGACTTGTGCTCCATTGTGATGGTGCTGATGGTGAACCTGGTTGCCGTGGCTGCCAATATGAGGACATACTCTCATATCACCATTAGGCCGGCAAATGGCCGCAAACCGGACAGTACATTTCCAAAAAAAAGTGAAACTTTTTTTCATAAAACAAATATGTCTCCTAACTTTTGTTTTGCCTGATTACGTCACGTAAACTGGCAGGTGATTCCTATAGGTTCCACCCTGGGCCTAGTGTAGTAGTGCAGGTTTATGCAAGTTTCCAGTTCAACCTGGAACAACCAGGTAAGGTTAGTTACCTAAAGGTTAGTTACCTAATTAATCAATCAAACAAGTTTCTTTGTGAGAGCAAAAATCTGTAGACACTCCAGTACCTGATTTGACTTCCACCGCGCCCTGGGAGCATTTTAGAGTTAACTGTCTTGCTCAAGACTAAGGTTTTTCATGGTGGGGGGGATTAGAACCAGGGACCTTCCAGACCCAAGCCCTCTTCCCTAACCAATAGGCCACCTTGCCGCCCCGCACCTATAGGATGTAGATATCCACAAGGCCAATGGTGTCATCACTACTGTGTCTCGCCACCTTGGCCTGCACGAGGTTCTGGTGAAGTACTCTTCCAAACGAGGGACTTGGCCCGGTGGTCCTGGACTTGGCCCGGTGGTCCTGGACTTGGCCCGGTGTCATGGACTTGGCCCGGTGTCATGCCTGTGGGGTTCTGGTCCTGCTCACCTCTGCCTGGGTATTGTCTTGGGATGACAAGCGGCTCATTCACCTGTGGATTTGTAATGAAGCAGAAAATGATTCAAACTTCTGTTTGCTGTGTCCTTTTTTACGTGTCTTTTCTTGATACATCACTTCTGTATAGCAGCTGGCATGCATTCATTCTCCATCTGCTTTATTGCCCCATGCATCATTTTAAAGGCATTTTCTTTCTCTTGTCTAGTGAGTCTCTTTCACTGTGCTTATTTATACCTGTCTTCATGTTTTTAGTAGGGCAAATTGCAGACTGCATATTTATTCAATCTTTCTTTTTTCTCCCTCGCAATTTTGTGTTTCTGAGTGACCAGGTAAATTTAGTCGTACTGTTGTCCTGATGGTTGCACTAAACTCTAAAGCTGTGTTAGTTCACACTCTTCTTTTACTATACATGAGGACTGACGCCGTGTCGGAGTCGAATTTAAAGGGACACCGCTTTGTTGAACAGGTTTAGAGGTTGCCGGTTGCCCCAGTGTTCATGTGCATTTGGCCTCGGCTGCGGTTTTTCTCTTCTTTTTGACTGTATTATTGAAACGTTATCATACAGTGAAAAAAGGTCCTGTAACTCAAAAACATTCATATTTTAATTTAAAGGCCCTGGGGCTTCAGCCTAGAACTCCTCTCTGTTTGGCACTAACGTTTGCAGCAGGGGCTCGCAACTGACCTATGTTCAGGAATTGCCAGACCTATGTTCAGGAAGTGCCAGACCTATGTTCAGGAAGTGCCAGACCTATGTTCAGGAAGTGCCAGACCTATGTTCAGGAAGTGCCAGACCTATGTTCAGGAAGTGCCAGACCTATGTTCAGGAAGTGCCAGACCTATGTTCAGGAAGTGCCAGAACTATGTTCAGGAAGTGCCAGACCTATGTTCAGGAAGTGCCAGACCTATGTTCAGGAAGTGCCAGACCTATGTTCAGGAAGTGCCAGACCGTTGTTTGGGCTCAACATGAGGAAGTGTGTTTGGTATTTCAGGTCAATTTGCGTTGTTTTTAGTACATGTTAATATGTTAATAACCATACAACAGCATTTTTTGGAATCCCCAGATCTGCCACACCTGGACGTTTATCCAAACCACAGTAGGCCGGCAGACCTACAGCTCCACTCGATACAGACCCTGTGGGAGTTTTCTCTGTGTGATCTCACCATCTGCTGCCTTAGTGCTGTTAACTAAAGAGTGTAAATGCTGAGTCTACTGACATTAAAGTGCAGTGCTTGGACCCCAGCGTTTACTGGTGGCTTTAATAAGGATTCCCATTAGGACAGGGCTGTCTGTAGCCTCAGAGTGGATCTAGATAAACATGCTCGTCTATCTCATGTTGCCTGTGGTATTCCTGAAGAATATTTGGTATATTCACAAGCGGTTGCTAGACAATAGGGCACTCTATACAACAATAAAGAGTTGGCACTGATTATTTGAATTTTTTTACAAAATGTTATTGCATAGATGCCCCCCAGGGATTTTATTGACGGTAGCATTTAAAGTAGGGATGCACCGAATATTCGGCCACCGAAAATTTTCGGCCGAAAATGGCCCAAAAGGGCATTTTCGGTTTTCGGCCGAAATACTTTTATCACCGAAACAATACGGCCGAAATATGTTGTGATCTATTCGGATCCTCTGCACTTCATCGCGACTGTACTTGATCCGCGTTATAAAGACCATTACTTGGATGCAGAAATAAAGCAGCGCGCACGAGAAATGATCCAGGCGGCTATGGATGCGGAGAACCCGCGTGGAGACGGAGCAATAGCGCACGGAGCAGCAGCGCACGGAGATCAGAGCGCAGAAAAAAAGACTCGTTTCTCTGCACTAGATGAGGGGCATGCACCCTCGTTGTCTGATATGTTCAGTGAAATCCTGCAAGAAAGTGCCTCACATGGGCGTAGGTTTAGGGGGGGACGCTGGGGACATGTCCCCAACAACATTTTATCATGACTAAATTGTCCCCACTAATATTTTAGCGAACTCCGTTATGAGTTTGTGAAGCGATTTGGGTCAATTCCGACTGCAGCGCCAGGAGGACGGTACTAGAAACGCCGTAATTTGATTGGCTAAAAAACCTAGGGGAGTCGAGTTATCTGACACGCTATAAGTACACAGGAGAGTGACTGAAGACAACGGTAAAGTTACCAGTGCTTTCTGTTAATACATACCCCATATGTTAGCATCTTGCAGTCACAATAAACAGTGGAAATGTTTCCTGTGTATATTTTGCTTATGTAATGTGGCCTATTTGGGATATCCCATTAGTAGGGGCGGAGTAGTGGCACCACCAGGGTCGCTACAATATATTGAATCTGACAAACAGCATTACCATCTAAAAGCAACAGGCTATTGTCTCAACTAAACGCAAAAATAATCACATTATTCTCAGTAAAAGTTCACTTGCCGGATGGGGGGGAGAGATGTCCCCACCGAAGCTGAGACCAAACCTACGCCCTTGGTGCCTCATATCCATAAATGCAATGGTACTAATAATTGGCATAATTTATTTCGGTGTTTCGGTTTTCGGTCTTGGTGTCCTCTTTTTCGGTTTCGGCCAAGAATTTTCATTTCGGTGCATCCCTAATTTAAAGGGATACCAGGTGAAGGGTAGAGACCAGGTGAAGGGTAGAGACCAGGTGAAGGGTAGAGACCAGGTGAAGGGTAGAGACCAGGTGAAGGGTAGAGACCAGGTGAAGGGTAGAGACCAGGTGAAGGGTAGAGACCAGGTGAAGGGTAGAGACCAGGTGAAGGGTAGAGACCAGGTGAAGGGTAGAGACCAGGTGAAGGGTAGAGACCAGGTGAAGGGTAGAGACCAGGTGAAGGGTAGAGACCAGGTGAAGGGTAGGGACCAGGTGAAGGGTAGGGACCAGGTGAAGGGTAGGGACCAGGTGAAGGGTAGGGACCAGGTGAAGGGTAGGGACCAGGTGAAGGGTAGGGACCAGGTGAAGGGTAGAGACCAGGTGAAGGGTAGAGACCAGGTGAAGGGTAGAGACCAGGTGAAGGGTAGAGACCAGGTGAAGGGTAGAGACCAGGTGAAGGGTAGAGACGGGTATTGAACCCCCGGTCTCCTGGTTGTTCCCACTGCGCAGATGCACACAAACCTCACTCTTCAATTAGACTGTCACAGATATTGAATATATAAGTCAACCATTATACACCTTTATTTGGGGCAGAAGTCGTCCTCTATGACTGTTTTTGTGAGTTCAGATTTCCCTTCTCTATAAAGGCTGTTGCTAGCGTCTCAATAACGTGTGTCGATATCAGACATTTTGGTTCAGGCCACCCTGGTTCGTTGTATTGCAGTCTGTCTTCGGTTTTGCCCGTGCTAACTGATGTGGGTGACTGCTGAGAAAGTAAGAGTTGAGGCCCTGGTCTGCCTGGTCCTTTTCACCCCTACCCACAGAGGCACGTGCCACCTGGATGTCTGCTTTCAATCTCAGCACCTACCATCGCTGTCTGAAGCGTTTTCATTTTCAATGTCGCTGACAAAACATTGAACTTCATTGTTATCAGCAGAGCATCTGCACACATCAGAAACAGTCACTGCCCTTTCAGCGTCACTCGCTACCTTAAATAATTTGTCATTGCATAGCCCGTACTGTTTAGCGCTTCTCTGTCACTCACTCTCACTTCTCCTGTCAGTCCTCAGTGCTCTCCACCCGACAGTCCCCTCCATCTCCACCCCACAGTCCCCTCCATCTCCACCTCACAGTCCCCTCCATCTCCATCCCACAGTCCCCTCCATCTCCATCTCACAGTCCCCTCCATCTCCATCTCACAGTCCCCTCCATCTCCACCTCACAGTCCCCTCCATCTCCACCTCACAGTCCCCTCCATCTCCACCCCACAGTCCCCTCCATCTCCACCCCACAGTCCCCTCTCCACCCCACAGTCCCCTGCCCTCCACCTCACAGTCCCCTGCCCTCCACCTCACAGTCCCCTGCCCTCCACCTCACAGCCCCCTCCTCTCCACCCCACAGTCCCCTCCTCTCCACCCCACAGTCCCCTCCTCTCCACCCCACAGTCCCTTCATCTCCACCATACAGCCCCCTTCATCTCCATCTCACAGTCCCCTCCATCTCCACCTCACAGCCCCCTCCATCTCCACCCCACAGTCCCCTCCATCTCCATCTCACAGCCCCTCCATCTCCATCCCACTGTCCCCTCATCTCCATCCCACAGTCCCCTCCATCTCCATCCCACAGTCCCCTCCATCTCCATCTCACAGCCCCTTCCATCTCCACCCCACAGTCCCCTCCATCTCCACCCCACAGTCCCCTCCATCTCCACCCCACAGTCCCCTCCATCTCCACCCCACAGTCCCCTCCATCTCCACCCCACAGTCCCCTCCATCTCCACCCCACAGTCCCCTCCATCTCCACCCCACAGTCCCCTCCATCTCCACCTCACAGCCCCCTCCATCTCCACCCCACAGCCCCCTCCATCTCCACCCCACAGCCCCCTCCATCTCCACCCCACAGCCCCCTCCATCTCCACCTCACAGCCCCCTCCATCTCCATCTCACAGCCTCTCCATCTCCATCTCACAGCCCTCTATCGTTGTCCTAAGAGCTCTGCTGGCCCCTTTCCTACAGCATGCCTGCATCCACACCAGACTTCATCGCTATTACAGAAGACCCCTGCTCCTCTAAGCCAGATGGGAGCTCTTAAAGACATGTGTGGAAAACAGCTAGTGCAGCAGCTCATTTGTCTCGCTGAATCCAGGCCATCGTCTGAACCCTTCACCCTTCTTTAACACCCCCCCACAATCTAGTGGAAGCCTGAAGTCACGAACCGGCTGAAATGTTTTCCAGTGTTTGAAAAGCTTCTGTTTAATTCAAAATGCAGACTGATTTTAATGGTGTGGAGGGAAGCTTAAAAAGCTTTTAGCGTTTACTCTCCGTTCCGCTCTCCCGCATGCCTGTTGTGAAAGGACTATGCTCTAGATAACTCTGATGTACCTTCATGGAGCTATGGCACACCTTCACAGGATAAAAAAAGTTAAAATGCCTTTATTAATTCATGCAGTGGCGTAATGGTGACCTTAGTGTTCTCTAAGTCTAATTCATGCACCAAAACATCAGTTTTTCGTGACACATTTTGCCCCTAATGCTTCTCTTAAAACTCAGGAATGAACACGTGACTAAAAAACTACCTCAGTGATTCTAGAGGAATATGAAATATCTGGTGTATTTGGTAAATAATGTTTATCCTGTCTGCAGCCCGAAAATAATTTGTTATTAATAATCTTTATTTATTTATAACATGCCAGGCTCAACCTCAAATCAGCAACCGAGGGGACCCTCATATACATTGCAGTGACTAACTTGCCCTGTAAATATACCTCTGCTGTTTATAACCAGATATTACTAAACTCTGGTAAAACTAAGTGCATGCTATTCAACCGATCGCTGCCAACACCTGCCCGTGTAACTAGCATCGCCACACTAGATGGGTCTGAACTAGAATATGTGGATACATACAAATATCTGGGTGTCTTGTTATACAGCTCTCTCTCCTTTCAGCTGCACATAAACAAACTTACTTCTAAAATTAAGTCCAGAATTGGTTTCCTTTCCCGCAACAGGGCCTCCTACACTCATGCTTGCCTTGATGAAGATGACTGTTATACCAATGTTCAACTTTGGCGATGTCATTTATAGATCGGCCTCAAACTCACTCTTGGAAAAATTGATGTGGTTTACCATAGTGTTATACGTTTTGTTACCAATGCCCCATACAACACCCACCACTGCAAGCTTTATGCATCAGTCGGCCTGCCGTCGTCAAACGCTCAGTGTTTAACTCATTGGTTCCAACTAATTTACAAGTCTCTGCTAGACGAAGTCCAGCTCTCTATTCACCATAGCTCTACCTACCTGCTGTACCTGAGCTCTCTAGTCACCATAGCTCTACCCACCTGCTGTACCTGAGCTCTCTAGTCACCATAGCTCTACCCACCTGCTGTACCTGAGCTCTCTAGTCACCATAGCTCTACCCACCTGCTGTACCTGAGCTCTCTAGTCACCATAGCTCTACCCACCTGCTGTACCTGAGCTCTCTAGTCACCATAGCTCCACCCACCTGCTGTACCTAAGCTCTCTAGTCACCATAGCTCCACCCACCTGCTGTACCTAAGCTCTCTAGTCACCATAGCTCCACCCACCTGCTGTACCTGAGCTCTCTAGTCACCATAGCTCCACCCACCTGCTGTACCTGAGCTCTCTAGTCACCATAGCTCTACCCACCTGCTGTACCTGAGCTCTCTAGTCACCATAGCTCTACCCACCTGCTGTACCTGAGCTCTCTAGTCACCATAGCTCCACCCACCTGCTGTACCTAAGCTCTCTAGTCACCATAGCTCCACCCACCTGCTGTACCTAAGCTCTCTAGTCACCATAGCTCCACCCACCTGCTGTACCTAAGCTCTCTAGTCACCATAGCTCCACCCACCTGCTGTACCTAAGCTCTCTAGTCACCATAGCGCTACCCACCTGCTGTACCTGAGCTCTCTAGTCACCATAGCTCCACCCACCTGCTGTACCTAAGCTCTCTAGTCACCATAGCTCCACCCACCTGCTGTACCTGAGCTCTCTAGTCACCATAGCTCTACCCACCTGCTATACCTAAGCTCTCTAGTCACCATAGCTCCACCCACCTGCTGTACCTAAGCTCTCTAGTCACCATAGCGCTACCCATCTGCTGTACCTGAGCTCTCTAGTCACCATAGCTCTACCCACCTGCTGTACCTGAGCTCTCTAGTCACCATAGCTCTACCCACCTGCTATACCTAAGCTCTCTAGTCACCATAGCTCTACCCACCTGCTGTACCAGAGCTCTCTAGTCACCATAGCTCTACCCACCTGCTGTATCTAAGCTCTCTAGTCACCATAGCTCCACCCACCTGCTGTACCTGAGCTCTCTAGTCACCATAGCTCTACCCACCTGCTATACCTAAGCTCTCTAGTCACCATAGCTCCACCCACCTGCTGTACCTAAGCTCTCTAGTCACCATAGCGCTACCCATCTGCTGTACCTGAGCTCTCTAGTCACCATAGCTCTACCCACCTGCTGTACCTGAGCTCTCTAGTCACCATAGCTCTACCCACCTGCTATACCTAAGCTCTCTAGTCACCATAGCTCTACCCACCTGCTGTACCAGAGCTCTCTAGTCACCATAGCTCTACCCACCTGCTGTATCTAAGCTCTCTAGTCACCATAGCTCTACCCAAATGCACTTTCTCCCAAAACCATGATCATAATCTGTGCACACTAATGACCTTCCTGCTAGATACACTTTAACTTTAATTCATTTTGTATATTGTGACTTCTCTGTATTTTATATAGTTGTTTTATAAAATAGTTGCCATGTCAATGCTGCTCAACTGACCTACATATACCTCATCCTCTCCACTTGATCCTGTATTGCCATGTAGAATCCCACTGTTATTTGCACTGTTCTGTGTATTTTTTGTGCAAATGTATGTTGTCCTGCACGTTTTTTCACCTCATCCTGGCCAGGTTGCCGTTGCAAATGAGAATTTGTCCTCAGGATTGGCGGCCAGTAGATGCTAGGGCTGCACGATCTTGGGAAAAAAATGACATTGCGATATTTTTTCCCCAACAATATATATTGCGAGCCATCAATTCAGGCTAAATTCAATAATTACCGTACTGTCAGACTCATGTAGGGCTCCGTTGTCCTGCTGGACCATAAGTCTGTTGTAGCTGCATAGTATTCCACGTGTGACAGCTCTGCTTCAATCTTAGATCTGCATTTTCCATACAGCTCTAATATGTGCGGGATGGTATAACATACCGCGTGTCAAGCGTTCGGATCATTTTCTTAAATCCCTATTTGGTGACAGTGTTTAATGGCAACATATCTTTAGCGACCTAAAACTGTATTGTTACGTTGTGGTGCCGTTTTAAGTGATCAGACAAATTGGTGGTGTTTCCTTGTTTTGAGGCCACAACTTTATAACACTCCAGGCACCCTCATTTTTGTAGCCATTTATGTATAGTATTAATTATTATTATACATAATAATTACATCTCCCGACTCCTTGGTTGTCTAAATACATCCATGGTTTATTTAGCTAAGCATGTAAACTGTCAACATATCGTTTAACGTTAGTGAATATTTTAGACAATGAAACGGTGAGTTTAATAGTTCGCTACGCGACCGTGGATTTAAGAGACTCGAGAGAGAGAAGCTCCGGACCGCGCATGTTGCTATCGGTTGCTACGACAACACAAACAAATTATTGCTAGTGCGCATGTCCATCATGACGTCATGGGCCAGTCAACGCGGAAGATCCGAGCTCCATGTTCGCATTATGCGCTTTTGAGCCTCTCATTGGAATGTACGGGGCTTCCTGGCGAACACTGTATCCAGTTCTCTTAATACATCCATGGTGCTACCGTTCTCTTAATACATTTATGGGTGCTACCCTTATTCACATCGCATGTTCCGACGATGTGACTATCGCGCATGCGCACATCGCGATGTCGATGTTAAAACAGAATATCGTTCAGCCCTAGTAATGCCAATGTTTTGTGCACATGTATCAATAATATTGGTGTACATTATATTAATATACCTACTTATTCTGTGCAGACATTTTAAGCTAACTGTTCTAGCTTTGTGTAAGATGCTAAGGTGCTTTATCAAGTCCAAGATCAGTCAAGACCATAACTATAAACAGGCCCATTTTTAACTATACATTTGTCACAAAGTGTTTAGAATCACACAACTGCGCACAGATCTATTCTTCATTTTGGGTGATCTAATTATTTCTAGTGATTCCCTAGTGTTTACGTTTTAATGTGCATAGCTTTTGGACATTTTCTTTATGCGGTGCAGAAAGTGTTGTTCTTAAGTGTTGTGTGATATCACGCTATAACAAAATGACATAACAACTGTTTGTGTCGGGGTCTCTTTCCAGGTCAGTTCCCTCCCAGAGACCCAGTCTTGTTGTCCGTGTCGCCCTGAACCTCTAAGGAAATGTTACAGTGCATCTGAACATACGCAGCCCAACATGATGTTAAATGTAGTCAGCCAATGCTGACCAGGTCCTCTGTCCCGGTGTGTTTCAGGTGGTACCATGGGAAGCTGGACCGGACCATTGCTGAGGAACGTCTGCGGCAGGCCAGAACACCTGGCAGCTACCTGATCCGGGAGAGCGACCGGCGGCCTGGTTCCTTTGTCCTGTCCTTCCTCAGCATGACCAGCGTGGTCAACCACTTCAGGTCAGTCAGGGCGGTCGGCCAGTCTGTCGGGGCGGTCGGCCAGTCTGTCGGGGCGGTCAGTCTGTCGGGGCGGTTGGCTAGTCTGCTGGGGTGCATGTTAACGCTCCCTTCATTCATAATCCAGTATCAGTAGGGAGCTTAGTACAGGCCCTGACCTGCATTACAGGGCTATTCCAACCCGGTTCCTGGAAACATATCTGTTTAAATAGTTTTATGAGAACTCCAGGAACGGGGCTGTAGTACTGTACAAGCCGGGACTGAAACACTTGACTTTGGTTTTTAAAGCCTGGGTTTCAGCTGACACTAAATCATGCAGAGCCACTCTGGTCCTCTGATGTGAAGGATAAACCTTTTGTCTGCTCCCTGATTGTGGGCGAATAGATGACTTTAATAGATGACTTTAATAGATGACTTTAATAGATGACTTTAATAGATTACTTTAATAGATTACTTTAATAGATGACTTTAATAGATGACTTTAGACCACGTTACCATGTCTCTGACAGCCAGCGGACCACAGCAGAACAGTGAGCTAATGCAGATCTGTTAAACAGGTATGTGTGTGCAGACCTGGAGTGAGACAGAGCAGTAACAATACCAGACCATTAGCTCTACTGTCCCTCTGAACCCTGACCTCTCCATTGGATCTCCATCACACATTAACCACCCCCTGACCCCTAACCCCTAACCAGCCATTTACTCAGGTCTGAAAAGATGGCTGAGTCTACCAACCATGTGAGTCAACAATCCTCTAGTAGCTGAACTTGTCTTTTCACAGAGTAGATTTGCGACAGAACAAGCATTATTTTCACACAAATGTCAGTCCCTTCCGCCCTATATTGGGTCTATCCACAGACCGTTTTGGCGTTTCCACGTCAATAGGGCTTGGTCATTCATGACATCGATCTCCTCTAGATCAGATCAACGCTAAGCACTTCAGTAGGCAAGGGGTTCGCATGCGGGGTAGGATGACATCATCCCATTCACAGCAGCGTTTCACAGAGACGTGACAGAGCGTTGGCCATGAAAGAGATTGTAGAATGGCATTAGGAAGGTTAAACGTGTAGCGTCGGCATGGGAAGATGTCCTTGCATGGTCTGCAGTCGGACTGACATCAACAGTTTAATATTGGAGGACTATTCTGGACTCCCTACTGCTGGCCAGCTTGCCAATACTCAAATGATGTCAATGTCTTCATTATCCCCGGACAAATCCGGTAACTGATTAGGGTCGCCCCCTGTTCCTCAGGTAACTGATTAGGGCTGCCCCCTGTTCCTCAGGTAACTGATTAGGGCTGCCCCCTGTTCCTCAGGTAACTGATTAGGGCTGCCCCCTGTTCCTCAGGTAACTGATTAGGGCTGCCCCCTGTTCCTCAGGTAACTGATTAGGGCTGCCCCCTGTACCTCAGGTAACTGATTAGGGCTGCCCCCTGTACCTCAGGTAACTGATTAGGGCTGCCCCCTGCACCTCAGGTAACTGATTAGGGCTGCCCCCTGTTCCTCAGGTAACTGATTAGGGCTGCCCCCTGTTCCTCAGGTAACTGATTAGGGCTGCCCCCTGTACCTCAGGTAACTGATTAGGGCTGCCCCCTGCACCTCAGGGTTGAGTAGGGTCGCCCCCTGCACCTCAGGGTTGATTAGGGTCGCCCCCTGTACCTCAGGTAACTGATTAGGGCCGCCCCCTGCACCTCAGGGTTGATTAGGGCCGCCCGCTGTACCTCAGGTAACTGATTAGGGCCGCCCCCTGTACCTCAGGTAACTGATTAGGGCTGCCCCCTGTACCTCAGGTAACTGATTAGGGCTGCCCCCTGTACCTCAGGTAACTGATTAGGGCTGCCCCCTGCACCTCAGGTAACTGATTAGGGCTGCCCCCTGCACCTCAGGTAACTGATTAGGGTCGCCCCCTGTACCTCAGGTAACTGATTAGGGCTGCCCCCTGTACCTCAGGTAACTGATTAGGGCTGCCCCCTGTACCTCAGGTAACTGATTAGGGCTGCCCCCTGTACCTCAGGTAACTGATTAGGGCTGCCCCCTGTACCTCAGGTAACTGATTAGGGCTGCCCCCTGTACCTCAGGTAACTGATTAGGGGTGCCCCCTGCACCTCAGGTAACTGATTAGGGCTGCCCCCTGCACCTCAGGTAACTGATTAGGGCTGCCCCCTGCACCTCAGGTAACTGATTAGGGCTGCCTCCTGTGCCTCAGGTAACTGATTAGGGCTGCCCCCTGCACCTCAGGTAACTGATTAGGGCTGCCCCCTGCACCTCAGGTAACTGATTAGGGCCGCCCCCTGTACCTCAGATAACTGATTAGGGCCGCCCCTGTACCTCAGGTAACTGATTAGGGCCGCCCCCTGTACCTCAGGTAACTGATTAGGGCCGCCCCCTGTACCTCAGGTAACTGATTAGGGCTGCCCCCTGTACCTCAGGTAACTGATTAGGGCTGCCCCCTGTACCTCAGGTAACTGATTAGGGCTGCCCCCTGTACCTCAGGTAACTGATTAGGGCTGCCCCCTGTACCTCAGGTAACTGATTAGGGCTGCCCCCTGTACCTCAGGTAACTGATTAGGGCTGCCCCCTGTACCTCAGGTAACTGATTAGGGCTGCCCCCTGTTCCTCAGGGTTGGGTAAAATGCAGAGGACACATTTCAGATGAAGGCATTCAGTTGTACAACTGACAATATTGGTCTATTCTATTCTATCACAGTACTCGTTTCCCCCCGCTGACTTCAATCTGATGAGTCTTTACTGTGCTAACTTGAACATTGTGTCTCACTTCTCATTAGCTCCGCTGATTGAATTCTTCACATTGTCAATATAGCTTAGGCCTAGTTTGTCTTCCCGTTTGCTGAACTCGTTGTGTGATGTGTTCTCTGCGTCTGGGCTCGTCCACAGGATAATCGCCATGTGCGGTGACTATTACATTGGTGGGCGGCGCTTCTCGTCCCTGTCGGACCTGATTGGTTATTACAGCTACGTCTCCTGTCTACTGAAAGGTGAAAAGCTGCTATCGCCCGTGGCTCCACCAGAGGTAAGACTTTGCTGCGCTCCGGGTGAACTGGAGGTTAGACTTCCCTCGGCCAGATGCTCAGAATATCTGTTGAGAGGTGTTCCAACATTTCATAGACCCCAGGACATATTTCATTACCACGCTCAGAAGAGAAGCCAGGAGAAATATGAATGAGGAGTGGGCATCTAGTGGAATACATTAATACGGAAAGCTGAGGGGGTTGGATATATGGACGTTTATTGGGAACATGTGTTATTGCTGTTCACAGTTTTATCGTCTGTGTGTGTGTCTGTGTGTGTCTGTGTGTGTGTCTGTGTCTGTGTGTGTGTCTGTGTGTCTGTGTGTCTGTGTCTGTGTCTGTGTGTGTGTGTGTGTGTGTGTGTCTGTGTGTGTCTGTGTGTGTCTGTCTGTGTCTGTGTGTGTGTGTGTGTGTGTGTGTGTGTGTGTGTGTGTGTGTGTGTGTGTGTGTGTGTGTGTGTGTGTGTGTGTGTGTGTGTGTGTGTGTGTGTGTGTGTGTGTGTGTGTGTGTGTGTGTGTGTGTGTGTGTGTGTGTGTGTGTGTGTGTGTGTGTGTGTGTGTGTGTGTGTGTGTGTGTGTGTGTGTGTGTGTGTGTGTGTGTGTGTGTGTAGCCTGTAGAAGACCGTAGGAGAGTGAGAGCCATTCTTCCATACACCAAAGTGCCAGAGACGGATGAGATCAGGTGAGAAAGGAAATGTCATAGAGACAAACGTGTGGAACGTGTGTAAGCCTGTTAGGTGGTGAATAGAACGGAGTTGTTGAACAGTTTTCCCTTGCATGTACCAATTCCCAGTGGGGCAACAGATGAACCTGACTGACATTCACTATTTCAGAACTCTGGTACAGATGAGATGTAACTGACAAGTGAAAACTAACTGGTCTTACAATGGCGTTTGGTAGCTCATGGGAGACACCTTGTGGTGAACAGGTAGCACTACAAACAGAAGCAGTAGGAAATCGTCAAGCGAAGGCGCTGCTTGAATAACCACACATAATTATGAAAGATAATGACTCGCTGTTTCGATACGCATTATAGATTTGCCTTCAGGCAGATTCAGGCACATCATGGTCACCCATGTTGTTTGCATTGAGTCATTGATCTTCCTTTCTGTCTGTCAGCTTTCTGAAAGGGGACATGTTTATTGTTCACAATGAACTGGATGACGGCTGGATGTGGGTGACCAATGTGAGGACGGAGGAGCAGGGGCTTATTGTGGAAGACCTGGTGGAGGAGGTGGTGAGTAGAGGACGGCACTCTGTCTGCTCTGCACAGGCCTAGGATCAGCACTTATCCGTCACAATCCACATGGCTTGTGCTCATACAGTCTTTAGTGAAATCATACACACCACATTTCACACATTTTTACAGGCCAGAGTTATTTCTTGGCGGAGCTGTCTTGAGACGTGGTCCTTTTGTTCGGCATTCCTTCACAGGTATTTATCTGACGTAGTTCTGTCTTGTTTTCAGGGACGAGAGGAGGACCCACATGAGGGCAAAGTGTAAGTTGGGATGATTTAATTCTCCTGTCTCACGTACCGTTTGTACCTCACACATAAGATTAACTGCACGACAACCTGATTCATAAAGAAGACAGTGCTGTTGGTATTTCTTTGAGGGCATGTTAGAAGATGTTTACACATAAGGACTATTATACTTTATACTATACTTTTGTCTGGAACAGCTGTTCTATGAATGGATAACTGAGACGCCAATACAATAAAATGCATTATAAATGACAAACCCTTAAAATCTTTATCTTGGTTTTCTTCCTTTCTCTCTCTCTGTCCATGTCCTGTTTTTAGCTGGTATCACGGCAAGATCAGCAAACAGGAGGCCTATAACTTGCTAATGACAGGTAGCCCAATGCTTCTACTCCAGATACCACAGTCACGCTCACTGGGTTACCACAGTCACAGTAACCACAGTCACGCTCACTGGGTTACCACAGTCACGCTCACTGGGTTACCACAGTCACGCTCACTGGGTTACCACAGTCACGCTCACTGGGTTACCACAGTCACGCTCACTGGGTTACCACAGTCACGCTCACTGGGTTACCAAAGTCACGGTAACCACAGTCCCGCTCACTGGGTTACCACAGTCCCGCTCACTGGGTTACCACAGTCACGCTCACTGGGTTACCACAGTCACGCTCACTGGGTTACCACAGTCACGCTCACTGGGTTACCACAACAGGAATAAGTGTGAAGTGTCTAATACAAAAACCTGCAGCAACGATATGATGTCACTTCCTGTCCCTTATTCAGTTGGTCAGGTGTGCAGCTTCCTGGTCCGACCGTCCGACAACACACCCGGGGATTACTCCCTGTTTTTCCGGACCAATGAGAACATCCAAAGGTTTAAGATATGCCCCACCCCCAACAACCAGTACATGATGGGGGGGAGGTACTATAACAGGTATGGTGTTTAGGTCTCCATGTGTTCAGTAGAACTGCAGTTAATAGTGCATATCTGTCACAATGTGTATTCGGACTAACCAATGAATTATCTCCATATTATTAAACACGATTTTGAAAGCGCAAAGGCTGCAATTAAAAAAAAATAGATATATTTTTGTTACAATGTCCTCATGCTCGATAGATCCTTACACTAAGAAAACTATGACATTTCGCAGAATGTTTATAAAAGGTGTAATCTACATGTTTACATACCATATGTTTATTACTTTGAATAATCCAAATACTGAGTGTAAATACTCTGCGATCTGCACTTACATTTGTGTCATTTGTTGCTGACTTTTCTATTCATATTTACACCAGGCTTATTTATCAGTGCTTTATCTTCTCCTGATAGTTAGCAGATGTTTACTAGGCTGGAAGTTCAATAAATCTGTCGATATACTACAGAGATTAAAGTAGTTGATATAAATATGTACATATTAACATATGTATGTATGCCTGGCATGCAGGAAATAACTGTTTAATCTATCTAATATTGTGTTGGTCATGGTATACAATTATTTATTACTTGTCTTTGTTGAGTAATACAGAAGATCAAGGACTTACAAAATAATTACGTATTGAATCGCAATCGCAATAGAAGACTGTTGCATTAGAATGTATTATTGTGGTCGGTCATTGTAAGTTCTGCTCAGTAATATTAACTGGTGTTTTGGGGTCTTTTCTTTTTCCGGCAGCGTTGATGACATTATTGACCATTATAAGAAAGAGCAGATCGTGGAGGGGTACAACTTAAAAGATGCGGTTTCTGTGCAGGTAAAGCGGAGTTCAGATGCCTCCATATTGGGGCTTCTCCTGTTACTATTGGTGTTTGTGGGTTACTGTTGATCACTTCTTTGTGCGTTGCTTTCAGCACCAGGAACAAGTGCTTTCTGACTTGGTGGACGGCAAGGAGATTTATAACACTATCAGACGGAAAACGAAAGACGCATTCTACAAAAACATTGTCAAGAAAGGCTACCTCCTATTCAACAAAGGTACCCGTGTTTCACGCTTAAACGATTTTACTTCACTGGGGAGTGGGACCTAAAATATCTTTAGATGTGATCTTGTCCGGAGCCCATTTCTATCTCTCTCGCTGTCATGGTTACGGGTTACTAAGCCCCTTACAGATTTCAGAGGGATGGACCGGTGACACAATATAAAGATGTGAACTCCCGTTTACCTTTAAGATGGAGGAAATGGGGGTGCAGGCAGCAGAAAGGGAATTGTGGGAATTGTCTTGATCTCTCCTCGTCTTCAGGTAAAGGAAAGCGGTGGAAGAACCTCTACTTCATCCTAGAGGGGAATGACGCCCAGCTCATCTACTTTGAGAGTGAGAAGAGGGCCACCAAACCCAAAGGCCTGATTGACCTGAGTGTGTGCTCTGTTTACGGGGTGCATGACAGCTTGTTTGGCAGGTTAGACATCTTAACCATTCTAACTTCATTCTCACTGAACATTTGGCTCCTATAAAACATCAACCTCCAGTCGTGATTTTTCGTAGCTGAAACTGAGTCGTTTTCCAACCGATTGCATCGGTTACTTTAATGCCTGTTCAGTATATAATAATAGATATATAATAGGTATATAATAGTAGACTTCTTGTTTTGTGATTTTCAGGCCAAACTGTTTCCAGGTCGTGGTTCAGCACTTTAGTGAGGAACAGTACATATTCTACTTTGCTGGTGAGACTCCTGAACAGGCACAGGTTTGTACTGGTCTCTCTTCCTCTCTACACTAACTAGGTGGTGTCCCAACCCACACCATGCTTCCTCTCCACTAACTCGGACTAACTGGGTGGTGTCCCAACCCACACCATGTTTCCTCTACACTAACTAGGTGGTGTCCCAACCCACACCATGCTTCCTCTCCACTAACTCGGACTAACTGGGTGGTGTCCCAACCTACACCATGTTTCCTCTACACTAACTGGGTGGTGTCCCAACCCACACCATGCTTCCTCTCCACTAACTCGGACTAACTGGGTGGTGTCCCAACCCACACCATGTTTCCTCTACACTAACTGGGTGGTGTCCCAACCTACACCATGTTTCCTCTACACTAACTGGGTGGTGTCCCAACCCACACCATGCTTCCTCTCCACTAACTCGGACTAACTGGGTGGTGTCCCAACCTACACCATGTTTCCTCTACACTAACTGGGTGGTGTCCCAACCCACACCATGCTTCCTCTCCACTAACTGGGACTAACTGGGTGGTGTCCCAACTCACACCATGCTTTAGTCTTGACAGGGATCTTTCTTTCTCTCTAGGATTGGATGAAGTGTCTGCATACGTTCTGCAGTAACCTTAGGAAACCTACCCAGCCAACTGCCAACAAGAGGCTCAGACAGGTAGAAAGACGCATTGACATTCTAGTCACATGTTGTTTTCATTGCCCTTCAGGAATTGCGTTTTACACATCTATGCAGGACACGTGTGTTCTCCAAATGTTATATGAACGGTGCCTAATCAGATTTGCTTTGTTTGATATGGCATTTCAATATATAACAGATTCCTGTTTGCATTGTAACCCGTTTAGAATGGTTATGAATCATTATATTGGCGAACCATGCACCTTGCTTCAGTCCAACAGAAGCACTCACAGGTTGGCAGGGTGACTGAACGGTTGTCCTGTGTGTGTGTGTGTGTGTGTGTGTGTGTGTGTGTGTGTGTGTGTGTTCTGTCAGGTGAGCAGCCTGGTCCTGTATGTGGAAGAGGCCCATAAGTTACCGGTGAAGCACTTCACCAACCCATATTGCAACATCTACCTGAACAGCGTACAGGTGGCCAAGACCCACCCCAGAGAGAGCCAGAATCCAGTCTTCACCGAAGAGTTCATCTTTGAGTCTGTAACATTTTCATTTCCATGTAAAAGCATTGCTTGCAATTTAGCCCATAGCCGTTTCATCTTGCCAATGTAGCATTCATAGTTTGATTAGCCCTTTGAAAAACATAATTCATGCCATTACTACCAGCTGTGCTGAGTGCTGATATATCCATAATGGTGCATGATAAAGACTAGCTGTTTATTCATGTTTTGGTTCCCATATTGACATATCTTCCGCCTCTTGTCTCCCTCAGTGACTTGTCAAGTGAAATCAACAGGTTTGAAATTAGTCTGAGCAACAAGACAAAAAAAAGCAAGGAAAGTGACATTTGTGAGTTTCATTTCTAGTTTTCTCTTTATATTTCCTTGTTCTCTTCATAATGCTAGTTTATTTTGATGTAACAAATGCTATCCTGCCACAGTTAGCCTGCCACGGTTAGCGTGCCACAGTTAGCCTGCCACAGTTAGCCTGCCACAGCTAGCCTGCTATCCTGCCACACCTAGCCTGCTATACTGCCACAGCTTGCCCGTCACAGCTTGCCCGTCACAACTTGCCCGCCACAGCTTGCCCGCCACAGCTTGCCCGCCACAGCTTGCCCGCCACAGTTTGCCCGCCACAGCTTGCCCGCCACAGCTTGCCCGCCACAGCTTGCCCGCCACAGCTTGCCCGCCACAGCTTGCCCGCCACAGTTTGCCCGCCACAGTTTGCCCGCCACAGTTTGCCCGCCACAGTTTGCCCGCCACAGTTTGCCCGCCACAGTTTGCCCGCCACAGTTTGCCCGCCACAGTTTGCCCGCCACAGTTTGCCCGCCACAGTTTGCCCGCCACAGTTTGCCCGCCACAGTTTGCCCGCCACAGTTTGCCCGCCACAGTTTGCCCGCCACAGTTTGCCCGCCACAGTTTGCCCGCCACAGTTTGCCCGCCACAGTTTGCCCGCCACAGTTTGCCCGCCACAGTTTGCCCGCCACAGTTTGCCCGCCACAGTTTGCCCGCCACAGTTTGCCCGCCACAGTTTGCCCGCCACAGTTTGCCCGCCACAGTTTGCCCGCCACAGTTTGCCCGCCACAGTTTGCCCGCCACAGTTTGCCCGCCACAGTTTGCCCGCCACAGTTTGCCCGCCACAGTTAGCCTGTGTGTTGTCCTGAATGTCTGTGTGCATCTCCCCCAGTGTTCATGCGCTGCCAGTTGAGCCGCCTTCAGAAGGGCCAGATGATAGACGAGTGGTTCCCTCTGAGCTCCCACGTGCCTCTGAAGGGTATCGAACCAGGCTCCCTGAGAGTCCGAGCCCGCTACTCCATGGAGAAGATCATGCCGGAGGAAGAGTATAGCGAGTTCAAAGAGGTCAGACCCCTACACACTCATACACTATTACAGCACAGATACAGGGAAGGCCATACCTCCACATAGCCAAGCATTGCTACAGACCACTAAGATAAGGCAGAGTTTTGGCCACAGAGTTCCCTGTAGCTAACCATTTGTCAGCCTTCAAGTTTGCTACCCTTTGTCTGGTATGGAAACATGTATAAAATGCTGCTACAAAAATATGTATTCCCATGCACAATCATCATACGTTCTCCACTCCATGGGGGTACTAGATATTCCTCAGCCTCATACGTTCTCCACTCCATGGGGGTAATAGATATTCCTCAGCCTCATACGTTCTCCACTCCATGGGGGTACTAGGTATTCCTCACCCTCATACGTTCTCCACTCCATGGGGGTACTAGTTATTTCTCAGCCTCATACGTTCTCCAATCCATGGGGGTACTAGGTATTCCTCAGCCTCATACTTTCACCACTCCATGGGGGTACTAGATATTCCTCAGCCTCATACGTTCTCCACTCCATGGGGGTACTAGATATTCCTCAGCCTCATACGTTCTCCACTCCATGGGGGTACTAGATATTCCTCAGCCTCATACGTTCTCCACTCCATGGGGGTACTAGGTATTCCTCAGCCTCATATGTTCTCCACTCCATGGGGGTTTTAGGTATTCCTCAGCCTCATACGTTCTCCACTCCATGGGGGTACTAGTTATTTCTCAGCCTCATACGTTCTCCAATCCATGGGGGTACTAGGTATTCCTCAGTAGTCAGCTTGATTATGGCTCTTCACATTTCTCCCAGTTGTACTTTACGAGGACACATTTTTACATAGCGCATTAGCCTATTGCACACACAGTTATTTGGTTAGGCTCCAGCTTGTTTCATTAATGCAACAATGGGGGCATTTTTTTTTTTCTTTCGTGCAAACAAACTTATTTGTAGAAAAATAGTTTTGATAGGAAACATGCAGGCAGGTCCCTGGCTATTTCATTCGGTTTGACAAAAGAGAACTGCAACTCAAAATAAGAAAAATAGCTATTTATGTGTCTATATGCCTCTTTCAATTCCACTTTTTACTGATTAAGTAACATTGTTGTCATTGCTCAGATGAATCAGACTTGAGCAAGTGGACCAGGACTCCAGCAGGAAACTTGTGACTCAACCACATGTTTTGCACATTTGGGACTTGTCTACATGTGATCCATATCACACAGCTGATCCTATATGGTGTGAATACAATAACCACTGACAGGCCTGTGTATCCATATCACACAGCTGATCCTATATGGTGTGAATACAATAACCACTGACAGACCTGTGTATCCATATCACACAGCTGATCCTATATGGTGTGAATACAATAACCACTGACAGGCCTGTGTATCCATATCACACAGCTGATCCTATATGGTGTGAATACAATAACCACTGACAGGCCTGTGTATCCATTTCACACAGCAGATCCTATATGGTGTGAATACAATAACCACTGACAGACCTGTGTATCCATATCACACAGCTGATCCTATATGGTGTGAATACAATAACCACTGACAGACCTGTGTATCCATATCACACAGCTGATCCTATATGGTGTGAATACAATAACCACTGACAGACCTGTGTATCCATATCACACAGCTGATCCTATATGGTGTGAATACAATAACCACTGACAGACCTGTGTATCCATATCACACAGCTGATCCTATATGGTGTGAATACAATAACCACTGACAGGCCTGTGTATCCATATCACACAGCTGATCCTATATGGTGTGAATACAATAACCACTGACAGACCTGTGTATCCATATCACACAGCTGATCCTATATGGTGTGAATACAATAACCACTGACAGACCTGTGTATCCATATCACACAGCTGATCCTATATGGTGTGTGAATACAATAACCACTGACAGACCTGTGTATCCATATCACACAGCTGATCCTATATGGTGTGAATACAATAACCACTGACAGGCCTGTGTATCCATATCACACAGCTGATCCTATATGGTGTGAATACAATTACCACTGACAGGCCTGTGTATCCATATCACACAGCTGATCCTATATGGTGTGAATACAATAACCACTGACAGACCTGTGTATCCATATCACACAGCTGATCCTATATGGTGTGAATACAATTACCACTGACAGGCCTGTGTATCCATATCACACAGCTGATCCTATATGGTGTGAATACAATAACCACTGACAGGCCTGTGTATCCATATCACACAGCTGATCCTATATGGTGTGAATACAATAACCACTGACAGACCTGTGTATCCATATCACACAGCTGATCCTATATGGTGTGAATACAATAACCACTGACAGACCTGTGTATCCATATCACACAGCTGATCCTATATGGTGTGAATACAATAACCACTGACAGACCTGTGTATCCATATCACACAGCTGATCCTATATGGTGTGAATACAATAACCACTGACAGGCCTGTGTATCCATATCACACAGCTGATCCTATATGGTGTGAATACAATAACCACTGACAGACCTGTGTATCCATATCACACAGCTGATCCTATATGGTGTGAATACAATAACCACTGACAGACCTGTGTATCCATATCACACAGCTGATCCTATATGGTGTGTGAATACAATAACCACTGACAGACCTGTGTATCCATATCACACAGCTGATCCTATATGGTGTGAATACAATAACCACTGACAGGCCTGTGTATCCATATCACACAGCTGATCCTATATGGTGTGAATACAATTACCACTGACAGGCCTGTGTATCCATATCACACAGCTGATCCTATATGGTGTGAATACAATAACCACTGACAGACCTGTGTATCCATATCACACAGCTGATCCTATATGGTGTGAATACAATTACCACTGACAGGCCTGTGTATCCATATCACACAGCTGATCCTATATGGTGTGAATACAATAACCACTGACAGGCCTGTGTATCCATATCACACAGCTGATCCTATATGGTGTGAATACAATAACCACTGACAGACCTGTGTATCCATATCACACAGCTGATCATATATGGTGTGAATACAATAACCACTGACAGGCCTGTGTATCCATATCACACAGCTGATCCTATATGGTGTGAATACAATAACCACTGACAGACCTGTGTATCCATATCACACAGCTGATCCTATATGGTGTGAATACAATAACCACTGACAGACCTGTGTATCCATATCACACAGCTGATCCTATATGGTGTGAATACAATAACCACTGACAGGCCTGTGTATCCATATCACACAGCTGATCCTATATGGTGTGAATACAATAACCACTGACAGACCTGTGTATCCATATCACACAGCTGATCCTATATGGTGTGAATACAATAACCACTGACAGACCTGTGTATCCATATCACACAGCTGATCCTATATGGTGTGAATACAATAACCACTGACAGACCTGTGTATCCATATCACACAGCTGATCCTATATGGTGTGAATACAATAACCACTGACAGGCCTGTGTATCCATATCACACAGCTGATCCTATATGGTGTGAATACAATAACCACTGACAGACCTGTGTATCCATATCACACAGCTGATCCTATATGGTGTGTGAATACAATAACCACTGACAGACCTGTGTATCCATATCACACAGCTGATCCTATATGGTGTGAATACAATAACCACTGACAGGCCTGTGTATCCATATCACACAGCTGATCCTATATGGTGTGAATACAATTACCACTGACAGGCCTGTGTATCCATATCACACAGCTGATCCTATATGGTGTGAATACAATAACCACTGACAGACCTGTGTATCCATATCACACAGCTGATCCTATATGGTGTGAATACAATTACCACTGACAGGCCTGTGTATCCATATCACACAGCTGATCCTATATGGTGTGAATACAATAACCACTGACAGGCCTGTGTATCCATATCACACAGCTGATCCTATATGGTGTGAATACAATAACCACTGACAGACCTGTGTATCCATATCACACAGCTGATCCTATATGGTGTGAATACAATAACCACTGACAGGCCTGTGTATCCATATCACACAGCTGATCCTATATGGTGTGAATACAATAACCACTGACAGACCTGTGTATCCATATCACACAGCTGATCCTATATGGTGTGAATACAATAACCACTGACAGACCTGTGTATCCATATCACACAGCTGATCCTATATGGTGTGAATACAATAACCACTGACAGACCTGTGTATCCATATCACACAGCTGATCCTATATGGTGTGAATACAATAACCACTGACAGGCCTGTGTATCCATATCACACAGCTGATCCTATATGGTGTGAATACAATAACCACTGACAGACCTGTGTATCCATATCACACAGCTGATCCTATATGGTGTGAATACAATAACCACTGACAGACCTGTGTATCCATATCACACAGCTGATCCTATATGGTGTGAATACAATAACCACTGACAGACCTGTGTATCCATATCACACAGCTGATCCTATATGGTGTGAATACAATTACCACTGACAGGCCTGTGTATCCATATCACACAGCTGATCCTATATGGTGTGAATACAATAACCACTGACAGGCCTGTGTATCCATATCACACAGCTGATCCTATATGGTGTGAATACAATTACCACTGACAGGCCTGTGTATCCATATCACACAGCTGATCCTATATGGTGTGAATACAATAACCACTGACAGACCTGTGTATCCATATCACACAGCAGATCCTATATGGTGTGAATACAATTACCACTGACAGGCCTGTGTATCCATATCACACAGCTGATCCTATATGGTGTGAATACAATAACCACTGACAGGCCTGTGTATCCATATCACACAGCTGATCCTATATGGTGTGAATACAATAACCACTGACAGACCTGTGTATCCATATCACACAGCTGATCCTATATGGTGTGAATACAATAACCACTGACAGGCCTGTGTATCCATATCACACAGCTGATCCTATATGGTGTGAATACAATAACCACTGACAGACCTGTGTATCCATATCACACAGCTGATCCTATATGGTGTGAATACAATAACCACTGACAGACCTGTGTATCCATATCACACAGCTGATCCTATATGGTGTGAATACAATAACCACTGACAGGCCTGTGTATCCATATCACACAGCTGATCCTATATGGTGTGAATACAATAACCACTGACAGACCTGTGTATCCATATCACACAGCTGATCCTATATGGTGTGAATACAATAACCACTGACAGACCTGTGTATCCATATCACACAGCTGATCCTATATGGTGTGAATACAATAACCACTGACAGACCTGTGTATCCATATCACACAGCTGATCCTATATGGTGTGAATACAATTACCACTGACAGGCCTGTGTATCCATATCACACAGCTGATCCTATATGGTGTGAATACAATAACCACTGACAGGCCTGTGTATCCATATCACACAGCTGATCCTATATGGTGTGAATACAATAACCACTGACAGACCTGTGTATCCATATCACACAGCTGATCCTATATGGTGTGTGAATACAATAACCACTGACAGGCCTGTGTATCCATATCACACAGCTGATCCTATATGGTGTGAATACAATAACCACTGACAGGCCTGTGTATCCATATCACACAGCTGATCCTATATGGTGTGAATACAATAACCACTGACAGACCTGTGTATCCATATCACACAGCTGATCCTATATGGTGTGAATACAATAACCACTGACAGGCCTGTGTATCCATATCACACAGCTGATCCTATATGGTGTGAATACAATAACCACTGACAGACCTGTGTATCCATATCACACAGCTGATCCTATATGGTGTGAATACAATAACCACTGACAGGCCTGTGTATCCATATCACACAGCTGATCCTATATGGTGTGAATACAATAACCACTGACAGACCTGTGTATCCATATCACACAGCTGATCCTATATGGTGTGAATACAATAACCACTGACAGACCTGTGTATCCATATCACACAGCTGATCCTATATGGTGTGAATACAATAACCACTGACAGACCTGTGTATCCATATCACACAGCTGATCCTATATGGTGTGAATACAATAACCACTGACAGACCTGTGTATCCATATCACACAGCTGATCCTATATGGTGTGAATACAATAACCACTGACAGACCTGTGTATCCATATCACACAGCTGATCCTATATGGTGTGAATACAATAACCACTGACAGGCCTGTGTATCCATATCACACAGCTGATCCTATATGGTGTGAATACAATAACCACTGACAGACCTGTGTATCCATATCACACAGCTGATCCTATATGGTGTGTGAATACAATAACCACTGACAGACCTGTGTATCCATATCACACAGCTGATCCTATATGGTGTGAATACAATAACCACTGACAGACCTGTGTATCCATATCACACAGCTGATCCTATATGGTGTGAATACAATAACCACTGACAGGCCTGTGTATCCATATCACACAGCTGATCCTATATGGTGTGAATACAATAACCACTGACGGACCTGTGTATCCATATCACACAGCTGATCCTATATGGTGTGAATACAATAACCACTGACGGACCTGTGTATCCATATCACACAGCTGATCCTATATGGTGTGAATACAATAACCACTGACAGGCCTGTGTATCCATATCACACAGCTGATCCTGCTCAAGGAGTTCCATGTGATCTATGCTCTGGCCCACGTCTGTGGGCAGGACCGCACCTTACTAGCCAGCATCCTGCTCCGCATCTTCAGACACGAGAAGGTCGAGGCGCCCCTACTGAGGACACTGAACGACCGAGAGATCAACATGGAAGGTAGGACACATGGTGTTGACAGAACATCTACAGCCACGGCAGCGATATCTCACCAGTGACACAGAGCAGGCACCTTCAGACTGCTCTGGAAAACCCTGAAGTATCCTCATGGCTTGGAGGCAGATTGTGTTTTAGTGGGATTAAACTACACACACACACACACACACACACACACACACACACACACACACACACACACACAGGCTGATGACCAGTTCACTCTTCCTCTCTGGTGTTGCTCAGACGAGGCGACCACCCTGTTCCGGGCGACCACTCTGGCCAGCACGCTAATGGAACAGTACATGAAGGCCACAGCCACACCATTCGTCCACCACGCCCTCAAAGACACAATCCTCAAGATAATGGAGAGCAAGCAGTCCTGTGAGGTAAACACACACACACCACGTTGTCTAGTTTAGCCGTGCCTGCTGTGTCTGTGTTTTATGTTGCGTCTGGCGTGTTACCTCAGTCACGACTCTTTCTCGAGGGAAGTACTTGCACTTCTGTCTGTTTTCTTTATGTTATCCTCGGCTGGATTGGAGTGTGTTGCGTTTGTACAGTCCAAATTTTGGCTACCCAGAAGGAGTAAGTAACCATTGTTACGAGCACTCAGATTTAACCTTGGCGCCAGCATTGTTCGTTTGTTGATGAAACAGCGAGCCAATGGAACAGTGGGTGTTACTCGCGTTGTGGCATCGAACGTCACCTTCGTCTGCAGTTGTCGTCTGCAGTTGTCGTCTACAGTTCACAAGCTCACGTGTATCTGAATGACCCCCACATCTCTTCCCCTCTGTATGCTGTTTGCTAGTTGAACCCCTCTAAACTGGAGAAAAATGAGGATGTGAATCTGAATTTGGCCCACCTCCTCAATATCTTATCTGAGCTGGTGGAGAAGATCTTCATGGCTGCCGAAATCCTGCCCCCGTAAGCATACACACACACACACACACACACACACACACACAGTACAGAGCACATACCAACCAGCTAACACCGGGAACCATCCACACGACATAATAGGGTTGGGCGACGTATGTACTTCTGTCATGTTGTCGGTCGAGGCCTTGTCGAATTGGACTAACAAAACGATAAATGAATCCCGGCGAATCAATTGATTGGATGTTGAGAGAAACAATGTGACCGTCTGCTCTGTTCTGCTTTGTCAAGTGTAAATAGGCTAGCGTCAGTCATGGACGACGACGCCCCCATCGACAATGGCTGTCAGTCCGTACCGATACCCGATGACGTCGTTCATCGGCCCAACCCTAATAAGTAAGGACGTGTATATTCCACCGGCAGAAATCAAACGGACCGGGTTGGATTTAGGAACGTGGCTGCGGGTCAGGTTACGGTCAGGGTTGTGGTTCAGCGTGTGTTCGCGGTTACGGTTAGTGTCAGTTAACATTCGTTCAGTGGACCGCCGCTGTTCATGTTCTGCCGGTTAAATATACATTGCCAATAAGTAGCCACCTGTGTCGCTTGTATGTCATGGCATTCTGACATAATGCGCTAGTACAATCAATGTTTTATAAGGTCCGACGTTTGAACTGAACACTAATCGGGTTCCTCGAACAGTTTGAAGTGTAATACGGTTAAGTCATTTTTCTCAGTTCATTCACTGTGTCTCTCTGTTGTGTCTTCAGGACTCTAAGATATATCTACGGCTGTCTGCAAAAGTCAGTGCAGCAGAAATGGCCTGCGAACACCACGATGAGGACCAGAGTTGTCAGGTAGCTAACTATACCTCCACGTAGCCTTTTGCCTCCTGATTCATTACGGTGATTCATGGTGTCATTGTGCACCTGTATTGGCAACGTGTTACTGTCACGTTCCAACACCTGTGGTTTTCTTGTGCGCCATATATTTCAGTTTACTTAGAGGACCAATTGCTTTTTTACTTCCAGCGGCTTTGTGTTTCTGAGGCTGATCTGTCCTGCCATCCTCAACCCGAGAATGTTTAACATCATCGCTGGTGACTTTATACTCATTTTATCACTTGGTATTTCAGAAGTGGATCGTTGCACAGTTAAATATATATATACATGATGGATGTGGGGCACCTTGAATCAATATGGAGATGTTTTCTTTGTCTTGGATAGACCCTCCCTCGGCAACAGCGGGTCGAACCCTCACTCTGGTTGCCAAGTCTGTTCAGAACCTGGCGAACCTGGTGGAGTTCGGTGCCAAGGTATGAGCTACCCGGCTCCTAGGCTGTCCAGTGGGGGTCTTCATGTACTACATTAGTTCACGATGTCACCAACGATATGTCCCAAAGTAAGGAAGTTTGTTCCTCTTGTTTATACAGGAGCCCTACATGGAGGGTGTGAATCCATTCATCAAATACAACAAACACAGGATGATCATGTTTCTGGATGAGTTGGGGGTGGGTGAACCGCTGTCATTTCCTTTAGAAAGTTCAGTCCCAGTGTCGAAGGAAGACTGTGACAACTGTGTGTTTGTGGCGTTTGCAGAATGTCCCCGAGCTGCCTGAAGCAACCGAGCACTTTAGGACAGACCTGTCCCGTGACCTCGCTGCCCTGCACGAGATCTGTGCCACACACTCGGACGAACTCCGTACCCTGAGCAACGAGAGAGGAGCACAGCAGGTGTGTGTGTATGTGTGTGTTGTCAATGTGTCCCATCTGTGTTTAGAAGACTGAAAGTCTTTATGATTCTGTTAATACTCTGTCGGTTTCAAAGTCCTGGACTCAGACTCGCCGTCTCGGGATCATTGAGATCATATATATAGACACGCAGACACTCAGACACGCAACTTTATGCTTGTATTGTATACTATGTATGAGTGAAGAGGTTTTACCGTTAACTAAGGATGTTCATGTCTGCAAGATGGCCACAGCATAGTTTTAGAACCACCAATGCAGTATAACAGAAAGTTCTGCAAACAGCCTGATATATATATACGCACATATATATACGCACATATATATATATATACGCACATACACACATATACTTTAGGTGCTTGAAAAGAACACGCGCAGACCCTTGTTTTATTCTTATTAATATGTCACTACCAGGAACATGTCAGCCAGATAATAAACCATAGTTCTACTTCCTCTTCACAGCACGTGCTGAAGAAGCTGTTGGCCATCACGGAGCTTCTGCAGCAGAAACAGGTTCACTATGCTATGTCCAACAGCAACAGGTAGTACAGCCCTCGCCCTCGTCTCTCCCTCCATTCCGCCGTCTCCTCGCAGAGTTGCATACGGGAACCGACCCAGCATGCTCCACTCATCACCATGGCAACCCCACCACACCCCCATCTGCCATCCCACCACCACATTGCCCATGACAGGAGACCTATGCCAAGCAAACAGCAGCAATGGCTGTACCAAACAGCACAGGAAATATTGCACCAGGGACATTAGACGGCGTACGCTCACAAATGGTTTTTCTTCTAGTATTCTGATAAACCATGTTTGTGATTGTGTGATTTGGGTACACGTGTACCCTCCCCTTTTATCAAAAGGGTCAAAGATCAGATTTTCATGTAGAGCTTGGCATACAGACCCAAGACATGTTTATCTACAGAGCACAGGTTGCCAAAGTATATCTCCTTGCTTATTTGGAGGGACTCAACTGACATGAAGAACCAACCGTCAACCCTGGTTTTCATAACTGGATTATAAGCGATACTGCTTTTTATACTGTAATTTGTGACCGATTCATTTAATGGACAATTTACACACAGTGCTGTGACCAGCGTTTCCTGTCCATTTGTCTCTAGTTTATTACGTTCTCTGTATTTTAGTTTGGACATTTACTTGCAGAAAGTATGGTTATTGTATATCAAAAATAAATTCTCTTGCTGGAATCATGAGTATATAATTGAGACGGTGAATTCTGTTTGTATGTATCGTGTTTTTGATTGTTTGGTTGACCTTAACTTCAATGCAGGACAAAATACATAATCAAACCAAGTAAATGAAAATGTTTACAGCTGTAAATTAGTACAGGTTGTATCAGACATGCATGCACTTATTAAACAGTTTTTTGTAATGTAATTTGAGTTATTTTCTTCCCTGGGCTATAAGTGCTTGCCATGGTTTTTGTTAAGGACAGTGCCTCAGATGAAGCCAGTAAAACATTCAGCATTTAAAGCTTGCACAAAACATTTACAAAAAATATGTTTATTATTTTACAGAACAAAATACTTTTTAGGTGTCATGCTTCAACTGAACTCTTTCACACATGGATCATCTGTGAGACCACACAGTCCTGACAACGTAGTTGGAATGTTTAGCTCAAGAGGCCATTTTCTGAATTCTTCATAGGTCATCGAACTCCAGATCTTCATCAGTCCACTCCTAGAAAATACAGCATTTGATTAAATTACTAATGAAGCTTATAGATACTGCCAAATAAGTGAAGGTGGTTTTATCTTATAGATACTACCAAACAAGTGAATGTGGTTTTATCTTATAGATACTGCCAAATAAGTGAAGGTGGTTTTATCTTATAGATACTACCAAACAAGTGAATGTGGTTTTATCTTATAGATACTGCCAAATAAGTGAAGGTGGTTTTATCTTATAGATACTACCAAACAAATGAATGTGGTTTTATCTTATAGATACTGCCAAATAAGTGAAGGTGGTTTTATCTTATAGATACTACCAAACAAGTGAATGTGGTTTTATCTTATAGATACTGCCAAACAAGTGAATGTGGTTTTATCTTATAGATACTGCCAAACAAGTGAAGGTGGTTTTATCTTATAGATACTGCCAAACAAGTGAAGGTGGTTTTATCTTATAGATACTACCAAACAAGTGAATGTGGTTTTATCTTATAGATACTGCCAAACAAGTGAAGGTGGTTTTATCTTACCTCCTCAGCCAACCGAGGCTCTTTTGCTACATGATCGTCATCCTCGTATCCTCTTTTCCTTTTCCTGTAAGACAACGATGTCCTGTATTACTTTCACTCTTCTGTTAAGAGTGCAATCAGCAGTTGGCTATTTTGTAGCATGACATGTGAATATTAAAGATTTTGTAGATTGACGCAAACTAAAGCCGATTTTTGTTTTGGAAGCTGCGGTTGCAGAAAATACGCCATTTTTTAAACAAATGTAAAGTTCTCCTTCAGTGATCCTCACTTCATTACAAGTCGTGTCTGACTTCAGCCCCACCTCCCCTCATCTAGGTTTAATGTGCCATCTGTCATGACACCACAATAGTGAACACTGCCAAGAGGCCATCTGGGGTTCATATCAGCATGTAGAAAGGGGCGGGTCATTTAGAGATGTTGGTAGGATCTAACCAATAGGAAGCTGTCCAGGTCGTGCCTTCTCAACAGTGTGCAATTTACTTTTGCAGGGCTGAGTGCACAATCATGGCGTTGGCTGCAACCATCCAGGTAATGTGAAATCTACCAAAGAGACGAGACCCATCAGTCAGTCGACCAAACAGCCAGCCAGCCCCGGGCATGGTGCGCTGGACCAGAGACCAGGTTGACTTGAAACTGTAGCTTTCTGGCTGTTTCCATCCACTATGGCTGACTGCCCCATACTGGGAAGGAGACTGTGGATCTAGCCAAAGACCTTGAATAGACAGTGGTAAAGAACCTATCCTTACACAATGCTAATCTGAACTATATTCACACCTAAACGTCTAGACCACCATAACGTGGACACTGAAAACAGAGGCAACGCTTCCAGACCGCTACAAAAGACTATGAACTGGATCTTCTGTACGTGGATTGGCCAGGCCATTCATCTGGACTTTCGAAAAGGAGGCTGACCTGAACCCTTCTAGTCCCCACACACAGCCACGGCTTCAACAGCTTATAATACCCAGAAGGCCTTTGGGCAAAGGCAAGCCGAACCACAGTAGCGATAACCATCAGGGAATCCAAACATAGCACCTATCCAAGCCTTAATTCAATGTAATCGCACCACTACAACCCAACGTGACTTCTTTCCATCTCTGATATGTCAGTTTACCAGTTTACAGTTCACATAGCTTCATATACAGTATAGCCCTGAAGCTACTAGCTGCATCTTTTAATCCACAGGTGTCTAACCCAATTCCATGGAGCGCAGAGTGTCCGCTGGGTTTTATTTTAATTAATTAGGAACTCTCCTCACGCTAGGTATTTATCAGACACCAATTAAAAGGAACAAACATATGCAGCAAACACTGGGCCCTTAATGGAATGAGTTTGACACCTGGTTTTTAATATTTGTATATGACACTAAGGCTTAGAACGCAAAACTAGAGTTTTTTTATAGCTAAATGAAATGTTACAGCAATATATTAACAACGACAGCTTGAACAGCTTTAAGGAGCCATTAGTAACCTGTGCATGTGTCTGGACCTGCATACACACTGCTGTGGGAAAAACCAAGGAACTTGAACGTCCTCTTTAGCTCTGTTGTTTATAACATCGGTGTAACCCTAACTATTATACAAGGCAACGCAGTGACCGTGGACACAAATGACATGGGAGATTCATCCAAACGCCGTCACGTGGATGAGAACTGGAGTACATTTTGTACAACTATCGCCTGTTCATGCAAACAGCTCTGATAGCCGGAGACATAAAAACCAAAAGGCGATAACCTCGTTTCCCAGTTTAGATGCACTGAAGATAACACAGACCTCACGAACCCAAGTGTCCATAAATCATCCAGATATATGGATGAGACCCAATGTCAGCCGTGCTTCATGAAGCATACAACCGTTCCGCTTCATTTTCACATAACTGATGTCTTTATTTTGTATTTTTCTACTTGATAGACAGAACCGTGAATCGTTTGCATCTTAGATACACTTGATCGACCAGGCTAAATAAAATTGTTAGTATTTAAAACAGTTCAAAAAGTCCTGTCTTATTTGTCTTCAAAACCACAACACGACGTATTGGTGACTGAGTGAATGAGGAGTCTATACGTGTACATGCTAGTGTTGGTGACAGACTGAATATGGAGTCTAAACATGTTAGTGTTGGTGACTGAGTGAATGAGGAGTCTATACGTGTACATGCTAGTGTTGGTGACAGACTGAATATGGAGTCTAAACATGTTAGTGTTGGTGACTGAGTGAATGAGGAGTCTATACGTGTACATGCTAGTGTTGGTGACAGACTGAATATGGAGTCTAAACATGTTAGTGTTGGTGACTGATTGAATGAGGAGTCTATACGTGTACATGCTAGTGTTGGTGACAGACTGAATATGGAGTCTAAACATGTTAGTGTTGGTGACTGAGTGAATGAGGAGTCTATACGTGTACATGCTAGTGTTGGTGACTGAGTGAATATGGAGTCTAAACATTTTAGTGTTGGTGACTGATTGAATGAGGAGTCTATACATGTACATGTTAGTGTTGGTGACAGACTGAATATGGAGTCTAAACATTTTAGTGTTGGTGACTGATTGAATGAGGAGTCTATACATGTACATGTTAGTGTTGGTGACTGAGTGAATGAGGAGTCTATACATGTACATGTTAGTGTTGGTGACAGACTGAATATGGAGTCTATACATACATGTTGATGTTGGTGCCCAACTCAGCATGGATCCTCTCCAGCTTCACTTTGCAAGCATTCACCTCATCTGGCTTTGGAAGTTCATACTTCTTCATTAGCGTTTTAATACCTGTGTGAAACATATTATTGTCCGTTTGTTCAATGTTGATGTGCAGTCATAGCTCTGGTCAGAATTGTTAAATTGCTGTCAAAATGACTCACGTCTCATTGCATCGTACATCTTTGAGAGGGTCTCTTTATTGTCCTTCAGACTCATACACTCTGTCAGATAGCTATAAGAAAGGGGACCAACAAGCATTATTTAGACTAAACAGGCTATTATTTTATGAAAATAGTATGGAGCTCAATCACCTTTCCATGCTGAGGCTTGCCCGTGACGCGCTGTTAAAGATGGCCGTCATGGCAATCTGTGACGGTGGAAAGAGCAGCCCAATGTCCGTCAAGGAGGCCCGCGTCAGGAAGTCATCTGCGCTTTTCCTCAGAGACTCTGGGTTCTCCAGAGGAGGGTACCTTGTCTAAGGCAAAGGTCAAAGTTCACCAACAGACAAGCTTCTGACTAAAACCTTGGTTCATACAAAACCACCTGGGTTTACACTCTTAGAAATCTCTCTGGTATCCAGAGAAACAGATAGTAGTAGCGCTTGTATAGTAGTAGCACTTGTATAGTAGTAGTAGTACTTGTATAGTAGTAGTAGTAGCAGCACTTGTATAGTAGTAGTAGTATTAGAAGTAGTAGTAGTAGCACTTGTGTAGTAGTAGTAGTAGTAGCAGCACTTGTATAGTAGTAGTAGTAGCAGCACTTGTATAGTAGTAGTAGTATTAGAAGTAGTAGTAGTAGCACTTGTGTAGTAGTAGTAGTAGTAGCAGCACTTGTATAGTAGTAGTACTTGTATAGTAGTAGTAGTAGTAGCACTTGTATAGTAGTAGTAGTAGTAGTAGCACTTGTATAGTAGTAGTAGCAGTAGTAGGACTTGTATAGTAGTAGTAGTAGTAGTAGTAGCACTTGTATAGTAGTATTAGAAGTAGTAGTAGTAGCACTTGTATAGTAGTAGTAGTAGTAGTAGTAGGACTTGTATAGTAGTAGTAGTACTTCTATAGTGGTAGTAGTAGTAGTAGCACTTGTATAGTAGTAGTAGCAGTAGTAGGACGTGTATAGTAGTAGTAGTAGTAGTAGTAGCACTTGTATAGTAGTATTAGAAGTAGTAGTAGTAGCACTTGTATAGTAGTAGTAGTAGTAGTAGTAGTAGTAGTAGTAGTAGTAGTATCATGTGTATAGTAGTAGTAGTAGCACTTGTGTAGTAGTAGTAGTAGTAGTAGCAGCACTTGTATAGTAGTAGTAGTAGCACTTGTATAGTAGTAGTAGCACTTGTATAGTAGTAGTAGTAGTAGTAGTAGTAGTAGCACTTGTATAGTAGTAGTAGCACGTGTGTAGTAGCAGTAGTAGTAGCACGTGTGTAGTAGCAGTAGTAGTAGCACTTGTATAGTAGTAGTAGTAGTAGCACTTGTATAGTAGTAGTAGTAGCAGTAGTAGCACTTGTATAGTAGTAGTAGCACTTGTATAGTAGTAGTAGTAGTAGTAGCACTTGTATAGTAGTAGTAGTAGTAGCACTTGTATAGTAGTAGTAGCACTTGTATAGTAGTAGCAGCACTTGTATAGTAGCAGCAGCACTTGTATAGCAGCAGTAGCAGTAGTAGTATCACTTGTATAGCAGCAGTAGCAGTAGTATCACCTTGTATAGGAGCAGTAGCAGTAGCAGCAGTAGCAGTAGCAGCAGCAGCAGCAGCAGCAGCAGCACCACTTGTATAGTAGTAGCAGCAGCAGCAGCAGCAGCAGCAGCAGCAGCAGCAGCAGCAGCAGCAGCACCTTGTATAGTAGCAGTAGCAGCAGCAGCAGCACGTGTATAGTAGTAGTAGTAGTAGTAGTAGTAGCACTTGTATAGTAGTAGTAGCACTTGTATAGTAGTAGTAGTAGTATTAGAAGTAGTAGTAGCACTTGTATAGTAGTAGTAGTAGTAGTAGTAGTAGTAGTAGCACTTGTATAGTAGTAGTAGTATTAGAAGTAGTAGTAGCACTTGTATAGTAGTAGTAGTAGTAGCACTTGTATAGTAGTAGTAGCACTTGTATAGTAGTAGTAGTAGTATCACGTATATAGTAGTAGTAGTAGTAGTAGCACTTATATAGTAGTAGCACTTGTATAGTAGTAGTAGTAGCACTTATATAGTAGTAGTTGTAGCACTTGTATAGTAGTAGTTGTAGCACTTGTATAGTAGTAGTAGCACTTGTATAGTAGTAGTAGTAGTAGTAGCACTTGTATAGTAGCCGCCGCTCGTATAGTAGTATTTCTAGTATCATGCTCTACCAATGGGACATAGATAACAAGCCTATATTTTGGTGACATGGCCAATTGCACAATTAGTTCAATATCATCATCACCCATGAACCATACGTAACGAAAATTATGATGTAAAGACAAATGTCTCATTATCATTCTGTTAATCAAGAATTGACCATCTCAATCCACCCACCTTGAGATCGATGAGCAGGCCCTCCATTGGCCTGTAGGGGTTGTGTACCACCAGGTGAAAGTTCAACTGCTGAATGAGAAGGAGCTCATACTCCAGGATCTGCTCCAGAGCCCTCTCCTGACCGGACACACTCTCCTGAACCAGATTACCCACAAACTGGCTGCTGGACACGTTAAACTCATCTACCTTACAGGAGAGGTAGGCACACGTCAGCCTGAAACAAAGGTGGAATATGAGGGGTTGAATGTGACAGCAAGGAGACAGAGAAACAAAATGAAGAAGAAAAAGACATAAATGTCTGCTGCAGTGTCATGGCTGCTATTGCCCTAGGTAAAGACAAACCCTGTGTTACTGACATACTCACATTATCGTTCTAGGGTGATATTCCATCAATGAGTTGTTCAGGTAAAATCTCCGGAAATACATAATGGCAGTCCCCTGTTGAGATGGTTGCAACAATTAACCTACCACGTACAATGTGTCTGTACAACATATACAGGGTCGACTTAATCAGTATAGTAAATACTGATCAAATCCTGATCCATAATAATTCAAATGTATAATCCAGTATCTGAGAATGTCCTCATCCCAGTTTACTTCTCGGAGTTGGCAGACCAAACCTTACAGCCTGATACACATATGAATCAGAATCAGGTTTATTATAAGTTTGTTTACACATATAAGGAATTTGTTCTTATCCATAGCTGCATAGCATTTGCAACGTTTCACAGACAAAAATGTTTTCCGGAAACATTCAAATGTGTTTAGGCTTTAGGTGACCGGCTTTACTTTGATTGGGTTGAATAGCAACCTAATGCACTATTTTACATGTGAATATTCCAGCATTAATTTTAGCCATGTACCTGCTGTATTGATCCAGATAGTGACAGGCATATGCTAAAATAACCAACATTCTATTTTCACCAATAATCTGAATTATTTGACCTTTCGTCAACTTTGATTATTCGTCCTCGTGTGAAGCTAAGCGGAAAATGCAAACACATAAAAAACATTCAAATAATGTTCAATTGCACACATGAGCATAAAACATTTTGTATTTGTGTAATATGAACACCCACGACATTATGTATTATGAACCCTACACAATACATACCACAACTGATTTAGGCATTGTGGGCTTGAAGGCATTACAGAAGTCCAGAAGTCTCTTCTCATAGTGTCTGAACAGCACATCCTCCTCTCCTGCATCCAGACACAGGGAGTCACTAACTGAAATCTGAAAAGGTCAAAGGGAAATTATAATGGGGAAACAAGCGCAACAGGAACAAAATCAATACTAAACATGTATGTAACATCTGAAATATCAGTGATCACTACCTTCCCACTGGCAATCACTCTGTTGCGATATTTCTGGTTTGCTTCATGTCTCCGTTTTGCCAATATCTCTTCATTCTCAAACGTCCAACACTTTTTCTGCGAGCTATTGTGAAACATGTTGGATCTGTGAATATAACCAACAACATGCACGTCGTTAGAAGTATTAAATGAAAATAGCACTAATATTATCAGTAATAACAAGCAGTGGACGTTATAGCCACACATGACATGTATATCTAAGTATTCAAACTGATAACCCTATCGATATAATTGGTCGGGCTTTTTTAGTACATTACTAAGCCGAGAAACCAAGTTACCTGGATACTTTTAAAACATTATAAAACTAGCTACCTAGCGATATTAATGATGTAAAATGTATACGCTTTACAAGTCAAATGATACCTACTAACCATAAAGTCGCGTTTTTAATACGTCAGGTTTTCCTAGTTTCCTAGTAAACATTGCGTCCATTACTAATGACGTCATTCTACCGTAATACACGGTATAGTGTGCACATATAATACATGTACATCCATGTACCTTTGTTTAACTCAAGGAACAACGTGTTACTTGGTTTGAGCCAGGGTTTCCTAGATACAGTGTGAACGGTTATGTTTTTTTTTAGAGAAACACCTATGTAATATGTCATGTTTTCCCATGTCAGGCTCTTTTAACTCAAGTCACAAATCTGTTGCAGGGTGACACCACTGTGTTTTTGATGACACTGCCTGGATGTGTGAAACGTATTTCCTCTTCTTTTGGTACAAACATATAATGAAACTTTTTCATAGACCATTTTACTTGTCTTGGTCCCCATTCTACAAGATCTCTTAGACATTTTAAGGATTGGGCAATTGTTTTAGATGTGCACCTGTCAGCTGTTGCTCTGTTTTTTTTTTTAAATCGTTAAGATCTGATCTTGAAAATGTAAAGATTCTCTGCTAACACTCCTGACAGACACAATATCATGCCCTATCAAATTGTTATTCTGAAAATATATTTTGGAAAACATTCTGAATTTTGTCTTAGACATTTAGCAATGTAAAATAATAAATAGGCGGTATTGATTCTGTTTTGGCATCATATTTATAATAATCTTACCCTACTTGTCTGTATGTGCTGATTGGAATTATTTAACCTATTTTAAAATTATTTTCAAGTCAATGTAATTATTTCCAAATTTACATTCATAAATTGCACATATGCTATATCAATCAATTTCAACAATGTAACCAGCACGTTTATGTAGTTAGGTTAAATGTTATTCCCCTTCTAGACGCTAGAGGGAGTAGTTCTCCATTTAATCACTTTCTACTCTCCCTGGATCATATCATCTACTACCTGCAAATATTGCATTTATGCTCACCACACATTAAATGTAGTTAGGGTTTCAACAGTTCACTATTGTATTTGTGCTGTTAGTTGATATTAGTCGCGTGTGTATATATATAAACCGATGAGCCAATGGTCAGAAAAGGACAGAAGGTCTACTGTGTCACAGTTCAGTACAGTGCCTCGCACCCTGCTGCCTGTGGGTCAGTGTAGCCGCAGCCAGGTCAGCCCATGGTGACCATGACCCACTGCCTACAATTGTTGGAACTGGACCTTGGAGCAGTTGAAGCTCTTGTCCTCATTTACATCATGTGGTCGTCCCTGTACATGTTGCCCTGGCCTCTAAATTCTCCAGATCTCACTTTGATTGAGAATCTGTGGGGTGAGCCAACAAGTCCAATCCAAGATGTCTCCACCTCGCAAGTTACAGGACTTGAAGCATTGGCTGCTAATGTCTTGGTGCCAGATACCACGAGTCACCTTGAGGGGTCTTGTTGAGTTCATACCTCGGTGGGTGTGGGCGCTGTTAAACAGCTGTATTTGGCAGGTGGTCATAATGTTTTGGCACATCACTGTGTTCCACTAGTGACTTTATTACACTACGTCATATTCTGGGTGTAGGTGAGTGTAATATTCTGGGTGTAGGTGAGTGTAATATTCTGGGTGTAGGTGAGTGTAATATTCTGGGTGTAGGTGAGTGTAATATTCTGGGTGTAGGTGAGTGTAATATTCTGGGTGTAGGTGAGTGTAATATTCTGGGTGTAGGTGAGTGTAATATTCTGGGTGTAGGTGAGTGTAATATTCTGGGTGTGAGTGTAATATTCTGTGTGTAGTGTAATATTCTGGGTGTAGGTGAGTGTAATATTCTGGGTGTAGGTGAGTGTGATATTCTGGGTGTAGGTGAGTGTAATATTCTGGGTGTAGGTGAGTGTAATATTCTGGGTGTAGGTGAGTGTAATATTCTGGGTGTAGGTGAGTGTAATATTCTGGGTGTAGGTGAGTGTAATATTCTGGGTGTAGGTGAGTGTAATATTCTGGGTGTAGGTGAGTGTAATATTCTGGGTGTAGGTGAGTGTGATATTCTGGGTGTAGGTGAGTGTATTATTCTGGGTGTAGGTGAGTGTAATATTCTGGGTGTAGGTGTGCTGAGTGTAATATTCTGGGTGTAGGTGAGTGTAATATTCTGGGTGTAGGTGAGTGTAATATTCTGGGTGTAGGTGAGTGTAATATTCTGGGTGTAGGTGAGTGTAATATTCTGGGTGTAGGTGAGTGTAATATATTTTGGGTGTAGTTGAGTGTAATATTCTGGGTGTAGGTGAGTGTAATATTCTGGGTGTAGGTGAGTGTAATATTCTGGGTGTAGGGGAGTGTAATATTCTGGGTGTAGGTGAGTGTAATATTCTGGGTGTAGTTGAGTGCAATATTCTGGGTGTAGGTGAGTGTAATATTCTGGGTGTAGTTGAGTGTAATATTCTGGGTGTAGGTGAGTGTAATATTCTGGGTGTAGTTGAGTGTAATATTCTGGGTGTAGGTGAGTGTAATATTCTGGGTGTAGGTGAGTGTAATATTCTGGGTGTAGGTGAGTGTAATATTCTGGGTGTAGGTGAGTGTAATATTCTGGGTGTAGGTGAGTGTAACATTCTGGGTGTAGGTGAGTGTAAACGTAAGTGTAATATTGACTTATGTAGGTCAAACTGATCTCTCTTATACACATTACAATGAGCTGATGCACACATAAAAAATAATGAATGCAATTCAACTTGTCATTCAAGGACTATGTGATCCAGCCACAATTTAGAGAGATACAATTTATCAGATCTGTTCCATCTGAAGCATAAAGGCTACAGCCTTATGGTGAAATAGGATAAGTGTACGCACGTAGTTAATTAGGGTAATCGAGGCAAGATGTGTACAATTGACTGTTTCTGATTAAGGTTTGACTATTCATGCCTGGTATGCACTGACGGATGAAAATCCGAAACGGAATCAAATATTTACTGTAACAGAGAGAAGGGTTTACCCAACCTCCACTCTACCCAGTCGTTCTGTATCCCCTCGTTTGCATAAACATGAGTAATTTATGAATAATGCATGTACTTGCATTCAGAGAGGAGCAGTTAATTTGCATATCAGTGCACTACGGTTTTATTTCCTGTGCGGTGTTATCATGAAGCCCTTAAAGCCTGCATAAACCAAAATCAAAGGAGATGCTATTTAACGGGTATGTGAGACTTACTTCTTTCGCTTCATATCTCTTGCATCTCTAAATATTATAAATGCAAAAATATGACAATTCTATGTGCATATATGGTTTTGTGGCGTGCTATGGGGAGTCGTATATGTCTCTATATGTGAATTGCATATGAACTGTCGTGTCGACCCATTACTGATGAGACCGCAGCGTTTTCTATAGGCTCTGTGGCGTGCACACGTATGTGCACGCGTATGTGGCGTGCACGCGCTCGCAAATAAATTCATGTGCCATTATAGGAGCATGCTGCAGCCATGCATTTATATGCTATGTCGTGACACATATACACTTGTTGAAGCAGGGGTAAATTGCGTTTTTGATAACATTAACAGTATTAACAAAAAATAAGTACAGACATTGACACTCTTCTTGGGCATGACCAGATCAACCAAATAAGTGTAACACTGCTGCTGAATGAGTTATTCTTATTTAGTCCTAAATGCATTGCATTCAGAATACTTTGTGTTTGGTGATGCCTGCATGTTATTCACGAGAACACTTCCAGGCATTGTGTCACCACTTTAATAAATAATAAATGATAAAAGAGCAATGATGGTGTCGGATTGGGATTACCTCGTTGGCTGTTATTTATTTTTTTGTTTCGTTTTGAGATGTAATGATCATAATTTGATTGTGGTCTATGGCAATCAGAGTTATTGATTGACACCCGCATTTTAGAATGATCCGTATGGTTAATAATGACACAAATGCAGGGCAACTATTTTGCCTGCTGTTTATTACTCATTGTAAGGAAGTGTTCTGTAAACACACGCAACCAATCAGCCGTACTTGTGAGCGTGCATGCCAAACACACGCAACCAATCAGCCGTACTCTGTGAGCGTGCATGCCAAACACACGCAACCAATCAGCCGTACTCTGTGAGCGTGCATGCCAAACACACACAACCAATCAGCCGTACTTGTGAGCGTGCATGCCAAACACACACAACCAATCAGCTGTACTCAGTGAGCGTGCATGCCAAACACACGCAACCAATCAGCAGTACTTGTGAGCGTGCATGCCAAACACACACAACCAATCAGCCGTACTCTGTGAGCGTGCATGCCAAACACACACAACCAATCAGCCGTACTCTGTGAGCGTGCATGCCAAACACACTCAACCAATCAGCCGTACTCTGTGAGCGTGCATGCCAAACACACGCAACCAATCAGCTGTACTCAGTGAGCGTGCATGCCAAACACACGCAACCAATCAGCCGTACTCTGTGAGCGTGCATGCCAAACACACGCAACCAATCAGCCGTACTTGTGAGCGTGCATGCCAAACACACACAACCAATCAGCCGTACTTGTGAGCGTGCATGCCAAACACACACAACCAATCAGCCGTACTTGTGAGCGTGCATTCCAAACACACACAACCAATCAGCCGTACTTGTGAGCGTGCATGCCAAACACACACAACCAATCAGCAGTACTTGTGAGCGTGCATGCCAAACACACACAACCAATCAGCCGTACTCTGTGAGCGTGCATGCCAAACACACGCAACCAATCAGCCGTACTCTGTGAGCGTGCATGCCAAACACACGCAACCAATCAGCCGTACTTGTGAGCGTGCATGCCAAACACACACAACCAATCAGCCGTACTTGTGAGCGTGCATGCCAAACACACACAACCAATCAGCCGTACTCTGTGAGCGTGCATGCCAAACACACACAACCAATCAGCCGTACTTGTGAGCGTGCATGCCAAACACACACAACCAATCAGCCGTACTTGTGAGCGTGCATGCCAAACACACACAACCAATCAGCCGTACTTGTGAGCGTGCATGCCAAACACACACAACCAATCAGCCGTACTCTGTGAGCGTGCATGCCAAACACACACAACCAATCAGCCGTACTTGTGAGCGTGCATGCCAAACACACACAACCAATCAGCCGTACTCTGTGAGCGTGCATGCCAAACACACGCAACCAATCAGCCGTACTCTGTGAGCGTGCATGCCAAACACACGCAACCAATCAGCCGTACTTGTGAGCGTGCATGCCAAACACACACAACCAATCAGCCGTACTTGTGAGCGTGCATGCCAAACACACACAACCAATCAGCAGTACTTGTGAGCGTGCATGCCAAACACACACAACCAATCAGCCGTACTCTGTGAGCGTGCATGCCAAACACACGCAACCAATCAGCTGTACTCTGTGAGCGTGCATGCCAAACACACGCAACCAATCAGCCGTACTCTGTGAATGTGCATGCCAAACACACACAACCAATCAGCAGTACTTGTGAGCGTGCATGCCAAACACACGCAACCAATCAGCCGTACTCTGTGAATGTGCATGCCAAACACACACAACCAATCAGCAGTACTTGTGAGCGTGCATGCCAAACACACACAACCAATCAGCCGTACTCTGTGAGCGTGCATGCCAAACACACGCAACCAATCAGCTGTACTCTGTGAGCGTGCATGCCAAACACACGCAACCAATCAGCCGTACTCTGTGAACGTGCATGCCAAACACACGCAACCAATCAGCTGTACTCTGTGAGCGTGCATGCCAAACACACGCAACCAATCAGCCGTACTCTGTGAATGTGCATGCCAAACACACGCAACCAATCAGCCGTCTGTTGTGGGCCCAGTCAGCAATGACGGCCACCGGAATGTTGACGATGATGATGATGGTGCTTGTGCTGATGAAGACTGCTCTGTTTGTCAGGATGTTGAGCAGGTGGAGGGAGTTAATGATGATGACAGTGCTATTGAGTAACATGTTTGTTTCATCTAGTCTATACGATTGTCCTCAGGTTCATTTCATGGAATTATGATATTGGTAGTGGCTTTTGACACAGAAAACAATACACCGTTTGGTTGCAGATATTTATTTTCAGACACAGCCTGTGTGTGTACGTGTGTGTGTGTGTGTTCCCCTTGCAGTTCTCAGTGAATTCTTTTTTTTTCATTCCCCTCATGCAAATATGACTTATTGTTCCTCGTGAGATCCACCCACTTTTAATTTCCCCACCCTCCCCGGATGCAGCGGTTGCCATGGTGAGCCGACGGGGCTGTGGTGCTGTCAGAAGCTCTCTGAAGCGCCGTTTGTGCCAGGGATGGGTCACTGAGAAATACTGTGTGGTATTGTTATCCCTCTGACACTGGTGGCTGATTGGCGCCTGTCTTTAATCCATCATAAAACCTGGCGTTGTGTTTGTGTGAATAGAATTGTCTAATTTCATACTGTAATAAACGTGTGCTGTATTCTACATCTAGCACATTACGTCTCCAACCTCGATGGTCTGATAATGACTGTGCTCTGGGTTAAATATCAGAGGGAAATGAAGACGTTGTAGGCATTGGATCTGTTCGAGTCGTGTGTTTCTCTGCTGTTTCTCCGGCCGGCCATGCTGCTGTTAAACCCCGTCGACCTCTCCTCCAGACAGCCGGCGTTCCCCCCCCACTCCTCTCCTTAATTGAGCTTTGTGTCCTCCTCCCCTCCATTCAAATCCAGGCACATTTGCATAGCAGCTCCCCGGCCGCAGAGTGGCTGGCTAAATGAGGAACACAGACCCAGTTTACCTGATGTGCATACTAAACAGCCCCCCCCCCGTGGAAACGCATCAACATCCTTTCATCCATTCCTCATCCATCCGTCATCCAGTTGTCTGTCTATTCACATGGGGAGGTGGGAAAACAGAAGGGAAACGCCGGGATAAAACTCATCCAGAACTCACCCAGAATTAAATTACAACCTTGGCGCATCTCCAACTGCACATTAAATATGCATCAACATCCTTAAAGAGGGCCGTAGGACCCCAAGGCTGGTCATTTATTTCCCACAAATTGGCAGGGTATTCTTCAAATTTCCACTCTTTTTAGGATTCAATCGACAGACTGACTGGAGGGTTTGCTATAATCAAATGCTCCACTGTCTAATAGAGCTGTCCTTGGTCGACAATGGCCTGGCCTCCACTCAATAAATCCTCAGATATGGTCATGAAAAGCGCATGGGGTGAAATTTGTCTACACGGTCGCCTGAAACACATGTTGTTCCTGAACGGAGCCATGATTTTGTAATGTTTGATATGTTTAAGATAAGCAGACATGGTTGGTACTTTCTTTCTTCACGTCGGTCTGTGTGTGTGTGTACATGTGTGTGTTTGCCAGCCTGTGTGTGTACATGTGTGTGTTTGCCAGTCTGTGTGTGAACATGTGTGTGTTTGCCAGTCTGTATGTGTGTGAATGTGGACACAGGCCTAAGACCCATTTTGGTCTCTGTCACTCAGACTGTGTCCATCCCCGGTGAAATGGAGAAGGATGTGAAAGTGCAGGCATTCATGTGAGAATCCAATCCTTCACAGTACACAGCCCCTGCAAAGTCTTCCAAATGACCCTTTATATCATGTGCCATGTCCGCACCTTTGCAAATAGCCAGGCCATTTCGCCAACACGGACTCATGTAGGCTGTGCCTTGAGTAATGTATGACTTGTCTGTGTAGTGTTCTCTGCGTCCCAACCTTGGCACTGTGAGTGTGTGTGTGTGTGTGTGTGTGTGTGTGTGCGTGTGCGTGTGTATGTGTGTGTGTGTGTGCGTGTGCGTGTGTATGTGTGTGTGTGGGTGTGTGTTGCTTTGTAAAAGTTCCACAAGGTAGAAAACATTAAGACGTTAAGGATTCTCTTGTGTATTTCTAAAGGAATGGAAACTGTGAATGGATATTGTCTACAAGTGAGGCTACGTGGTGTACGTGTAGTATCCCAGGGAAAATCAATGTGTGTATTATTTACATAATGGTATGGTTGTAATAAAATAGAGTACGTTCTGTTATGAGAAAATAATTGGTTGATAACCACGCATAGTAGTGACTAGTGACCGTTACACGTTGACATACCTATATGGTTCATGTATCGCTATGCAATTTATGTAGCTATTTTGTAGCTATTTTAAAGCTATTATGTAGCTATTTTATAGCTATTATGTAGCTATTTTGTAGCTATTATGTAGCTATTTTGTAGGTATTTTGTCTGTTTTGGTAAAGTTTACATTTATTTTCAGGTAAATCATACATTTATTATTGCATGAAATCAACCTATAACAATTTGGCTATACCCTGAGATATAGAAAATACTATCGGCCCACATGATTAAAAGCAGTCAATGTGGAGGCTATGGTCCCAGTCTCTGTTCATTTATTGTTCCTTTTTTCATTTAAAAACTGGATCTTGATTGGCTGTTCTGCACTACAATCACAAGGTGCCCCTGTGATCTATCACATTTAATTGCTTTTCCTTACAGTAGGAAGCATTTAATCGCCAGTGATGATTCCCTGCTGAACATGTCTGGCATGCGGGGACAGGAAAAAACATGGCAGCTGTATCAGTCATCAAAGTCCAGCTGTTTCTCCTAGACAAAAGTTGTATGCACAGAAAGAACACGTGTAGTTCGGCCAACGCGTGCAAATAAACCTTTTGATTAAAAAACGAATATCTTCTCACATTTACGGTTTGGGCAAGATCATCATCCAGTATACGTGGAAGAGGGACATGTCCGAATGAGGAAATCACATACCAGGCTATTTGAATGTTTGCATGTAGAGGATGCCACAGAGAATACATGGCAATAATATCCATATTTTATAACATACATTTTTATTATGTGCTTTCATTCCCAGGTATGTTGCTTGTGCATCTTATTCTCGGTCAAAACATGTTTTTCACACGGAAGCATATTTCTGTTATTTTTTAATCTATTCCAATATGTCCTCAAATAATATGGAAAAGCATTTTGAGCTGATATTGGCTATATTATACAAATGTTTCCGTGCATTCTGTTGAATTCAACCAATATCTGCCCTAATTTGGTTTATCATGGATGTGCTGAAATTCGTTGAATGTTGCTGTCTGTGATTTTTATTTGTATTATTATTTTTGGGTACAATAAACTGACATAATTCTGTAGCCTATTCCTGCCTACAGTCTACAAACCAAATGGCATTTTTTTGTAATGCGAGTCCTTATTAAATACTTATTAAATGCAATGCTGCTTTCCGGAATAATAAAGGTATGTGCGTGTGTGTGAGTCGGTAGTTGCGTGAGAATTAGGCACCTTTAAAAAAGCCCAACGCCAACCAGGTTAAGTAATAATATTAATTACATTTAACTGCCACTAGAAGGCGCCACAGTACCTTACGTTGTATAGGACGTATGGAGAATGTATCCAGTGCAGTGTACATTTAAATCAAATGGCCCCATGGCACAAGGAGAGTTAATGTTCCTGATGTTTAATTTAAGAGCCTTATAGCACGCATCGCTCAATGTGCCCACTATGAATGTCAGGAAATCCTACATGTCTTTAATGCTAAAGAATCACAGGATGATATTAATGAAGGGTTTACAATATTGATCAGAAATATTTGTCTTTATATATGTACATTTACCACTCCTCTCTGTCTCTCTTTTTGACCCCCTCCCTTCCCTCCTCCCTCCCCTCGGTTCCACACAAATTAAAGCAGCATATCATTAGGTCACAGTTGTGTTATGGGCCTCCCCTATGGGCCTCCCTGTCTCAGGTTTTGTGCGTCTGAATAGCCCTGGGAAGGACAGGGAAGCTCTAATAGATGTACTGACCGGCATCACTGTGAGCCACTATGGAGATTACAAGAAGTAGCCCTTCATTAAACCATGGGCCTCTCTAACAGACCCTTTTGCCTGTGTTCTTTATTCATTTCCCCTCTTTTTTCACTGTGAAAGAGACCCAATAGGGCCCAGCAGGTGAATGTAAAGAAACGCAAAAGGGCTCCCCTCCAACCGGCCTTTCACTTGTGGACAATACTCCGGCCCACGTCTTGTAACACCACATTAAAAACCTGATTAAAGCTCTTCCTGTTAGGTATTGATTGAGGGTGCAAAACTAAAACCAACAGAAACTCTGTGTCAGGGAATCCCCCCACCCCCACCTCGAAAGACCCCTTCAAAGATCAGTATTGAAATGCTTTGCAATGAGTTTGTGTGTGTGTGTGTGTGTGTGTGTATGTGTGTGTGTGAGAGAGAGACAGACAGACAGACAGACAGAGAGAGTGATAGAGACAGACAGACAGACAGACAGAGAGAGACACAGATAGAGAGAGAGAGAGAGAGAGAGAGAGAGAGAGAGAGAGAGAGAAAGTGTACAATAATTAATTTGGAGACTGCTCAGAAAATGATGAATGAAAGACCTCACAGTAGATTCTTTGTTTCAGCATTTCACACACATTGACTTTCACCTCTACAGTACACTGTTCCAGGTCCGTAATTATTATTTTCTTTCATTTTTTTCTTTCATTTTAATTATGAATTTCTTGGCTCGTTTTTTCCTCTTTTTTACTCTACGTGCAAATGTTCTTTGTACACTACAAACCCAAATAAACTGTGTTCTGCCTTGTCTTTAATCTGGAGCCAATTGCAAAACGTTTTACCATAGATTATGAATATCTGCCTTACCTCATCATAAATGCATGTATTTATACATAATGAAGATAGCGTTTGTAAAATAGATTATTTATTTTAGTAACATTGGCAATTTTTGCAAAAATACTTTAAATTCATCAAACTGGTCCTGATAAGATTGTTTTTCTCCGCCAAAATTAAGAAAACTAAAAATAACTTTATTCAGCCTCAAAGATTATAGCATTCCATTTTTTTAGTCTGTATTATATTTCCATTACATTTATTTCATGTATTTGATTTGACTCCATCGGTATAAAAATATCTGTTACACTGTATGGTGTAGCCTTTTAGAAATGCTCCCATTTCTATCATAATCATGTTTTTAGGAAACAATTGTACAAGTCTCTTGTCATTGTTATGTAAACATGCTTTTTTTCTTCGTTTTATGAAGAAAAATAGCTGTATGATGACATAGAGAATACTGAAGAGTGAAAAGCGGGACAATTTGTTGTTTTGCATATGTGTGTGTGTGTGTGTGTGTGTTTCTGTCTAGAGAAAGATTCCTCAAAAATCCATAAATATTCCATTCCTTTGTTTGACGGGTGTTGACACATTCATGTTTCCTCAACAAATACCAGTGTCATATTTTTCCTTTTGTCAGTCATCTTCCAAACAGTGAATCCTGACAATTATCCAGGGGAGATTCCTGATCAAAACCACCTTATTCTTCCTGCTGCCCACTTGCATCTCATTCTGTGCTTGCAGTCCTTCCCCTATTTTGCACACAATATCTTTTATGTATCTTGTGTTTCATCACTCAACAACTCATTTGAACGGTGAACGGCTTATACAAAACATCTGTGTTATATTTATTTTTCATGCTTTATGTGTATTTGGTTTCATAAATAGCATGCAAATTCTATTATGAAATATGTAATTTGCTTTATTTCCTGTCAATTTGAATTTGTAATAATTGCTCAACATCATTTAAATCCTCTGTAGCTCGAAACATGAAACCAATTCCAATTCCTCCAGTTGATGCGTTACTACGGTGTGTGTTTGGGTTTGCAAACAGAGTTAAAATGCCATTACAAATGAAATCGTTATATTCTATCTACACAGGGCGATGTGCAGACCTACATTTATATGAATAATCTGAATTGTGTACGTTGACTATGATTTATTTGTCAGAATCTATGTGTAATAAATTAATAGTGACATTACCAAATTCTAAAACAACAGGCTGGTAGATATGACATCTAAGTCGTTCTCATATCACTTGGCATTGGTGGGATTATAAACATATTAATATTACAGAATAACTTTATCTCAGCCATTACATTAAAATGATTGACAATGCCACTGGGTTGCCATGGATTTTTTTTTAAGAAAGGGTGAAAGGAAGAGAACTTGGATGTGTCATTGAAAGTGGTTAGATGTCCTCCTTTAGAGGAAAATTATATGTTTAAAACTGAGGTGAAGGAGAGACAGAGAGATGCGGAGAGAGTCAAACAGAGAGATGCGGAGAGAGTCAGACAGAGAGAGTCAGACAGAGAGAGTCAGACAGAGAGATGGGGAGAGAGATGGGGAGAGAGTCAGACAGAGAGAGTCAGACAGAGAGATGGGGAGAGAGTCAAACAGAGAGAGTCAGACAGAGAGATGGGGAGAGAGTCAAACAGAGAGATGGGGAGAGAGTCAGACAGAGAGAGTCAGACAGAGAGTTGGGGAGAGAGTCAAACAGAGGGAGTCAGACAGAGAGATGGGGAGAGAGTCAAACAGAGAGATGCGGAGAGAGTCATACAGAGAGAGTCAGACAGAGAGAGTCAGACAGAGAGAGTCAGACATAGAGATGGGCGGAGTCGGACAGAGAGATGGGGAGAGAGTCAGACAGAAGATGGGGAGAGAGTCAGACAAATATAGTCAGACAGAGAGATGGGGCGAGAGTCAAACAGAGAGGTGGGCGGAGTCAGACAGAGAGATGGGCGGAGTCAGACAGAGGTCCTCAGGTCTTCCATGGTAAAGCTGCTCTGGGCTGAAGTGGATTTAACATCACCTGCGCAGTTATCAGTGAAGGGTTCGGCCACCACGCCTTTACCCAGACCCTGCTGCCCCCATGATTTTGTCATTACACACACACACGCACACACACACACACACACACACACACACACACACACACACACACACACACACACACACACACACACACACACACACACACACACACACACACACACACACACACACACACACACACACACACATAAATCCCTCCGAAAATGATCAACCAGAACCAGCTTACATTTAGCATAGTTCGGGATTCAGAAAACGCACAGCCTTTGCTTATTTAAAATCTGTTTTGGTGAATGTGGAGTTAACCCACCAGATCCTGTTGTCCCACTAACAGCCTGGCCTCCACACCAGTCAATTTCCATCGGTGCTTAAAGTGTTTGGTCACTCGTTTGGTGCCAGACATCTACGGTCACTGACTAATATGGACTCTAAGTAAAGTGAGAGTCACAGTAGTTGCGGGTACATTGCGTTAGGGGGAGACGAGTTGTGGAGTGACTGGCAGCCAGGATATGGCCCCTGTCACACCCCCCAAACGCCACTCCATAGGAGCACGACCAGGGGCACCACTGTCACACCGTTGACTCTCGGTGACAGACGTCGAGGCGACAGGGGGGGGTGATAGAGGGGGGGTGACCTCTGAACACATGTCACAGACTTGGAGTGTCAGCAGTGTGTGTAGCACCCCTCCTCCTCACTTCTCCGTGTCCTCTGGCCCAAAACCTGGACCTGCGTCCTGATCCAGACTAACCCTGCCAGATACGGATCAGCAGCGGTGCCAGTCCTCCAGCCGGGAACGTCAGAGAGGGGCGAGTGAGGCTCCGAGTCAGAAGTGTGTTGGACGCTGAAGAACGGCTAACCTCAGTTGTCTAGATAACTCCGTTTGATTTGGCTCTGAGTCAGAGAGAGGAAGAGGACGAGAGAAACGTACGGACCCATGACAGGTCCGCATCGCTTTCAGACGTTAATGGCAGCAAATGAAATCAAACGAGTCAAAGGTTTAGCACTAGGCTAATCACAAATGTTAGCGTCTATATGTTTGAACTGGGCTAAGGTTTGCCATTATCATAATCTAATACGCTAGCGTTAAGCTAAAGGCAGGGTAGCGTGCCGACGGTTAAGCACGCTAGTCATTATGAGCGTATTTAAGGCTGTTTCACGTCATGTCTGAATGGCTCTTATAATTCCCCACCATCAATGTCAATGAGGAATAAAAAAAATCAGCCTTGTTTGAATTTGGTGATTCTAACTCATAAAATCTGAGAACTGATATGATGGGGAAAAATAGCTGGTAAAATAATCATTTTTTTCTGACAAATGTATGTGGAACAAAACATTTGGAATTGCACGTTGTGCATCTCAAAATGCACATAGAACATTATCGAGCGATTGTTTTTCCTTTTTTCAACGCATACGACATGTACGTTCGATTTTCATTCCGTCTGCCTGCGATTTTTCCTCGTCTGTCTTTCCTCGTTTTTGAAAAAGCCATTGCAAGCATCGGTGTGGCGGCTAATTTTGTCGTGAAAAATGCTTTTAACAGTACTGGATTCCCCGACGTGTTGGGAGAGATACGGTGGTTTCTTAAACGCCGGCAGTGAGATGCAAAACACAAAAGCCACTGATTAGACCCGGGTGGGTGGGGGTAGATCAGGAAAGAAAAGCCTCCTCCATTAGGAGACCATTTATGCCCGTGAATATGAAACACCGGCGTGGTCTGTGTATTTCCTCTGTGGCATTTCTGTTTGCGCAGAACAGCCTTTGCTTTGTATGTAAAGGAGGTGAGCTGTTATTGCCTCTCGGCTGTCCTCGAAGAGCATTAATCAGTGGCGTTCGAAGACAGAAGCTTCTCCGGGTAGCAGTCGCTCACCCCGTAACGTCTGAGACACGTACATGAAAGCCGGCGTGGAGTTTTAAAGATAACGTATAGAGCCTGTGGAGCGAACCGGGGCCAGGGTAGGAGTGGATGAATTCCCCACTCATTAAAGATCACCCGCCCAGCGCTTCACTAACGAACCCTTCTGTTTGGCAGCAAACAAACCAATGCTCACCAGGTGACCTGACCACACGGGCACATGGTTCGAGATATTAGCAAATGGACGTTTTGAAATAGGTTCGCCTGGCTGTCAGTCTCGTCGGCCTGTGGCGGGTAGGTGCGTGTGAGGTCAGAGGTCACAGGTGGTCTCAGGAGAGGGGTGAGATATGTCTGTCCCTTCTAAAGGCTTTCTTTGTAGTCTCCTGTGTGGTGCCGCTGGTATCCTGTGTGACACCAAGCTCCTGAAGACCCAACCCCGCTGGGCCTGTAATCCTGTCTTATGAGCCGAGGAGATGGCCCGCTCAGCTCTCCCTTGACCTCTGGGTCTGCACAGTGTGTGAGGGGATTAGCAGAGTAGGCCTCGAGGATCCCCACTGTCACAGTGCTCAGCCGACCCAGTGACCCTGCACCCTGTGTGTGCAGGTAGAGCACCTCCATGGGTAGTCGAAGGAGGCCGCTTTAGCTCCTCTTCTGCCATCTAAATGAGGTGTTCTGATAGGCACCAGGTAGGAGAGGTTGCCGGGGTCGACGGACCCACGTGGTGCCACCTAGAACGAGCCGTACGGATCCCAGATCAGAGGGCGTGAGGAGGGGATACAAGAACAAGCCAGCCGGGGGCTACTGGGGGGGGCGACCAGGTGACCTCTGCAGCTCTCCTGTATGAAACACACTCCTACGGTGACCCACACTCTGGCACCAAGTCCCCGTCGGCTCCTGTCCTGTTCTTAATGTCTGCTCTCAGCCAGTCACTAAATATAGTGCTGAATAATGGGCCTACAATTAAACCTGTAGCCACCGGGCTTTTTCTCCTCCTGGCGTTGCGATGTCGAGCACAACTGGTGAGCAGCGACGAGATGCTAATTAACCCTCGTATCCACGGCGACAATCTGCGTGCACATCCGTGTGCACTTAGTCTATTCAACACAAAATGCCTCGGCCTCGTCACCTCGTTGTTTTTTTTCAGGTTAAACTACAAGCGAAGCCGTTCCGACATGCAATCTTTTCACCCGGATAAATTAAACATTTCCAACGCGGAGGCACGAAGCTGCGGACGGACGGTCAGAACCGTGTCTCCCCTCCCCAAATAACATCATCAAACGGGGGCTTGTGACAGGCTAATTACGGGGTGGTTCGAAGCCCGGGCACTTCACACAATGTCCCCTGTCAGTCAGCCCTATTCCCGTGGACGACGAGGGCCGGCCAGAGGCCCTTAGGTGTCTGCCATTGGCCCCTAATCCGCCGGCTAATAAGTTCAGAGCAAGGCCATATGCTCCTATGCCGTGTGTGTGGAGGGGAGTGTTGCCCCATGCTACTTACACCAGGCCGGTGCTTTCTCAGGTACTGCCCCCCCCACGGCCCGGCCCTTTGTACTGGCGGATCAGCCCTCTCCACACTGTGAATGGCCTGAATTGATTAAACCCCACCGTATAATTGTCAGCAAATCCCACCGAATCATTTCCCGTCCATTTGAAAAGCACAATGCGCGTTTCTCCTTTTCTTCTCCTCCCCTCGTTCTCTCCTCCTGCCGCCGGTCGCGGCGCCAGGTTCGCCCCCAAACCCCCCGCGCGCTTCGGCTCCCCGTCCGCTCCGCGCGCGCATGAGGACAGGGCGAGGGGGAGCGGCGGAGGAGGAAAGAGAGAGAGAGCGGGGCCGGCCTCTTGTCCGCGCTCCGCTGGGGAGCTGGCCGCGGATGAAGGGCGGCGACGGGGTGGCGTGTTCTAATCTGCCGGCCCGGGGAGGGTGGACGCTAGACTCGAGTTGAGCCACTACCTGCCTGGGCAGAGGCTGGGCCTGACAACAGGCCCCGGCAACCACAGGACAGACAACTGTCTGGGCCAACGAAACGCCAACATGTAGTCTGTGACTTTTATTAGACCTTTCATTTATGTCTCTTTCTTTTCTTTATGTCACTGGACACTTGCTTTACTTATACTACCTGTGGCCGAGCATTTTTCTTTTGCGCATACACGTGTACCTTTCATATTTAACGTGCATTATCATTGCGGTTAAATACACGTCTAAAATGCTCGGGTCACTGTGGTGTGTTCGACTTATTCATTCATTAGCAACTCAATTAGGATTTGCTTTTAATTGAAGCTGCCCCCCCCCATAAAGCCAAAATGTTCACCGTCCGGATTAAATGTGCCGTTTTAAGTACACGTGTATAACACCCTCTGTGGGATCTAAGGGGTTGGTTAGACAAAGTGCCATGTCCCCCATGACCCCCAGACCTCGCGACTTGAACCTTGACCTTTAGTTAATGGGGAATAAGGAATGTCTGGTGGCTCTTCTTTCTTTCTACTGGTGACTGGTTGCTTTATGTATCACGGTGTGACTATACAGGCTACTGACTTGCTATTGGTTCACCATCCAGCTTATTTACTGATTAGTGGTTATTTTATGGCCCAAGAAATGATAGTATCTTAGTTAGTTGATTCTTAAAATATAATATATAATATAATGTCCCGAATGTAGATTGTGCTATCAAGCACACTGTGGTCTGGAATAAAATGTATTGCTATAAGACCCAGCTAAAACTTATTCATATCTAAATAGAGTTTTCCATATTGATATTAGACATATTTTCTTAATTCCTATCCACATAGTGTTTTCCATCTTCTTTATTCCTATCCACATAGTGTTTTCCATCTTCTTTATTCCTATCCACATATTGTTTTCCATCTTCTTTATTCCTATCCACATATTGTTTTCCATCTTCTTTATTCCTATCCACATAGTGTTTTCCATCTTCTTTATTCCTATCCACATAGTGTTTTCCATTTTCTTTATTCCTATCCACATAGTGTTTTCCATCTTCTTTATTCCTATCCACATAGTGTTTTCCATTTTCTTTATTCCTATCCACGTAATGTTTTCTATCTTCTTTATTCCTATCCACATAGTGTTTTCCATCTTCTTTATTCCTATCAACATATTGTTTTCCATCTTCTTTATTCCTATCCACATAGTGTTTTCCATTTTCTTTATTCCTATCCACATAGTGTTTTCCATCTTCTTTACTCCTATCCACATAGTGTTTTCCATCTTCTTTATTCCTATCCACATATTGTTTTCCATCTTCTTTATTCCTATCCACATAGTGTTTTCCATCTTCTTTATTCCTATCCACATAGTGTTTTCCATCTTCTTTATTCCTATCCACATATTGTTTTCCATCTTCTTTATTCCTATCCACATAGTGTTTTCCATTTTCTTTATTCCTATCCACATAGTGTTTTCCATCTTCTTTATTGCTATCCACATAGTGTTTTCCATCTTCTTTATTCCTATCCACATATTGTTTTCCATCTTCTTTATTCCTATCCACATAGTGTTTTCCATCTTCTTTATTCCTATCCACATATTGTTTTCCATCTTCTTTATTCCTATCCACATAGTGTTTTCCATTTTCTTTATTCCTATCCACATAGTGTTTTCCATCTTCTTTATTGCTATCCACATAGTGTTTTCCATCTTCTTTATTGCTATCCACATATTGTTTTCCATCTTCTTTATTCCTATCCACATAGTGTTTTCCATTTTCTTAATTCCTATCCACATAGTGTTTTCCATCTTCTTTATTGCTATCCACATAGTGTTTTCCATCTTCTTTATTCCTATCCACATAGTGTTTTCCATCTTCTTTATTCCTATCCACATAGTGTTTTCCATCTTCTTTATTCCTATCCACATAGTGTTTTCCATCTTCTTCATTCCTATCCACATAGTGTTTTCCATATAGACACCAGACATACCCTGCAGTTGTCACGACCCGCATCTTTGCATGAGTCGGTTAATGATGTCCGCTAACTGCCAGTGAAGTCCATGGCTCTGACCCCCCTGGGAACCAGGTCACGGTAGAAAGGGCACGCCCTCTGACCCCCGTCTCCGTGACATGTGCTGGGGTCCAGAGGAGGTTACAAATGGAACCTTGTTAGGGGCCATGAGCAAACAGATAAGGCCTTTGTGTGTAAATGGGACGGCCAACCACCACGCTGTCCAACAGCATAATGGGCTGACCTCTGACCAGGGGTAGTTGACACGCGACCTGATTTTTCGGGGTCCCAGGCCACGCTGCCTGTGATAATAACTGGTCAATGGTTAAGATGGCTCTGTTTAAATTCTCAACAGGAGCTGGGATACTCCAGAGTCACTGACCACAGACACAATAATCTACATTCTGGTTCTTATAATATATTTTAGGTGCTTATCGGTTTTCAGACTTTGATGGAACATTTGACAGATCTGATCAATCACTGCCGGATATCGTTCCTCGTTGTATTTCCTGTGTTACGGCGACTTATTTACAGAAGCATTGCCATATTTAATATACTGTAGTGGCACATCCCTTCAACGACTATTGCTTGGAGTTCTCCTCTTGGGGTCAGGCCGTCAACATAACACAAGGTCCATTTGGGATGTGACCAGCACACTTTCCATTGACTTGTCAATCGTCCGGGTAACCGCCACCATCAGCACCACTTCACAGTGTCGACGTTCCCCTTTGACCTGCGACTCTACATCACAGATGGAAAAGACAGCGGTCTGAATTAGAGGGGACATCCCGAAAGGTCACAGGCTAAACCAGGGCTTTTGATGCAATGCGATAGTAAACGCCAGGCTGCTATTCTGTGTTAGTTCCTTTCGGGCCTCTGGCTGTTGACGGAAGACTGATTCTACCCCAAAAAAAGATGTAAGCCTTTGTGTGGTTGGGTGTTGTAAGCCTTTGTGGTTTTACAAAACTTTTAATAGGACAGTAATGTGTATATCTTTTAATAGGACAGTAATGTGTATATCTTTTAATAGGACAGTAATGTGTATATCTTTTAATAGGACAGTAATGTGTATATCTTTTAATAGGACAGTAATGTGTATATCTTTTAATAGGACAGTAATGTGTATATCTTTTAATAGGACAGTAATGTGTATATCTTTTAATAGGACAGTAATGTGTATATCTTTTAATAGGACAGTAATGTGTATATCTTTTAATAGGACAGTAATGTGTATATCTTTTAATAGGACAGTAATGTGTATATCTTTTAATAGGACAGTAATGTGTATATCTTTTAATAGGACAGTAATGTGTATATCTTTTAATAGGACAGTAATGTGTATATCTTTTAATAGGACAGTAATGTGTATATCTTTTAATAGGACAGTAATGTGTATATCTTTTAATAGGACAGTAATGTGTATATCTTTTAATAGGACAGTAATGTGTATATCTTTTAATAGGACAGTAATGTGTATATCTTTTAATAGGACAGTAATGTGTATATCTTTTAATAGGACAGTAATGTGTATATCTTTTAATAGGACAGTAATGTGTATATCTTTTAATAGGACAGTAATGTGTATATATTTTAATAGGACAGTAATGTGTATATCTTTTAATAGGACAGTAATGTGTATATCTTTTAATAGGACAGTAATGTGTATATCTTTTAATAGGACAGTAATGTGTATATCTTTTAATAGGACAGTAATGTGTATATCTTTTAATAGGACAGTAATGTGTATATCTTTTTGGTCTAGCTAAGATTAGTGTCATTTTTAATACATTATCTGCAGTTAGTGGAGTCTGTTTCACTCAACTAAATAGGGAGACATTGGCTTTTAGGAACAGTATTTTTTACTGTTCAGGACAGACTCTCTTCATCATGAACTTGGGATTCAGGACAGTCTCTCTTCATCATCAGCTGGTCTTTCAGGACAGTCTCTCTTCATCATCAGCTGGTCTTTCAGGACAGTCTCTCTTCATCATTAACTGGTCATTCAGTACAGTCTCTCTTCATCATCAACTGGTCATTCAGTACAGCCTATCTTCATCATCAGCTGGTCTTTCAGGACAGTCTCTCTTCATCATCAGCTGGTCTTTCAGGACAGTCTCTCTTCATCATCAGCTGGTCTTTCAGGACAGTCTCTCTTCATCATCAGCTGGTCTTTCAGGACAGTCTCTCTTCATCATCAGCTGGTCTTTCAGGACAGTCTCTCTTCATCATCAGCTGGTCTTTCAGGACAGTCTCTCTTCATCATCAGCTGGTCTTTCAGGACAGTCTCTCTTCATCATTAACTGGTCATTCAGTACAGTCTCTCTTCATCATCAACTGGTCATTCAGTACAGCCTATCTTCATCATCAGCTGGTCTTTCAGGACAGTCTCTCTTCATCATCAGCTGGTCTTTCAGGACAGTCTCTCTTCATCATCAGCTGGTCTTTCAGGACAGTCTCTCTTCATCATCAGCTGTTCTTTCAGGACAGTCTCTCTTCATCATCAGCTGGTCTTTCAGGACAGACTCTCTTCATCATCACCTGGTCATTCAGGACAGTCTCTCTTCATCATCACCTGGTCTTTCAGTACAGTCTCTCTTCATCATCAGCTGGTCTTTCAGGACAGCCTCTCTTCATCGTCACCTGGTCTTTCAGGACAGTCTCTCTTCATCATCACCTGGTCTTTCAACACACAACTCTTCACTTCCAACCACCAACTAAAACACTACCATAAAAACAGCAAAAATCAATTCTCTTCATCATCAGCTGGTCTTTCAGGACAGTCTCTCTTCATCATCAGCTGGTCATTCAGTACAGTCTCTCTTCATCATCACCTGGTCTTTCAGTACAGTCTCTCTTCATCATCACCTGGTCTTTCAGGACAGTCTCTCTTCATCATCACCTGGTCCTTCAGTACAGTCTCTCATCATAAGTAAAGCCTTCATCATAAGTTGGTAATTCTCCATCATCTGCTGTTCAGCAGCCCACCTCAGTTCCTCATCCGTTCCTCAGCTCTCCAGTTCCTCACCAGGGTTATGAATCTAATTAACAGAGAGGCATGCTTTTGTTTGGCCAACCTCTGTTTACATAAAGGGCCCCCATGAGACCAGGCCCTGGGGTCGCGGGGTTACACCAGCGCTGTCAGAGAGGCCTATGACATTTCTTTCCCACGTTCCCTGGAGCCCATTGTCCCGGGCAGGGAGCCCGCTTTAGCGTTTGGCCCTGGGAGTTGGTTTTGCGTGAGAGGAGGGCCTGGGGGCGCTGGCCCCTTAGTGGATCCCTGGGAAACAGGCGTAACCAGGCAAGGCCGAGCCCACTGGAGACAGCAGGGGCTCATTTTACGGATTGCTGCCCATCTAAAGGGGTCTTGAGCCCGGGATATGCCCCCAAAAAGGAGGGACGGTGTTGGGGAACACAAAAGGCTGTGTGTGTGTGTGTGTGTGTGTACACATGCATGTACACATGTACAGTGGGTCTACACACCCCAGTTAAACTGCCATGTAAAAAAAATTGACAAAGATAAATCATGTCTACCTTTAATGTGATCTATAAAGTGAACGATTCCATTGACAAACAAACTGAAATCTTTGAGGGGGAAAAATTTAAAATAAAAACCTTACAATAATCCGGTTGCATGTACTGTGTTGAGAGAGCATGAGCGAGAGAGAGTGAGAGAGAGAGAAAGAGAGAGACAATGAATGGAGGAGGGTTGGATAAACAGATAGGACAGGCAGAAAGAGAAAGGTGTGCTGGTGAATCTGCTGTGCTGATGTCATCGCTGTGGTTCGACGTGGACCTGAATGGGTTCGCGAGTAGCCAATGGAAACGCGAGGGTCACGTTCAAAGCAAAATGGCGCATCGATTTGTAAAGAGGAATATGATAGACACACGTTGACTTGCTTGAACTGTTTAGCCGTCTCAATCCAGTCCAGATGTTGTGAAACCATACACTAAAAAACACTGTATTTTTGTAAGGATTTCCCAGCAATGTTCAATGCTATAGAATTTGTCGTAGAGTTATATTTATTTAAAATATTTGCACATAGGTAAATTGCTAGTAAACAATAGAACGTGAACTTGCAATATTAATGCCTTGACTGGCATATTTGTTATAGCTCATCCTGCTAATATGATTAGCATTTACATTATATTGAGTGTGGCCTTTGGATGTCATTAGAAGCTAACATTGACGTTATAATACACCTCTGCAAATAAAGAAATCACGAGTTTTACAGTCTTACATAGTCAACACCAGAAAAAAATGTATACCATATAATAAGATAATCCTTTTAAATGTACTGGCACCTTTAGCATCTCTGACAGGTGTGCAGAGCCACGTAGGAGACAACACATAACACAGCATGTGACTGGGGCTTTGTTGATTTGAGAACAGAGCACAGGCGCTAGCGTGGAGAGATGACAGAGGGAGAAAACTCCCCCCTGCTTGCCGTACACCTCTCCCACATTCCCATGGAGAGGAAAAGCAAAAGGAGTACAGTACTTGAGGGTGAAACCCATTCCCATGTGTACGACAGCTTCCTTGCAACTCCATCCGCCCTTTCCCTTTTGAGTGGTAGTGCTTATTTCTTCTGAAAAAAATGGAAGCCATTTTGTTTTTATGCATTAAAGATCCCCAGGATCTCGAAACTCCCTCAAGTGAAAAATTGTCATGTGAATTTTCCCTGGGAAAATAAAAGAGTGGCTCTGTATTCCAGGGCGTTCATGTTTTATAACTTTTGCGTGCACTTTTTGCTGTCCTATTTCTTTGGTAACATTTCAAATATTGTTTCAGGCTACTGTATATGAACCATAAGACATTGAAATGGGGTTGGGTTCATACGCAATCTGTATTTTGATGACTTGCTTATGACCTAACTGACAGAATCTTTTAATTTACCGTTAGTTACTCTCTAGTTGACCAGCCTGGATGCTGAGGGTTAACGGCCGATCACCATGCGCTCTAAATGTGTTCGTGTCGAACATCACATCTAATGAACGAAGAAGAAAAGACCTCTTGCAAATCACACAAACATTCCACTTAGGCCTACTGGTGGATTGCAGCAATTTTCAACTTTTCAGTTGAACTGTAGTCTGACCACAAGAACGGAGAACATAAATGCTGCGCTTTTATATGGCGCTTTTATCCAAATCTGTGCTCCTAATCAAGACACAGGAACACATCTCAGCACTCATGACGGCAGCTCATATAGAATACCCTTCAGAACAATAGCCCTTATGTAACTCATTAATGGGAGGTTACTGCTTTATTTGGCCAGAATCATTAAGCAAGATTATTTTCCATCACAAACTCCCATACCTCCCGGTAACCACAGGTCCACTGATATACATAGCTGGTCCTGCTGGTATGTGTGCGTACGTGTGGTCATGTGTCAGCATTTAGGTTCCAGTGCCAGGTAATTAGCGGTTAGCTCCAGGCTAATCATCTCCAGTATCAGTGACTGAGATACAGGTCGTTCTGCAGCGCGTGATAAATCTTACTTTTATTGCAAATAAATTAAACGAGTTAAATCACATTATTTAATAGTTTATCAGCCCTACTTTAACGTGTCAGTCGCCAAATGAATTGAACATGTATTGAAACTATATAGAAGAGTCCTCTGTGAGGTGACATGGGCGAAGTGTCCTTATTAAGGCCCGCTGTGTCTAAAGCTGAATCCTCACATTGTGTTTTGCCCATTACTGTCCTCTCCATATAGCCATCTACCTGGCTGGGCTTCTCTGGGTAATCTCCTCTCCATAGACAGCCATTGCCACTTCATTCTGTCCCCCAGACATCCCCTTTTCTAAGCCCGATCCTGAGCCTGCACAACCGGGTGGATATTTAAATGCATGCCCCTCCTTTGATGACAGGGTAAATATTCACCCAGACAGACATGGTTCCCCTTCCATTGCTGAAACGATACGTGTTTTTGCCCGGCAGTTAAATTCAGGGGGATTGTTTGGAGAGATGAATGGGGTGAACGTGCCGAAGGACGTCTGCCAGTTTGACAAAAAGAAAACACGCTGATTGGCTCGGCAACAGCTTGGTCCAATGAACAGTAGTCGTCGCCGAGTTTCGCCCGCCAATTAAGGCAGACGCGAAAGCCCGACAGGTGGGGAGTGTCAGGCGACGCTCACCGTCTCCCTGCCCTCGTTGGATCGGCAGAGAAAGCTGAGCTAGCGTTCACCCGGAATAGGAAAGATCCCGTCAATATTTATCTATTTAATAATCCCGTATGTGTGTCTCGGCGAGCCTTTTGAAGACGGTGGGGTCTTCGTCTTCCCTTTGATGTGCGCTCATTGTCAGCCGGAGATCTTCGGATATGGAATTGGTGACATTTCCCTTTTTCATTCATTCAATCCAACCTCAAAGCTTCCCGGCTGTATTTTTCCGGCCCAACGTGCTTTGTTGTAAGCAATATGGGGCCGTTCAAGTAGTCTATTGTCTATCACAGAGCAAAAGAACACCAGTGGAGTTGAGCAGGGACTTTACCCTAAAGAATAGACTTTTACTCAGATTTTCCCCAAGGATAGGATGTCTTTTACAGTTATTTCAAATATATAATATTTTGTACCAACTGTAAACGTGTAAATGACCCATACGCTACACGATATAGAGGTGCCGAAAACAACAGAAACCAAACTGATGAGCCATACACATGTCAATGTGCACTGGAGGGTGAATCCCCTTCATGAAGTTGTTCAGATGTGCCGTTAATATCCACTGTGAATATTAACGGGGCGCAGTGGGTGTGGTCACAGCCGGGCCCGTGATGGGGGAGGGGCTTGAGCTGGGCCAATCATAATAACGATTCCATTTTTTATTGTATTTCTATGATATCGTTATCAGAAGCCAGTACATTTTCATCAAGCTTCGGCTTCACATGCTGTTAAATAGTGTTCATTACTCCCCTGTTAAACTGATCTGATGTCAGTGTTCATTAACTAACGCAGATAGGATCGTTATGGCAAACAGTTTCATTTCCCTGGAAACGAATTACATTAAGCAATCCTCAAACCGAATAGTTCACCCAGCGTCCACCAAGAATCACCACAAGGTCACCCAAATAACTTGGAACGAAACGTTTACACAAATTAAACGAATTAAGACGCAACATCAACATCACTGGCATTTTGTTCTGAGCAAATGCCCTGTACGTATTATGCTTTAGTGTGCCTGTAGTCAGCATACGTTATATCTACAGTTCACCTGTTCTTATTGTTCATCACCCCAAACCACAAAATATATGAATGTTCATTTCATCACAACGTCTTACTTTGCACAGGCACAGCCCAGACTCCAACTGAATTGAACTGGTTCCACTGCGATATAATAGCACTAGATGTGCCTCTTAGGGGCCTGTTTGCGGAACGGGGAACACGGACAGCGACAGATGGAACCAAACGCTCCACCCCACCAGGCGCAGAGCTGCGATGCACGTCGCTAACAACTACCCGGAACTCTCCGGCTTTGCGTTCAGCTAATTTGATTCTTCCTCCGTACCCTCGCGTATCGGGGTTCAGACCTCCACCATCATTTCTTCACATCTTCACCGTGCTCCCTCCCACTCTGGAGGGCCCGTACAGTGGCAGATAAGAGGAGACGGAGTCTCGTTGGCTATATTTGAAGCGTGGCTTTGAAGCTATCTGTGAAATAGTAGCGGTGCTACTCTGGCTGCAGGGACAGGGCCCCTTTATTATAATCCCTTTACCTGTGCTCCCTCGGTGGACCAGCTCACTCATTAAAGAGAATCTGGGTAACGCTCAAACCACAATTACACTGTTAACAGGCAGAACCTTTCAAAGGGGGGTGAAGGAGAGAGAAACGTGTAGCTGTTGCCATTTCAGTTTCTTGGTTCCTTCAGACTCGAGTGATGAAACGTCAGAAGGCGTAAAGGGGATCACACAGTAGGCAGTGGTTAATTGACATGGGGCATTGTCCTATAAAGCACATTAACCGTATTTTGCAGATGCTATTACCCAGAGAGGCTTTCAATTGTGGATACATATATTTACATGCTTTTTTAACACTGGCTTCCCTTTGGAATCAAAGTTCCACGCCCAACCATCTGTGAAGTGTCATCTTTTACACTAGGCTCGGTTAATTTACGTCAATGTACATCTGTGAAGTGTCATCTTTTACACCAGGGTCAGTTAATTTGCGTCAATGTTCATCTGTGAAGTGTCATCTTTTACACCAGGGTCAGTTAATTTACGTCAATGTACATCTGTGAAGTGTCATCTTTTACACCAGGGTCAGTTAATTTACCTCAATGTACATCTGTGAAGTGTCATCTTTTACACCAGGGTCAGTTAATTTACGTCAATGTACATCTGTGAAGTGTCATCTTTTACACCAGGGTCAGTTAATTTACGTCAATGTACATCTGTGAAGTGTCATCTTTTACACCAGGGTCAGTTAATTTACGTCAATGTACATCTGTGAAGTGTCATCTTTTACACCAGGGTCAGTTAATTTACGTCAATGTACATCTGTGAAGTGTCATCTTTTACACCAGGGTCAGTTAATTTGCGTCAATGTACATCTGTGAAGTGTCATATTTTACACCAGGGTCAGTTAATTTGCGTCAATGTACATCTGTGAAGTGTCATCTTTTACACCAGGGTCAGTTAATTTACGTCAATGTACATCTGTGAAGTGTCATCTTTTACACCAGGGTCAGTTAATTTACGTCAATGTACATCTGTGAAGTGTCATCTTTTACACCAGGGTCAGTTAATTTACGTCAATGTACATCTGTGAAGTGTCATCTTTTACACCAGGGTCAGTTAATTTACGTCAATGTACATCTGTGAAGTGTCATCTTTTACACCAGGGTCAGTTAATTTACGTCAATGTACATCTGTGAAGTGTCATCTTTTACACCAGGGTCAGTTAATTTACGTCAATGTACATCTGTGAAGTGTCATCTTTTACACCAGGGTCAGTTAATTTACGTCAATGTACATCTGTGAAGTGTCATCTTTTACACCAGGGTCAGTTAATTTGCGTCAATGTACATCTGTGAAGTGTCATCTTTTACACCAGGGTCAGTTAATTTACGTCAATGTACATCTGTGAAGTGTCATCTTTTACACCAGGGTCAGTTAATTTACGTCAATGTACATCTGTGAAGTGTCATCTTTTACACCAGGGTCAGTTAATTTGCATCCATTATTTTGTCCAACACTATTTCCTGCAGACAAACTGACCAGTTAGGGGAGTTTCCTTGTTTAAACAGGGCTATCAGGACAAGCACAGAAGGGCAGTGACCTTTGTGGGGTTATTGTAAGGCTGTGGTTAATACGGTCCTTCTGCCTGTGTCTGGGAGCGGGGGGGGATTCTGTCTGGAAGTCCTCTGGGTATTGCTGCACAACGTTTGATTGCGCATCCTCAGACACCCTCAGACATTCAGTACTCCAAAGGTAAAAATTGGGCGACCAGTGTTACTTGATACTGGGCGACCAGTGTTACTTGATACATTGCATAATGCTGTTAATCTTTATGCGGGAAATATCTTAAAACAGTCCCAGGGACTGTTTCTCTTTAGGCCCCAAGTTTCTGTGAAATCAAAACTGTCCGAATAGATACACCTTCAAGTTTATATAATCAGAATGAGTTTTAATTCTGAGTGTCAACTCCCAACTGGCTATGGATGTGCGGTGATGTGAGTCAAAAAGAAACTCTCATCTAATTTTATAATCATATGACTCTAGAACAGCTAAACAGAACTCAGCGTGGATTGCTATCAGCGTTCTGCTTTAAAGAATTACAAATACATCAGAACCCACCCTACCTGAAACCAAGCTGACTCCCACCATCGCATTACCTAGAAAAAACATCCTTTGAATGCACACTCAGAATTACCAACACAAATAACAAAAAACCTCACAAAGGAAATAGAGTTCTGTGTTGGGTTCTCCTGCTAATTTGAATTCCTTGAATGGATATTCCAGTCGGTGACGGGCCCGCTTCTCCATCCACAAGGAGCTTTAAGCTGGTGTCTGTCTGTCTGACTGGCAGCCTATGGCGACAGCAGTGGATGCTAATCCCGTATCTGTCTCCCGGTCTCTCAGCTGCTTTGGCAGATGTGGAGGAACGTTTTATCCCCTGCTGTGTGCCCCAGGGCACAGGCCCTCCCTGGCCCGCCTGTGCTACCACCTCTACAACACTTCCTCCATACTATATTCTATTAGCTCTCAACCATGCTGCTGTGTCTGTAACCCTGTCCCCAGGCTATAGAGCACTGCGCACAGGAGGCTTGCATGACAGCCAATCAGAGGAGGCCTTAGTGGGAGCAACTATATTATTGTATTGGATTAGCCGGAGTCTGGCATTTATTATCTTTTGCTCGTTGTATATCAAAGTAAACGTGTCACAAATGCAGGTGTATTTCTGATGTTTGATGATGCAAATGCTCCCGTTTCGTTTGAGTCTACTCTGTAACATACAGTCTAGTCTGGATGAGAGGTTAGCTAGCTACTGTTGAAACGTGAAATATTATCTTATAGAAAACGTGTTTTAATGAAGCATTAACAGACTGGCTTGTTTTGCAGTGAGTCAGCGCTATATCAAGACACCTCAGCCAACATTATAATAGACAGACTGGTGATTGGCTGCACATGACACTGAAGGAACAGTTTTGTAAGAGATGATTGGTGGGTAGACTGTGTCTCATTGGCCTTGAGCGTTCTTACTGGTTACTGGAGACCGAGTTGGACGCATGGTTCCACCGGAGAGATGGACCTGTCTGGGAATGTGATAACTTTTCCTGTAGAGGGTGTCTGAGGGCAGTTTTCATCAGTGAGAGATCATTTCAAGAAAAGAGGAATGTTTAAACCGTCATCGGGTTTATTCATACACATTTTCAGAAGTACACATACGTGTCTAAGGATTTTTTGTTGTTGTTGTTCTAATTCATATTTATATTTTTATCATTTGCATCAGAATTGGTATCTGAGTACACAGTAGATGAGACGTGTATTAAAATACGCTATTGATTGAAAAACTGCAAGAAGTTTCTACACACAAAAATCATACTCATAATCACAGCCACATTAAATGCAATGAAGATGAATTTGAACGAATGAATTCAGGAACAGACATGCGTAGGTCGATTCAGTACGACGATGAAATCATATCAGACACATGACAAGGACACTTTACAGACCGTTATAGTGATTGACTGGTCACAGGTACAGTAAGATAAATGTCCCCATCCGACAAACTCTAAATGGATTATGTAAAAATACTACTGCATGCCAAATAGAGAATACAAAAACGAATGTCTGCATCCAAGATTGTCCGGAATCTAAAGCGTTCAGCTCAGCCATCTTGGCCCATTCATATGAGGTCTGTGCCTCGCAAAGACAAATGTCCTAATCCGTTGGTTCACCTTATGACCACCTGACCCCAGACCTCCGACCCCCTGAATAGGGATTTGTTCCGGGGGAGTTGAGTGACATCCTGCTCAAACATGAATTGAGTCACGGAGAAAACGACAAATCAAGGTGTTCCCCGAGCCAGCCGTTAGCTCGGGAGGAGGTCTGAGTCATCGCGCCGCCGGCACCACGGCTCTGGAAATAATCCCAGGAACATTGCACCGCTTCATTAGATGTTGGACATTCGCCATGGAACCAGCAGGCCACCACGGCTCCCCGAGTGTTTCCAGTAGCGTCGGCTAATCACGTCGGCCGGCCCTGTTGGAGGGACGGAATGAGGAATGTCTCTCATATACAGCCGGGCCGTTGTTTGACCTCCGTGGCCCCCCACACCGGACTGCCCTCTGAGAGAGAACTCGTTAGCGGAGAACGCCCCCCCGCCCCTCCCTCCCCAATACCGAATCTCATCACAGCTGTCCACATCACCGGTAAGACCATTCATGTCCAGTATGCCTCTGCCCACGCCCATGAGTTCTGCGGAAGTTTCCGGAACACAGTGCAGAACCAGCATGGCTCCAATCCACCTCACAGATGTTGAAGGGTGCCCCGATGCAAACCCGGCGAGGATCCAGTCTGTCTGGACACGGGAGTCTGGCCGAGCGTAGGTGAGGCCGAGTCCTTCCAACTTCCTGTTTGTGAAAACAGGTCAGCAGATTGGTGTGTGCCTGCGGGAGCGTATTGACTGGCGTGTAAAAGGGCCAATCTCAAGGCTCAAGGACACAGAGATTGTTTAAATGAACGTTTAGTCGTTGGTTCAGCGACTCGGTCAGACCACAGTTGCCGTTCAACGATCGGCCGGCTAAAAATGTCTCTGCACTTACGATGCAAGATGATAAAATAATGTACTTCTCTATCTGGTATGTGGACGCAACCCTACACAAAACATATATTCAAATCTCACCAACGTTCTGGTGCTCCTCGGAGAAGCCACATTAAAATGACTACCGTTGCCCAAGGTGATTTCAATGATGGCATGATATTACTGTGGCCTCTGCAGACTTTATGCTCCCCCATCCCTCCCTCTCTCCCTCTCTCCCTCTCTCTCTCTCTCTCTCTCTCCCTCTCCCCCTCTCTCTCCCTCTCTCTCTCTCTCCCTCTCCTCCCCCCCTCTCTCTCTCTCCCTCTCCCCCTCTCTCTCTCTCTCTCTCTTTCCCTCTCTCTCTCTCCTTCCCTCTCTCCCTCCCTCCCTCGCTCTCTCTATTTCTATATCTCCCCTTTTCTCCCTCTCTCATTTTCCCTCTTTTTCTCCACCTCTCCCTCTTTCAGGGCGAGTCCATCTGTATCTCTTTTCCCCGCCTATATTTCCATACCGGATTCTCCTTTGCTATCCACTCAAAGGGAATGCGTAACTGAATTGGAAATGGGTTGCGCAGTGTTTCGAGGACTCCGGCTAATGAGACGTTTTGCCTTGAAAACCACTCCGGACGGGAGACCCTGTGGGGCACAGAGCCAGGAGGGAGGCATCCCAGTCCTGTACGGCGGTCCGAATCCCTCTCTAGAGAGGAGACTGAGCGAGAGGGGGCGGAGCTCACACTGAAGTGGAACAGGGTGAAACAGGAAGGCCTGTCGGAGAACCCGAGGTGACGTTTCCATTGAACCCGAGGCGCCAGGACGGAATGGCGCGCAGGGCGGAGACGGGATGGGTCGGGCCCTTGGAAACAGGTACACTCGACGGTTCGCGGTCCGGGCGAGTGAGCGCGTCCGCGGTGAGCAACGCGGGCGTGATGATGAAAGGACCCGAAAGGACTGCGTACGAGGGGCTTCTCCTTTTAATCAGGAGGCCTGAGCAGAGATCACTGCTGCCTGTGGGCACGCGCCCACTGCTAGCAACTGTCATGCTAATGAAATGGGCTCTGGTGTTAATGGAGGGAGCTATCTGGCTACCAGAGTGCTAATTAATGCATTCGCTAGCGGTGTGAGGGGTTATGTGTTTTAATGAGGCACACAAGCGTGTGTGTGTGTTTGCTGTTCGTTCATGTGTGTGTGTGTTTGTTCGTGTGTGTGTGTTTGCTGTTCGTTCATGTGTGTGTGTGCTTGTTCGTGTGTGTGTGTTTGCTGTTCGTTCATGTGTGTGTGTGTTTGCTGTTTGTTCGTGTGTGTGTTTGCTGTTTGTTTGTGTGTGTTTGCTGTTTGTTCGTGTGTGTGTGTTTGCTGTTCGTTCATGTGTGTGTGTGTTTGTTCGTGTGTGTGTGTTTGCTGTTCGTTCGTGTGTGTGTGCTCGGGGCTTTGAACCACGGGCTGAGTGGATTGTGAGGGTTAAATAGGGATGAGACGGCCAGCAGCACGGGATGATAGGGGTGGATAAATATTAAATATCTCTGTCTGATGTGAAGGTTGTTCTTGTAAATGTTGAGAAGCTGAGACCAAAAGCACAACCGTTGACTAACTCCTTAACATCCTCCGCTCCTGCTTTCCCATCACCCCTCCTCTCCCCTCCTCAGCTTCCCCCCCCCCGTTACTCGCCGTTCCCACGGACATCTGGGCAGAGGACTCATCCCTGGCTGCAGGCACAGCATATGGCTGAGGGACACACAATTGTCTGAGCCAGTCATGTCGGATTTGTCTAGTGGAGGGACAGCATTGTTGCGTGTGTGAAGATGTAGGGGGCGTGTGTCTGATTACGAGGAAGGGGCAGGGGGGAGACGGCCCCCCAAACTGCTGGTGCCCTCTCCCAAAGTCTACAACAGACACCCACCAACTCCCATAGTCTCCCAGTAATATTTTATTTGACTAAGACCCAGCGATGCACGAAGGCAACAAAGGCTATTTTGTAGATAGACGGTCTACAGCGGCACAAGTCAGAGACTGTGTTAATGATGGATCTGGGAGGATGCATTGCACTTGGGGCTGCTTTGCCGCAGACTGGTCAGTGTGATGCCAGATACCACAGAACACATTAGGGGTTTTGTAGAGTCCACGGCTCGGTCGGTTGACCTTGTTTTGGCAGCATGGCGAGAACCAACAGCATATTTAGAAAGTGGTCGTAATATATTTGCTCATATTTTACTAGTTGTGTCACAAAAAAAAGAACAAACAATCTGCAGATATGTGTTTGTGGCAGAAATAACTAAAATCAAGTTCTGGTTTGGACCAGAAGTGCAAAAGAGCAGTGCAAAAAGATATGGAGTACAGTGTGAGGATGTGCAATTGACATGGAAAAGTAAATGTGCAGGTATTCAGTAAGTGGTAAACGAATGGTACAGACAATGATAAGGCTATTATAAACGTCATGGGGTCAATTAACATGCAAAAGGTTGTGTGAACATAAGCTCTGTTGAAGGACTGATGTGATGATGAAATGACAATTAGCACGCGTCTGGACTAATGACTGGATGTTAAACTAGAAACAGTGATATACACAGATTCCTTGTTAATGTTCAATAGCAAATTGTCTTATTTATTTGTTAAACAAAGACAAAAGTTTTAGTATAATAAACATTTAAATCCATCTGCTTTGACCATCAAAAAGTAAAAACATGAAACAAATATTACATATAAACATAATTTTATATATATATACAGTATATATTATATTTGTTTTGTCTGTATAGATAAAGACATATAAATCTGTATATATCCATTCATAAAATACTGCCAATACTCTCATAAATTATTTTATTGTGAAATAACAAAAGACCAATGCTAAAAACAACATAATATTGAATTCGTTACGTACAACCTTTTCTCTCTTAGTCTACTAATGTTTAATTCTAATGACAACAATCATTAAAACGTGTAATGTTTAATATTTTCAAATCCATACAATTACACAAGTTATCATTCAAGACATGCAGGGTGTCTGTTGCACATATCACAAAACTCAAAAGCACGACTCCCGTAACTTACATGTCCTTCACTAAAATAGAATTTCCGTGCACTGATCCCAGCTGTCCAGTAGACACGTCCTTCATGCAATAACCATATTCTAAATTGGATGAAATGTAAAATAATAACAATACTAAATAGAGAATAAGAGATGAAAAATGTGGCTTACCCTTAGAATTTTTTTTAACTCCATCCATTTTTCATTGGCCTTAACTGAGGTTTCCGTATTTCAATCGAAATGTCTAAATTTGTTTGGAGGTAAAAATGGATAGCTTGATTTTTGGGGAAAGTGAGAGGGTGACATAAGAGAGATAATAAGAAATGTGTAGAGGGTAAGAGTGAACCTGGAGGACAGGTCAACCCCATAATGTGCCCATTTGTATTGTCATTAGGAGCATTTAGCACGGCCCCCTCGCTCCCCCACGTCCCCTCTGGTAATCACACTGTCAGCCCCTCTCAAGTGCCAAAAGAAAATGGCGGAGATTTTATAAAAGCACACTTACGACGCAGTACCATCCAGAGGAGGCCAGGCCTGTTATTATGTCTCTTTGAGATGCATAAGGATGTCCATTATACCTGTGGGCTTCTATAGGTTGGGTGGGGACAAGCGGAGGGGGGCTGGGGTGTTCCTGTAGGAAGCCCTGTTTTCTTTTTTTGGGGGGGCGTATTCCGTTGTATATTTAGAAACAGAAATGGTGGACAGTTTGAATGACGGCAAAGACGATGAACGTCGACGTCTGAGCCTGCTTTACGTCTCCCTTTATAGGAACGCCATGCTGGGGGAACGGCACGGTTAAACATGGGGGTGAAAAACTAACTTTATCCGGTTGAGTGAGAGGGCGCAGTGATTTGAGCACGCATAGAGAAAGAGAGAGAGAGAGAGAGAGAGAGAGAGAGAGAGAGAGAGAGACAGGGGGGAGAAGAGAGACGGGGAAGAGGACTTCCGTGAACCACAGAAATGTTAAACGTCTTGTGTGCAGTTCTTGTGTCTGGATGTCCGAACCACATCCACAATTAACCTGTGCACTTTTAAAGTCTTATCCGCCGCGTGTTTCGCTGTTTGCCGGGTATTTGAAATGATCTGCATTCTGTCCGGTAGGCCTGTCAGTGACAGTGGCAGACGACTGGCGCTTTTGATTCACGTCGCGTCGAAAAGCCCCGAGATTGGAGAAAATCCTGGGCTACGGAGAAAAAAATTACCCTCGCTGATGCTATTTTAATGAAATAGTTGCTAGGTTACACGGTAAGATGACAAGGGCGGGT